>OX418218.1:58973297-59221469 GCA_948455865.1 Conomelus anceps
AGAGAAATTTGCTGTGGAAATGGATTTAGAAGTTACTGGTTTGAGAGTAAAAATCGACAATAATTTCGAAGTAGCGGTGTTAGGTATTTACAGGTCACCAAATGGGGAATGGAACAATTTTTGTGAACTATTCAATAGGCTTTTAGAGATTACTACTACTCGTTTTACAAACGTTATTGTTGCGGGAGATTTCAATACAGACTTTGCAACACAGAATAAAATGACAGAAGATTTAAAGGATATTATATGCATGAATAACTTGGAAATAAAAGTTCATGAATATACCAGAGTCACAAGAACATCACAAACAATAATTGATAACATCTTTACTAATATAGATTACTCTAAAACAAGATTAGGCGGCTCGGAACTATCTGATCATGACTATCAAATCTTAGAGGTGGGGTTGCAAGGTCATAAATCAATTAAAAAGAGTAGAGTAATGAAAGAAATTCAACAATGTGAACAGGGGAATATCGATTGTTTGAAGCAGAATCTGCTACAAGAAAACTGGAGTAGGGTTTACAATAGCAATAGTTTAAATGACAAATATGATAGTTTCATTAATATTTTAAGGTTTCATATTACTGTGAGTTGTCCAGTTAAAAAAGTCCCTGTAAAGAACAAATTAGACAAGATTGAAGAGTGGATAACTGATGATATCCTTGCAGAAAGAAATAGGGTTAAAGATGCATATGATGAATTCAAACTATCTAGAGATATGTTAAGTGAAGATAATTACAAAGCTCTAAAGAAAAATTATACAAGAGAAGTGAAAAGAGCGAAATGTAAGAAAACAGCTGAAATTTGGAATAATAGTGTGTACTTTAACACAGCAGTGTGGGATGTAATAAACAAAAATAGGCAAGTAGCTCATGTAGATGCTTATACTAGTGTCCCCAGAATAATTAACGAAAATAACAAATATATTGATGATAGTGTAGACATTTGTAATTTCTTTAACAGATATTATCAACTGGTTGCTAAGGATCTTCAAAAATCTCTTAATACAGGTATTAGTGATGCAAACATGAGGAATACTGAGGGGATTCAGAACGAATTAAAATTCCACCCAGTATGCCAAGACGAGTTGTCAAATATCATTGATAGTTTAAATAATAAAAAAACTGTAGGAATGGATGGGGTATCCAGTAAAATTCTGAAAGAATGTAAAGATCAATTGTTAGACCCTTTGATTCATCTGATCAATCATTCATTAGAACAAGGTGTTTTTCCAGATAATTTAAAAGAGGGGAAGATCTTACCAATCTTCAAAAGTGGTGATAGAGAAAAGGTAGAAAACTATAGGCCCATTAGTATTTTAAATGTAATAAGTAAAATTTTTGAAAGAGTAGTTCTAAATAGGTTACTTCTGCACCTTCAAGATGCTAACTTTATCTGTGATGAACAGCATGGCTTCCAGAAAGGGAGATCAACAAAGACAGCCATAGTGTCTCTAGTTGAAAAACTAATAGATATAATAGATTCAGGTGATAAAGCTACTGCAATCTTCTTAGATCTGTCAAAGGCATTTGATTGTGTTAATCATAGAACTTTATTGGAAATACTGCAAAATGTAGGTGTAAATGGGGTTGAACTGAAGTGGTTTGAATCATATCTTATTGGGAGAAAACAATGCGTAGAACTAACTACAGTAGTTGGTAATAGTATAGTAAAGAATAAATCTAATAAATTAGAGGTGCAAGCTGGAGTGCCTCAGGGGTCAATACTAGGTCCATTGCTTTTTTTGTTATATTTATGTCAACCGTTTACCTAAAGAATTAATTAGTGGTAGAGCCCTCTCATTTGCAGACAATACATTACTCATTTTCAGCAATTCCATTCTAGATAATTTAGAAATAAGTGCCCATATAGGTGTGCAGTCCATTGTCCAATTTTTAAATCAATTGAAATTAACTATAAATAGTAAAAAAATGCCAATACCTTCAAATCAAAAACAAACATAATTTAAATGAAGATAGGGCTATAAACGTGTTTGTAAACGATAATCAATTAGAACAGGAAGAAAAAATTGCATTTATAGGAGTTATGTTGGATAGACGATTGACCTGGACTCCATACATTGAGAAAATATGTAGTAAAATTTCATCTGGGGTATTTGTCCTGCGACAGCTCGCTAGATTAAATGACAAAAAGTTACTTTTTACAGCTTACCATGGGCTCTTACTGTCACATATTAGGTATGCTATCTTAGTATGGGGTAATTCATCAAAACAAAATCTTGATAGGGTGTTTAAGATCCAAAAGAAAGCGGTTAGGTGTATAGAAAGAGTAAATAGATTAGATTCATGTAGGCCGTTGTTCAAGAGACTTGGTCTCCTAACTGTACCCTGCTTATATGTGTATGAAGCTACTCTATATGTAAAAACGAATGATATTAACCAAAATCTTGATGTACATGATTATAATACAAGACGCCGAGGAGATTATCACTTGGTGAGTCACAATAGTAGCTTATTCGATCAAAAACCTAGTTATATTGGTAGGAAATTCTACAACAAGCTACCGCAGTTTTTGAAGAGTCTTGAAGATATAGAAATATTTAAAAAACAATTGAAGAAATATTTAGTTGATAAAGCTTTTTATAGTGTACAAGAGTTCCTTTCACATCAAAATAATTAAGCCTCACCTCAACTAATTGAAGTAATTATGGTATCTAGTGTATAATATTGTTGATCTGACTTGTCTTATACTCCTTAACTGGAGTCTCCAAGACGTAATCTACAAAAAAAAAAAAAAAAAAAAAAAAAAAAAAATGAACAATACCAACTGGAAGAAACTATACTATATTTACAGCTTTTAAGGTAATAGAAATTAGCAATCCAAAATAAAATGCTTCTCTCCATGATTTTGTGATGATTGATCACAGATGTAAGGATGTAGAACCATCAAATTAATCAACCTTTCTGAACCCATATCAATAATGAGAAGGCTGAAGTGGAAGAAGAAGAAGCTACATAAGTTTAGTTTTAACTTTTCATGTGAAATTTAACGACTTGTAGTCAAATATTCATTAAGAATAAGTATAACTTACTTAATCTGTAGGCCGAGCGCTTTCGAATCTTTGAGATCCATCTTCAGAGGCCTCAAAGATGGATCTCAAAGATTCGAAAGCGCTCGGCCTACAGATCAAGTAAGTTATACTTATTCTTAATGAATATTTAACTACAAGTAGTTAAATTTCACATGAAAAGTTAATATTAACAACGCAGTTCGTCATGCAACAAGAAATCCAGGAATATAAGTTTAGTGTATAGAGTGAAAGCGCAATAGCAAAGCTCTTTATAAATCGAAGCCCCAATGTTAAAACTGAAATTTTACAATAGAAATGCTTCGAAATATTGTTGAGATAGAGGATATCAAGCCAATGTGTTGAATATATTGAACGATTTAGGTAAAAAAATAGTTTTAGTTTCAGACCAGGTCCTACAAGAAAATCGAAAGAATTGTATAACTAATGGGAACGAAATGTTCAAGTAAATGTTACCGAAGTTCCTAGATGTAGGCTTCCCAAAAAGTTAAATACTCTCACTAGCAGAGAACACACTTTTAAAAAATATTCTCAATCGCAATGAAAAAATTATATTAAAATAAATAAGGTACACTTTTAAATTAAATTAGAGTAATATAATGAAATATGGATTCAACCTTTGTTGAAATACTTCATAAACCGGATTTCTCATAAAAATTATACAAAAAGTAAAAGCGAAATTTCGTTGAAAAAGAAGTGAAAGTAATTAAAACCCTCCAAGTGCTTCCTTTGAATAGAAGGAGTCTAGAACAAAGAACAATAAAAAAGAAATAGCGTGACTTCTACAAAGGAGTAGCTCTTCAAGCATTCAAGCAGCATTAAGAATTCTATTTAATGACATTTTCAAGTGGAATAAGAGGACAATAGTCATTTTATTATCATCAAGCCGAGCTAGTAGTTAATACATTGATGAGACTACATTCTTAAAATTTCATAGTATGTTGTGAAACGATTGGTCAATACTGTAGGGTAGGCTATGCATAAATACAATGTATATTTGTAACTTATCGTGTTTATTGAATATTACACTATTGAGATCTTCAGATGATTTTTGAATATTGTATATTATTGCAAATGATGAGGTTAAATAAACAATAAAAACAATCAATCTGTAAAACATGTGAGGCACTACAATATTAGTTCTTTCCACTATTTTTATTCAGCTTTGTAGTCCATTACAGGCAGAGATTCACAGGCTTGTGAGAACGACCGACTTTCCAACATTCTGGCATATCATGTTTCAGAAAATCTGGCTAGAAGATCTCTTGTATACAGAAACAACTTAGATTTCAAATAAGACAATTCATCATTCCTTGCAACGATGAACTAAATAGTGGAAAATGGGAACTATTGTCGTGGTTGGCCAAACCATAATCTTTAAAAGAAGGGATTTCTCTGGTTGAAGTTGGCAAGAAATTGATCACAGTTGGTCGTAGTGCTGCTAACTTACAAAAGTTCAAGTCTCCAAATTGAAGAGCAGGTGAATCAGGGTGGATATAAATGACTTGGGCGATACGAAAACGTTAGTACTTGAGCACAGCACACACCCTGCTATTTATTTTCTGTCACAAGAGCTTTCATTGCAGTCACCATTACTCAGCACTTCAGCTTGAGAAGCCTCTAACAAACCAAGACGTATTCATAGCTGATCACATCTGTCAACAGCTCAACACTAACAGGCAATCAAACATCCAAAACCACCCGAAACGATCTCACACATGATGTAGCATCTAGATTCTGATTACTTCTTTTATAGAATAACGCTTAGTCAAATCCATAGTCCATTACTCATATTATGCTCAATTTGGAGAGGAATTTTTAAGGAATAGTAGCTTTCGGTTAGGCCTAACAGATAGATAGATAAATAGTTTATTTACAATTGTCGCACAACAATTGTCAACTGCAACAAAAAAAATCAGTACAAAAGATTCTTCTACAGTCATATGGTATATGTATATAATAACATTCGTTTTATAATGAATAAGATAATTTTCGGAATGATAATTATAAGAAAGCTTATGAAAGAAGAAAAAATTTTAATAAATTATTATTATTATTATTATCAAATTAGAATAATGACTACTACAAATAATTATATCTTTAAAACATGAATAAGTAGTTATAGGGTACAAATAAAAAATGAAGAGACTTTAAAACTCTTTCTTTTATGAATGGAATTCAAACAAGTAATAAGGAGGAAGGAGGTGAATATTAACTTCAGAAATTAGTGTAACCCAAGGGAAAAAATAAACATTAGCATTCAATAAAATATAAAATGAGGTTATGATGTAGTTCGTCAATGGAATGTGATCATTGAACAAGTAGATAGGCTATTAGATTTGATTGAGGCGTTTGAATTGTTGAGTTGATGTTATGTTTTGGTCTGTAGAGAAAAACTATTATTACTGTATTGTTATTATCATACATGTAACCTACAAAAATTATGATTATCGCATGAACCAATGTAGTAGAAATAATAAGTGTTTATAAAAAACATCTCCAAAAATCTTTCATTAGCTTTGAAGAATTATAATTATTTAAGAATGATAAAATCTTTATTTTGTAAAAATTTGAGATAAATAAAATTGAATTGAATTGAATTATTATTATTATTATTACGGTATTATTATAAATATTATTATTATTATTATTATTATTATCATTAGTGTCAGGGTATGTCAGCTACTGGAAATGACAAAAAAAGGGGTGTCAGCTATTGGTGTAGATGTTAAGTCATTTTAAAATCAAAATTTCGAGTTCAAAATTGTTTCCAAATTGATTCCAATTTTAATTAGTCCTTCAAGAGACTTGAATAAATTGATTCTGAACACTTTTTTAGATTCAAATTTAATAGATAATATTCATAAATTGACTCACTAAGCTGTCAATTACTAATTCCTTTACCCTATTTTCAAAATTAAATAAATAATCTTTCAAATTTTTATTTTTTTACAAATTTTTTAAAAAATTTTTTCATGCAATGGGGTTACATGCAATGCTTTTATGGGGTTACGTCCCCAATAAACCCCCCCTCGTTACGCCTATGCCCAAACCACATAATGCTCAATAATTGTTAGGTAGGCTATATGTGACAACAAAATGTAAATAAGTTGAAAGATTTTTAGGTCTCTATGATCTTAGCAGTGACAGAGTTTGTCATCTTCAACTCATTACCGTCGAACAGGTCTCATATCCATGTGGACTTCAACATATAAAAGAAAAATATTTATTTCATCTAGACCCCAAGAAGTCTTATAAATCTAATAATAATCCGTTAATTATTTGAATAGTCTCATGTATATAGCCTTATTATTAGCAGTCTCAATTGAATAAAATTTTGATGTTTAGAGTCCTTAATAACTATCATAAAGTGTGAATGACCTACAATCCGTTCTGATTTTTTCAATGAAGCTGTTGGGGCATGGTATTCTTGTCATAGAATGACAGAAATGTCAATATTGAGAGTGTGCTTTTACTTTTTATGGGGCTGTTTTGAAATGCATATCAAAATACTCAATTATATAATACTTTATGACATTCACCCCCCCCCCCCCCCCCAAAAAAAATTGCAGATATTTGACATCCTATATATGTTGTAAGCGAATGATCAGCTTTCTGATAGCCATGAGCATTGCTAGGTATCTGTTTAATCAGATAAGATAAGTCACGCAAGCTTGCGCCCTTATTTATTTGGTTTGTCCTTTACTATAATTTTGGAGTGCAAGCCGCAACTGCAGAGAACAGAGTTTTTTGGTGGCTGATACAATCGGTCACCCTCATAGAGAGGGCCCAGAAATTTGCAGCTTATCTTATCTGACTGAACAGGTTCCTGCCACGGCTCACTTTCCTAAAAACGTAGGCCTACATACAGGTGTTTGGGAAAAAATTTCGCAAGGAATCAGCCAGATTGCAAAAGCTTTTTCCTCCAGAAACACTTCATTACAGAAATAAAGATAATAGTAGAGTGGAGCTGTCTTTATCAATAAGAAATCAATAAATTAGTACTCATTCGAAGACTTTAGGCTCCTAATAGTACTCTCATCTAGGCGGTGGATATATTCAATGTGAAATGAGCTAGAAAATCACAAAAAACATTATTAACTATTGATTATTAAGTTATTGTTGCGGGTTCTAATAGCTAAAATAAGGCTGGCAACACTAAAGTTCACACTTGCACTTTATTTACACAAATTAGTCTATTTACACAAATTAATTGTAAGTTCAATTAATTAAATAAGACAGATCATCAAATTACAAGCTAATAGCTATTTTCAGTAATTATTTACAAGAATTAATGAATAAATAATTACAGGCTGATCAATAACAAAAGAAACTAGAGTCCAATAAACTGTACAATAATGTAGAAAGAAATGACAAAAAGAGCCACTAATCACTTACAAAACACAGTCCAATTCGTTATTTGACAGTCCCAAATAATATCACTTAACACAACGTCTTTAAACTATCAGTAAGCTGCATAAACAGTAAACACTTGTCTCTGCACTTGACACTGTCTAACAACTGAATAGAGCACTGTTTACTCCACTGGCACGAGATCTGTAATACAATCTGTCACACACAGGTTTGAGAACGTAACTGTCACGCAAGCTTTTGTAGAACTCACTGTCTGGTCCATGTGGACTCCTTTATATAGCTGTTGTAGTTGTATAACTCCAAGAATTGGAGCTCACCAGACACTTCGAGAATCTTCAAGAAACATGATCTCGATTGTTCCAGAAATCTGAAGAAATCACGAGAAATCAATTGAGTGAGAGAGTTGCAGACTTGAAGAATAAGAATGACAAAGACATCTAAGGAGAGAGAATTAGAAGATCGGATGAAGATCAGTCGAAGTCATGTCCAACCATGAATACAATAGAATGATTTAAATAGAACAAGTGCGTGACTAACTGCTTGTTTGCTCTCGTAACACGTACTATCTATGAAATACGCAGAACAGGCCAAAGGAAGGCGTTTCAAGATTGGAAGGCAATGAACTTTTTATTGATTTCGAATAACGCACTCAGAGTTCATAAAATAAGAATTTAAATCAGATCAAAACACACAAGAATAGCAAGTAGAAAGCATCCGAGCAATATCAGATTATCAGTGTGCTTTTATTCAATAAAATTCGACTTTATAAATGGTTATCCCTTCCTGTCCTTGAGCCACAAGGACCCAGGGTGCAGTTAAGAAAACAGTGAAACAACGCAGTCAGACTACAGCAAGTTAATTAGTAATAAAACTATCACTTACCAAAGGTGACTTCAATGTGGACTGTAAGTAGGTGGTAAAGTTGACGTCTTCTGGCATGAGTAGATTTCTTGAATGTATGCAATTTTGAATCATATATGTATATTAATAACTAATACTTTCACGGAACGGAACGCAACACGGTACGAGGTTGACAGTCGAGGAACAAACTCGAGAGTGAAGTGAAATTGATAGGAAGGGTGAACGGAAGGGTAGGAGGGGAGTAGGGGGGGGGGGACAGGATGATAGTTTCTTATCTCAACCAACAAGCAATAATCCGCCTGCGCTAAGAATCAACCATCTCCGCCCGCCTTGGATTGCCTCAATCCAAGAAACAAAACTCAAAAGGATTAAAAAATTAAAACACACAATGCACTGAGATAAAGGAAAAACAGGAAAAAGGGGGGGGGGAACGTGGGGTTAAAGAGACACTAGTTTGGGAGTATTGGGGCTAGTTTCCTAACCGGCCTAACATACTCTCCTGATTTGGTTTTAACGTACGCGGAGCGAACAACTCCCTTAGAATCGCGAATGACGCTTGCAATGCGTCCTAATGGGTATGATAGGGGCGTTGAATTATCTTCTTTAATCCACACTAATTGCCCAATTTGTAAGTTAGAGTCGTGCTCAAACCACTTATTTTTCTGCTGAAGAGTGTGGAGATATTCTCTCTCCCATCTCTTCCACAACCTTTGTGTGAAGCGATTCACCTTCTCCCAACGAGATAGTCTGTGTTCATTGGAGTCAGTATAGTCATTTTCGGGAACAGCCAACAAGGGGCGATGGATAAGAAAATGTCCAGGAGTTAAGGCAGCGTAATCATCGGGTGACGATGAAAGTGCATACAACGGCCTTGAGTTAAGTATCGCCTCAATTTTAGTGAGAATAGTGGTGAACTCAACAATTGTAACAGTATGGTTTCCTAATTCACGGAACAAATGATATTTAACATTTTTTATATTGGATTCGCAAATTCCATTCATAAATGGGGCATGTGGGATATTAAACTGGAATTTGATGTTTTTATTGGACATATCATCAATAATTTTTGTCTGATTTTCAGAAACTCGCAAAAATTCAGTAATTTCCTTCAATTGTCGTGCAGCTCCTTTAAAATTCGTCCCTTGGTCACAGAATATTTCTTGAGGTAACCCACGTCTCGACACAAAGCGATGAAGAGTGACAATGAATTCCTCAGACGTCAAACTGGTTAACGTTTCAATATGACAAGCTTTTGTCGCTAAACAAACAAATAGAGCGAAATATGCCTTGTAGGTGTGAGCCTTAGGCCGAACACTCTCCTTAACTACGAAGGGACCTGCGAGATCGACAGCGACTTTGAAAAAGGGTGCCGTGGGAACGACACGAGAGCGGGGCAAGTCGCCCATAACGGGTTCAACAGTATTCGCTTTGAATAAACGACAACGAGTACAATTGTGTATGACATGTCTAATTACACTATGGGCTCCAATAATCCAAAAACAACGCTGGATGAGAGCACGCACAATCCTAGGTCCAGCATGGAGA
The DNA here is from genome assembly GCA_948455865.1 of Conomelus anceps. Lineage (NCBI taxonomy): Eukaryota > Metazoa > Arthropoda > Insecta > Hemiptera > Delphacidae > Conomelus > Conomelus anceps. Next base: position 58,983,130 of record OX418218.1, read on the forward strand.
TAGGAGCGGTGATAATATTCAATAATGAGCTTAGTAAAATGACTGTCCTTATGAATCAAGCGAGGATGCTTAGCTTCATATTCCAAATCACTATTCACAAGTCTGCCACCAACGCGAATAAAATCATCACTATCCAAAAAAACAGACAACTTTTGAAAGGCTTTATCACAAGGCTTTCCTTCTTTCAGAAGGGTAAGTTCACGATTGAAATGACACTTTTGAACGATTTTAACGCAGAAATCTTGTGCGGATTTCAACTCTTTAACACTTAATACTCCTTTTTCACGAGAGACACCTTTTATTTTTGCTCTACAATTATTGACAAATCGGAAAACATATGCACAAGAACGCAACATTCTTAGATATGAGGAGAAATGAGTTATTTGAATAACGGCACTATCTTCGGTAAGATTCAAAACAATTTCACCTTGATTATTTTTAATATCAGGTAGACTTTCAGAGGGTATTGTTACGGAAGACAATGGCCAGCATGATAACGGCTCTGAACACCATGTTGGAGCTCTATACCACTCTTCTAACGAACTCAACATTTGAGGAGGAATACCTCTTGAACCCACGTCAGCAATATTGAAATCAGTACCAATATGATTCCAATCATTTAGATTAGTCAATTCTAATATTTTCACGACACGATTTGCAACGAACGTTTGCAACTTATAGGGTGGTATACGCAACCAAGCTAACACAATAGTTGAATCACAGAAGAGAAACGTTGATTGTCGATTAATTTTAGACAGATTAGGAAGCACTGAAACGTACAATTTTGAAAGCAACAACGCAGCTAAAAGCTCTAAACGTGGAATTGAAAGTGTTTTTAACGGTGCCACTTTAGTTTTTGCTTTTATTAGAAAGCATTTAACAACAGAGTCTGAGAAAACAACTCTCAGATAAATACAAGCACATATTCCTTTTTGAGATGCATCACAAAATCCTACTATTTGACACGAAAGTGCATCACCATAAACGCAACGAGGAATTGAAATTGAACTAAGAGCAGGAAGCTCTTCCATGAACTTATTCCAGCATGCATTATAGTCATCAGGAATTGGTGTATCCCAATAAATTTGTAATTTCCATAGCTCTTGTAAAAAACATTTCATTTTGAAAATAACAGGAGCTATAAAACCAAGTGGATCATACAGTCTAGCAATTACAGACAAGACACTGCGCTTTGAGTTTGTCTTATGATACTCCGGAACTGAAACTTTAATTTGAAAACAATCGGTAGTCGGATTCCACATAATACCTAACACCTTAACACTAGAATTAGGTTCATCACTGATATGAAAGGGAACTTGACTATTTTCCAAACGAACCCGTTTCAGGAATTCAGGAGAGTTACTACTCCACTTGTTCAGTTTGATATCAGCACATTTCAGGAGATTGCATAGTTGTGATTTAATTTCACACATTTCCTCCAACGAGCTAGCACCTATTAGAAAATCATCATGGTAAATTTCATCACGAATTGCGGTCGCCGCTAAAGGAAATTTATCTCCCTCATCTTCTGTCAATTGAATCAATACACGTTGAGCGAGAAATCCCGAGGGTTTCAAACCGTATGGAATTCTTTTTAACTCATAGACGACAATATCCTTTGAAGGATCTTCACGAAACAATATATGAAGAAACGAACAATCTTCTTCATCAACAAGAATAGCTCTGTACATTTTTGTAATATCACATGTAAAAACGAATGAATGCAATCTGAACCTAGTTAAAATATCACAAATATCATTTAACAACGTCGGTCCAGAGTGTAAGACTTGATTCAAGGAAACGTGACCCCTCTTTGCTGATCCATCAAAGACAACACGAACCTTTGTGGTGGGTGATGAAGGGTTGAATACACAAAAATAGGGTATGAAATATTTTCCAGGTCTTCTAGCAATTTCCATGTGATTTAAAAGTCGATACTCTTTCATAAACGATAGACAGTCAGCTCTTAAGCGAGCATCACGCAACATACGACGTTCTAACGAGAGAAATCTATTCAACGCAATTTCATGAGACTCATAAAATTCGAGATTTTTAGTGTCTACCTTGAACGGGAGCTTGACAACATATCTTCCCTGTTGATCACGTTTGTGAGTTTCAACAAAATGTTTTTCACAAAATTCGTCATCAGGATTAGGAAATTTAACATTAGAAATTTCCTCACTTTCCCAAAACTTATGAACCAAACTATTCAACGAGTTCTCAGAATCGGGATGTATCAATAACGAAGGTAATGTCTGGTTATTGGTCACGGAACAACTTGGGAATTCACCCAAAATTATATCACCAAACACGGAAGGTACAACGCAAAACGAAGCACCTTCTTCAGATGTAATTTGGTTATGATGACTTAATATTTTGTTGAATAACTGACAACCTAATAGGAGGTCAACGGAACGCTGTTCATAGAACCTGGGATCAGCCAAATTGAATTTTTTCAATTCATTTTGAATCTTTGAATCCAGATACACGGGGGTTAACGGCCCAACTATTTTATCAATCACATAAGCTTCAGCTTCTACATGAGGATGGTTTAAACCTTTAGGTTTTAATAAACATTTTACAACGCCACAGGAATTTCCGACACTTGCGGAATTTAAACCAGAGAAATTTTGTCTGCGATCCTGAACAGATAAACCAAGTTTTATAACAAGATCTTTTGTTATGAAATTAGTAGTGCTACCTGAATCAATAATCAGACGAACGTTAACAAACGAACCAGAAGAACTTTTTATTTGAGCTAAAGCTGTGCCTAAAACAACACTCGTTTTAGGAATACACTGAATAGAAGGATTAATAACGTTTTCAGTCATACCGCAATGTTGTGTAGCTATAGGATCGGTTTGAGTTATTGAATCACTTGGTTTCAACTTTAAATCGGCCTTAGGGCTGTTATCCGATCGCTTCTGATAACTAACTGGAGAGCACGATCTACTGTTATCATTGCTACGTGGGTAATGCAATAACTTATTATGCATACGATTACACACACATTTTGGTTTGGACTTACACTGGCCGACAAGATGAAATTTAGAAAAACAGTTGAAACACGCTTTCAATGATTTGATATATTCATTTCTATCTTTCGGATCTTTCTTTAAAAAAACAGGGCATAACGACAACATATGATTTTTTGAACATAATGGGCAATTTAGTTCGGAACGATCAGTGAATTTTGAATTATTTGTAGCATTGCGAAAGCAGTTGTCAACCTGAGTAGATAAAACAACTTTCTTTTGAAACGGTTTCATTTTACTATTAATCTTATCTACTGGTTTAGTCACATTCATATTCGGTGCATCAGACGCCGACAATTGGAATGTCCTAACTCTTGTGTTTACAAAATCAATCAGCTGTTGACATGATGGAAAACTTTTATCTGCTACTACAATTTCAAAAGATTCACAAGATTGTTTATCTAATTGTCGTATGGCTAACGAATACAATAGGTAATCTCCTAGGTCAGGAATTTTCAACGATTTTAATGAAGTGATGCTATCACCAACTTTCACGAGAAAATCTTCAAGAGATTTTAAAGAAGGTTTCACTGGGACACTGGTGGTTTTTAAAATCTCATTCATATAATAATTTGCTAAAACTCTATCATTTTCATAGCGTTTACAAAGGGCTTTCCATGCTAAATCAAAATCAGCACTAATCTGAAATGATTTTACTACTCTAGCTGCTTCACCAGATAACAAATTATGTAAGATATGAGACTTGTGGACTGACGAATAATATTTATCATTTAAAATCAAAGATGTAAATATATTTCTGAACCTAGGCCAGTCTGAAATGTCAGATCCATCAAACGATTTTATCTCTGCAGGAGGTAATATCATATTTAAACGTGGTGAATGAGTAGATGGAGAAGAATCATTTTTTATCTCTTGTTTCTGCAGTAATCTATCACGAAAATCAATTATGACACAAGCTAAGTTATCTATAGCATTTAATGATTGATAATCAGGTTCAAAATCAGGATTAATTTGAATAGAAAGTTCATTTATTTCATCCAACAATGATGAAAATTCACTAACTGTTTTTTCAATGAACCTACTTCTAATCAAGAATTGTTTTTGAACGTTTAAATCATTGATATTTTTCCGTAAGTCGTATGCTTGCTGAACACGGGTGAATAAAGTTTCTTTCTTTTTCAAACGAATGCTTAGCAAGGCTTCGGGTTTTGCAGTTGCCATTGTAGACTATCGGCAGATAAGATAAGGTTGCGGGATACAACAACAGGATTAAGGAAACGGGATTGATCATGAAATCTCAGTGCATGAGTCAACTTTACAAATTGAAATTTAAACTAATAAAGTTATAAAATTTCTGGAAATGAGGCTTTGATCCGGACACGGAGGACTATATGGTTATCCCTTCCTGTCCTTGAGCCACAAGGACCCAGGGTGCAGTTAAGAAAACAGTGAAACAACGCAGTCAGACTACAGCAAGTTAATTAGTAATAAAACTATCACTTACCAAAGGTGACTTCAATGTGGACTGTAAGTAGGTGGTAAAGTTGACGTCTTCTGGCATGAGTAGATTTCTTGAATGTATGCAATTTTGAATCATATATGTATATTAATAACTAATACTTTCACGGAACGGAACGCAACACGGTACGAGGTTGACAGTCGAGGAACAAACTCGAGAGTGAAGTGAAATTGATAGGAAGGGTGAACGGAAGGGTAGGAGGGGAGTAGGGGGGGGGGGACAGGATGATAGTTTCTTATCTCAACCAACAAGCAATAATCCGCCTGCGCTAAGAATCAACCAATAAACTTTGGAAGTGTTTTTGACTGTAGTACATTAATATTTCATTTTAAAAAATGAATTCACAATAAAAAGGCATACAATAAGAAACGTGTTTTCCTGATCATTTTGTGAATTTTTGTAAAATATCCCACTAATTCAAAGATTAGGTAATCTAGGTTTGATCCGCGTTCATCCTGGCATTTTTCGCTCACTTCATTACCCACGTACAAAACTCAGAATGATGTGGGCATCATAAAAATTTAGTAAATCTTGTAGCACGATTCAGCTAATTTTACATGGATACAATTAAATTCACACCACCTTCATGAAGGCCTTGGAGATTTCTGAATGAATGATAGGAGTATCTGTAAACTTCTCCCCTATTTATTTCTGTAACAAAGCTATTCTGAACTTACACAAATGTGAATCTTTTTATCTTTATGAGAATATGCTTATGCAGTCTGGCAGAATCATCTTGAATTCTTGAACCAGTCTGTATAAAAAAGACTCATATGATGGACTCATTTTCTTTTCCCATAGCAAATACCCTTTAAAACGTCAAGTAATGAACCTCCCCCCTCGACAAGAAACTTTATTGGGCGACAATCTTGTAAAACGCAAAATCCCAATTTTAGTAGTTCATTAGATTGAATATGACCATGTTCAGTTCTGTGTTTTAATATTGTCCTGTATAATAGTGTCCTGTTTTAATATTGACTGTGGTATTGACCCTGATTATCCGCCACGCATATGGAGTAGCCTATGTGCTGAAACGCATTTGATTAGCCTAATTTAGTGGTTGAGAAGGGAAGGTTGAACAGTACAGCAGCAGCAGCGTCTTGGTGATTGATCTGGGCAGCCAATGCGCTGTCACGAGGCGTGTGATCCAGCATCCAGTGATCGGTAGGCCTGCCAGGGGTTTGCAGAGCGGATAATGCTAATTATCTTGGTTGTGTGGCTGTTCAGAAAGGATCGCTGATGGGATGCATTAAGACAGCTGACGTGGTAATCTGCCACGGCGTGTCATCGGTGATGTGAGGATGTGGCCACACAATCATCCCATCCCGTCCCACTCTCTTATCAAACTCCCATGTTCAATTCAACACGCACTATTCCCGAAAATAAATCACGTCCTAATCGCATAACTTCCTATTGCTGACCATGAGTCATCTTGGAAAATATGCAGCCATTTCCTTCATTATAAATAAAGAATGTTCTTCCTGCTTAAGAAATGTCTTAAAATAATTTTATTGCAAAAGTAACTTACTGTAGTATTCATATAACTTGGCAGCATGTAGCAGATGGGACATGCTACATCTGAACCCAACATACTGCTGCCAAGTTATATGGAAACTACAGTACCTACTTTGTAGTCCAGTACCCAAGGACTTAGGTCAGGAAAAGCATAGTTTTCAATGCATTCTTATGTATTTTGAGGCGCTGAATCCAAATCTGAACTTTGGCACCTTGAAAAACGCTTGGGTTACAGGATATTTCCAAGATACCGGCCAACATTTAATATTTTGGCAATTTGAGGAGAAAAAATTCAACAATAGTTGTGGAATGATTATTTATTCTCTGTGATTTTCTGAATTCGAATAAGTGATTTTAATTTTCAAGAAAACTCAGGGTTTTCAAAACAGTATTCACTATACGGAGGACATCAAAAACGAGCTTTTTCTGGTTTTTAGCAAAATAACAATCATATCTCATGAAGCAAGCGTTTTTCAAGGTGCCATCAGAGTTCAAATTTGTCACCTTTAAATACATATGAGAATGCATTGAGAAAAAGACTACCATCATATGCTTTTCCCCCCACCAATTAATTTACCTAAGTAGGCCTACCAGACTAATGAAATAACATTAATCTATATTATATCACTGGTTCACCCTCTTGCAACAAACAGCTACCCAAACCATCCTTAGATGCATCATGCTGAAATTGAGATGCATCACATCTCATTGAAATTGGTGAAGACAGGTGCAGTTGATTTTGTTCAGTTCATGAGTATGATGATATGGTAGCCATAAAAACTCGACTCCCTCTTTTAACATTTGCTGAAGGTTGGCAGCAAGAGCAGATAGATTGGTATGAAACTATGACAGTAATTAATTTACCATTCCTAAAAGTCTTTGTAAACCGTCTTTGTTTGGTGGAGGTTCCAAAACTTCAATATAGTCTCAACTCTAGCTGGGTGAGGGCTCATACCCTGTGCATTAAAGATGTGACCAAGAAACCTAACCTGTTTTGATTTGTATTGAACTTTTTACTTATTAAACTTGACACTCATGCCCTTGCAACTATCTTCTTAAGTATTTGATCATGTTATTCCTGTTCAGTTTCAGCAGCCACTAGAATGTCATCAAAGTAGACTACAATACCCTTATTTATTATCACCAAAATTCCTCATATTTACTGTCTGGAAATACTCAGGAGCTAATTTTATATCAAGAGGCAGATGTAAAAATTCCAAATGGTATACTGAAAGTAGGCCTACATAATTATGCTGACTCTCAACACAATTTAAATTGATAAAAACCATCAGCAAGATCAAAATAGTGAATATTTTCTTGCCACTCAGTTTAGCAGTTACTTAAAGTATTTCTGACAAAGTTGGAATCACATAATTTTGCATTTGCATACAATTGTTTAGATCTTATGGATCAAACATAACCTCAAATTTCCATCAGGCTTTTCAACAATCACTAGATTGCTCACCCAACCCACTTCTGGTTCACTTATTTTTCAATAATTCCTGATTGCTCAAGGTGGTTAAGTTTAATTCTGAGCCTTTCTTTAATATTGCAATTGGCACTCTGTGTGGTGGCCTATCAACAGGTACACTATTTCCCTTTAATCTGATAGTCAATTCATCTTTGAACTGGCCAACCCCAGTAAAAACATCATTATGTTTATTTTTAAAAAATTCTTGATCCTTAGAACCACTGGAAGCATCAATTTGACAAACAGGTGCTGTACTTTCCTACCAATTAACCCTAGCTCTAGACATGCATTTAGCCCTAAAATGGGATGTGCCCTAATATCAACAATTATAAAATTCAAAAACTCACTAATCCTATTCACAGTGACTACAATTTAATTTAATACAACCAATCGGTTTAACCTTGAATCCCCTATAACATTCCAAATTAACACTGGTGGGTACAATATGTCAAGCAGTTTGTGAATTTTTCAAGTTCAGACTTTGGCAGCACATCCACATACACTCCCTGAGTCAAGTTTAAAAACAATATTATGATTTACAACCTCAATTGTTTTGTACCATGCTCTAATATAATCATTAAAGTTGACATCAACAGCACAAATGTCACTACCCAAGATGGCAATACCATTCACAAACAAATCATTGTTGGAGCCTGAGGAATTTCCAATTCTCTACTTTCTTTTGAAAGCACTTGTTTTGATTGAGCTTACCACATTTGTACCACATTTTTACCAATGGCTGGACACTTCTGGTTAATATAAATACCTCCACACATTGTGGACACTGCCTGGATTTGTCCTGTTACAAATTCATTCCTGGTTTAAAAAAGTTCCTCTGTTGTCAAGAATTTCTTGTAATTAAATCTATACTTGTAATTGTCTACCCTACAAGTCTTTGATTTGCGGTTTTGTAACCTCAAAAGTTAAATACATTTCAATAGTTCAATGTTAGATCTCCAGTACTGAGAAGTATTTCTTGTAAGACCAATCTATTTACTCCTAGCACCAATCTATTATGAATCATTTTCTCCCACTGATCACCAAAATTACAAGTTTCAACAAGTTCCTTTAAACATCAATAAAAATATGACAAATTTCATCAGCTTTCCCTTGCACTCTTTTATAAAGCATTCATAGAAAATAATTCTACATGTAAAACGTTCATACTTCAATTTTCTTTGAAACCAAGTACTTTTCAAATTGTTGTAAAACTATATAACAGTTCTGTTTGTCATCATCACTTAACCTGAAATTATTGTTGTAAATGAACTTTCACTGGACCTTTTTCAGCTGTCTCAACCCTAGCTATCATATAAGTTTTGAAAGTTTGTCTGAACTTTTTCCAGTTCATATCAACATCACCATCCAAGGTTAAGGGTGCTGGTAACCAAACTTCCATCTTGATGAACAATAATGTTGACTCAACACTGTTCCTGCACAAAGTTATAATTTATTCTTGTCACCATGCTATATTTGTAGCTGTTTAATAAATAATTACAGAGTCATGCTAAAGACCTTCTCATTTATTAAACAAACCTTACAAAATAATTCACATAGTTACATGTTCATACATTAGTTCAAGAACCCTTTTTGTGATGGTGTTGCCATCTGTAGCCTATATCTAATATAATACAGCAAGGCTACCATTTTATTGTTATTTAGGGAAAACCAATAATTAATATTGGTAATTTCTTATAATTCATCAGTTGATGAATTTGAACTTCATGGAAAAGGATATCCATAAATTCTGTTGATTTTGTTTCCAACATAACAAACTGAAAGCATTCAGCAGTGTAAATTCATGATGAAAATTCACTTATGATCAATTGAAACAACACTTTGATAACGAAATGAACAATTTAGTTTGAAGTGACTGACAATTGAATAAACTGACAAATATACATAAACAGAATTTATTAATTTCGAATTGCTTTAATTGCTATTACTTTATACTGAAGACTTCCGCAATGGCGGACATTGACAACAGCATTGAAAAGCTGATGGGAATCGATGAATGCTACTGTACAAAAATATCAGTCACCACCGGGAATCGAACCACGGACCTCTCAATTGCCGGTTGAGCGCCTTACCACTAGACCATGGAGACCTTTCTGCACAGGAGCATTCATTTTCAACTTGGCCATATCGGCTCGTATCTCACAAGTTGAGAAAGGTCTCCATGGTCTAGTGGTTAAGGCGCTCAACCGGCAATTGAGAGGTCCGTGGTTCGATTCCCGGTGGTGACTGATATTTTTTTACAGTAGCATTCATCGATTCCCATCAGCTTTTCAATGCTGTTGTCAATGTCCGCCATTGCGGAAGTCTTCAGTATAAAGTAATAGCAATTAAAGGAATTCGAAATTAATAAATTCTGAAATGAACAATGTTATGATGTGAATAGGAAAGTAAGATATTGTTGAACCACTCATTTTACCACAACAAATTCCTAATGTAATATTATTTGATTGCATCATATCAAAAATAGGAACATAGTACGGTGTTAAAAACTGTTTTGGTAGCTCCTTTCAATTTTTTCTATTGTGTACATACATTCCAAGGCAAACTCTGGATTCACATTCTCATTGAAAAAATTTTCCCTTTTTTCCTTAGAAATTACCACTGTTTCAGCCATATTGGTATATAATATGGAATGAATGTAAAAAAATATTTTGTATCATGATTTGATTATTATTGCAAGAATATGTATGTAATGAGTATGCAGTCACCGCTGGTTTACTTTTTAAAATATCAATTTAATATTGAAGCAAACAATAAATATTAACACTAGCATATTATTTCATCAATGAATCATATATGCCCGGTTTTTGGAACATTTTCTACTTACTTTATTGGCTTGATGTCTTCCTCTCTCTCAAAATTATTCTCATACGAGATATATGAATAGTTTCTCGTCACTCCATCAATTTTGTAATCCTTTAGCATAAACCTTTCTTCGCCTTTGACATTATAAGTTATTTCTAGCATTCTGAATACCTAATCTGAGTTCCAATCCTACAAATTCCTTGATTCCTACAAATTCCAAACTACAGTATCTTCAACTGTTGTAGCTGTTTTAAACTTTGAATAACCAGAGAACATCAAACGCTTTTAGTTGACTGTAATAAATTATGTCATGCCTCAATATTAAATTTTATCTCTGTTTTTTCAATTCGGTGATTTAAAATAATTTAAGAGCAGATTTCAACACAAACAAAACGTGTTTGGCTTGCACTGTGAAAATAAAGAGGATAATTAGGTTTAGCATTAGCCTTTGTAATATTCTTATTTTTTTATATTCGAAATGAACCAGCTTTGCAATGTTTTGATTTCCACTAGCCAAAACCAACTCTTTTATCCATATTCATTTAAGATTAGGCCATTGTTTGGTCATTCATATTCACGATATCTTTTATTTTATTCTTCAATCTAATATTATTCCATTAATTTTTGTTTCAAGTAGTAAAAGTTACAAAAATAATTATTGAAGTTTTTGATTCGTTTCGCAAATTATTTTTCACAAATAATGTAGTAGACTCGAGTTAGAGAATAAATGGTGAAATGAAACTTATCAGGTTAGAAATAATATTCTCTAGATGGATGTGAGTCGACCTCACTCATGAAATCTGATCAGGGTCAGAAAAAAACTTCGCCATCAGAGTGCTGATGATTGCAGAGAACAGCGATTCAGGACCGGCTACAACCACAAATCATTTCAAAGTTTGTCGTCCGTCTAGGGGGCGAGAGGCAAGGGCGAGAATTCATCCGTTTTATATGGAGCGTCAAATCTTTTTAAATAGAACAAGGCTACTTTCCTTCTCCGGTTGGCAAGATAAAGTGGTTCTCTTAGCTTACGCCAGAGCTTACTTTCCTCTTTTAAGAACATAGTTCATTTCCACTCGGCAGAAAGTTTTCATACTACTACTGCTCTTTTCGAGGTGCTGATTTTATAGAGAATTGTAACAGAATTTTCGCCTGTTGTTGCAACCGTCATTCCAAAGAAAAAATCAACTCTAGAAGAAAGCTTGAACCTCTAAAGAAAGAAGTTACACTTGCTTCTTTAAGTTAGGTGAATCAGCTACCACTTCATAATATCCTAGTTTGAACTTCTGTTCTTGTTCCATTCCCACTGTGAAATAATGATTATTAATATTAGATTGTTCATTAAGTATTTCGTCATGGAAACATCACAGAATAGATTTTATTGTTGTGGTTATCCATTTTTTTGAACTGCAGTAGAACTGTTCATATGTATTATCTTGCTGTGCAGAACTGACCTTTTTGAGTCGCGGCGGACGCGTTTCGAACTATGTTGTTCTTGTTCGGCGCTTAGTCGCGGCGGACGCGTTTCGAACTATGTTGTTCTTCTTCCGTCCGCTATGGACTTCTATGAGTTCGCGTCCGCCGCGACTCAAAAAGGTCAGTTCTGCACAGCAAGATAATACATATGAATAATAGATTTTAATTTGATTCATCAAAATAATAATTCTTATTAAATGGCTTTCATATCAATTTCATTTTTGTAAATTAGGGTTCATTGGTGGAAGAAAGCTCTATAAAGCTGGGCATTCACGTTCCGATTTGCAGTACGACTTGTGGTCCAGCCTCAAAGGTTGGATCCGATATCAGAACATGAATGGGCTTGTTGGATAGTTGGAAGTGTACATGGACGAGTTGGAACATCTAGACCTAGAGGGACGACTGGAAGGTCAGACTGTCGGATCAAAGTCGTCCAGAGGGGAAAGTTTGGGCAACTTCGGAAACATTTTTCGGCTCAAGAGCTATGTTCACAGCTGTGAAAACAGACTAGGACTAAAGTTGGATCGCTACTTGGATAGCAAGTCGGAGCGTGAGTGGAGTTGACTATCCAACTAGCAGTCCTACTAAGTCGTACTGCAAATCGGAACGTGAATGTCCAGCTTTAGAAACTGAAATATTATGAGATTTGTTGAAAAAGATGAAGAAAAAAACTTAAGAACTGCCGATGTGTATTTTTGTACATCAATTATTACTCAAGTACTGAACTGATTTCAATAATTATGTTTTAATGAAATGGATCATTCAGTTGTAGTCCTATTTAAGTTTTACAAGAATCGAACAAATATCATGCAAAAAGGAGTAGGCCTAATCATCGACTCTTCATTTGAATTTCTGTCTGTAAATTACTGTTTTTGAACCCAAACTTTTTCACAAACACAATGCAAAGTAACAAAGCTCGCGATTCATCAGAGCGATTTGTTCTACTGCCCACAAATAAGACAGAAATCTTGAGAATAATAATCAACAACTTGAAGCCGAAATTAATTATTCATTTTTGTCATATTTCTGACTACTGAGTCAATCATTTTGCATGTTTAATAAACTGGCACTATTGTTATTTACCTCTTGTGTATAATTTGGAGTTTCTTGCTTGGCAATAGACATTGTTCCAAACCTAGCCCAGGGTCCACTTATTTAAAGCTCTTTAGGATAAGGCCTACTTGTAGTAAGAAGGATAACTTCATTGATTTTATTCAATGGCTTATTCAATTATTGGTAAGATGCGATTGCTTGGTTGAGGGATTGTCCACAGTCTGCCGGTGATATCATAGACGACCCATCAAGCTCCTATCCCTGATCAATGGTGATATCCTCCCTACACTATAGTCATACAACAGAGCATTATAGTGCTTGCTTTTTCAGAGGTTGATTGTACACAGCTCCAAAAAGCTCTTTATCCATTATAATAAAATTACAATTAATTTGAGGGTTAGTAGACGTGAATTTGTATTGAGTTATAGTTTCAGGAAGCTACAGTGGATATCGTCAAGCTCTGCTTGAATCTGCGCCCAAAAGACAACGTCTGGGGCAATGCTAATGGAAACATTATTTTTTATTCATTTATTTCTTAGCATTGTTTATGAGGGATTCAGCTCAACCTGGAATCAACCTTAACAAAACCGAATATCCCGTTACCTGTGCATACGTTGTCAGAACAGGCTCTGCGAATTTTGAAGCATAGTATATTAATTCGAACGGATAAGTAGTATTTTTGTTTATTATTATTAGTATTTATAATATCTTAATAATTTACATCATTAACTTGTCTAATATAAGTTAAAGTATTTAAATAAAAAGTCAAATTCTATTTTCGAGGTTAGGTGTACCGATATTGATCAATTTTCTTGTAATTAAATAGTCTCAAGTTGACAATTGTAATAAATTAAGTAATATTTCATTAAACATTTAACTAAAATCAATTGAAAACAATTTTTAGCTAGGAAAATGAGTCCAAACAAGGCATCTAAATCTAATTGTTAAACTAAAACTCAGGTAGCTACGCGATCTCAGCAATTATTAACAAAAAAATCTCCAACAGCTCTTAAAGCTACTGTGGATGTAGAAGAAAAGGTTGCTAAACTATTGAATGATCACACCAAATTGAAAACAAAATTAGAAACATCACTAAAAAATTCTGAGGAGGAACGAATAGGGTTAGTGGATCACATAAAATCTCTGGAAGTTATTGTAAAATTGCAGCAGGAAGACCATAAAACTGAAATACTAAATCTCACGAGTCAATGTAGGTCTATGTCAGAGGAAATCGAAATATTAAAATAAAAAATAAACTTGACTAATGTAAGATCTGAACCTCTGATCAATACAAAAAAAGTAGAACCTAAATCAAATGGGGAAAAAATTAATAGAAATGGTCAAACAAAAACGTATAGACAGGTTTTGCAAACAGCAACCAACACTAAAGTAAGGGCAAATAACGATAGGAAAGGTAGAGTACTGCTCTTGACATCCAGTCATGGACGAGACTGTATAGTGACCTACTAAATAAAAGATTAAAAAATAAGTATGAAGTTCAGAGCTTTTTCAAACCAAGTGCCCCTATAAACGCAATCGTGGAGTCAGCACAGGAACAAACTAAAGATTTTGGAAAAAACGATTTTCTAATAGTACTGGGTGGCTCAAACAATATAAATGAACCTAATCTAAAACATCTTCCTGAAATAAATGAAAAAATTAAAGAGATTGTGCCACTCAGCAAAAAAACTAATGTAATAATAAGTACAATTCCGTATAGGTTTGATAGGCCAGAGCTAAATGAAGCCATTAAGTCAACAAATAAATCAATTCATAATACAATCAACAGCCTAAAAAATAAGAATTCTAAGCAGTTGGGGATGTGTTTTCTAAATGAAAGGCTGAAAAAACAAAACTTCACTAATCATGGTCTACATCTAAATCAATCTGGCAAAGTAATATTTTGTAATAGGCTGGCAGAGCTGATTGAAAGTCGTTTGCAATCTACTGTCAATAATTATCCTAAACAATCATCTAACGAACCTTTTTTAGTAAAGTGGCTCAAAACCGGGAAGGGAAACTAGTTTCAGATGATAAATTCATATCTTCAATTGTATTAAAAGACGTTAATCGATCAAAAAATCAGGATAGCGTTAGTGGAAGGAACTCTTGTAGCAATCTGATAGGCTCTTAAGATTCTAAGAGATTAAGTAAATCTACTTCAATATGCAAAAGCAACGATAAAGTAATAAGGGATGATAGGGAAGTACCGGTACTCACTGTGTTCCATCAGAATATTCAATACATTCGTAACAAAATAGATAGAATCGAAGTATTTTTTAAAAAAGAGGCTCCTGATATAGCAATTTTCACAGAGCATGGTTTAAAAGAAGATGAATTGTCACAACTAAATATTCCAAACTATTCATTGCAAACGTCGTATTGCAGGACATCACATCGAAGTGGGGGAGTAGCTATCTTCACTAAAAATGCTAAGAATATGCAAACATTAAATTAGAATATGTAGAGAAATTTGCTGTGGAAATGGATTTAGAAGTTACTGGTTTGAGAGTAAAAATCGACAATAATTTCGAAGTAGCGGTGTTAGGTATTTACAGGTCACCAAATGGGGAATGGAACAATTTTTGTGAACTATTCAATAGGCTTTTAGAGATTACTACTACTCGTTTTACAAACGTTATTGTAGCGGGAGATTTCAATACAGACATTGCAACACAGAATAAAATGACAGAAGATTTAAAGGATATTATATGCATGAATAACTTGGAAATAAAAGTTCATGAATATACCAGAGTCACAAGAACATCACAAACAATAATTGATAACATTCTTACTAATATAGATTACTCTAAAACAAGATTAGGCGGCTCGGAACTATCTGATCATGACTATCAAATCTTAGAGGTGGGGTTGCAAGGTCATAAATCAATTAAAAAGAGTAGAGTAATGAAAGAAATTCAACAATGTGAACAGGGGAATATCGATTGTTTGAAGCAGAATCTGCTACAAGAAAACTGGAGTAGGGTTTACAATAGCAATAGTTTAAATGACAAATATGATAGTTTCATTAATATTTTAAGGTTTCATATTACTATGAGTTGTCCAGTTAAAAAAGTCCCTGTAAAGAACAAATTAGACAAGATTGAAGAGTGGATAACTGATGATATCCTTGCAGAAAGAAATAGGGTTAAAGATGCATATGATGAATTCAAACTATCTAGAAATATGTTAAGTGAAGATAATTACAAAGCTTTAAAGAAAAATTATACAAGAGAAGTGAAAAAAGCGAAATGTAAGAAAACAGCTGAAATTTTGAATAATAGTGTGTACTTTAACACAGCAGTGTGGGATGTAATAAACAAAAATAGGCAAGTAGCTCATGTAGATGCTTATACTAGTGTCCCCAGAATAATTAACGAAAATAACAAATATATTGATGATAGTGTAGACATTTGTAATTTCTTTAACAGATATTATCAACTGGTTGCTAAGGATCTTCAAAAATCTCTTAATACAGGTATTAGTGATGCAAACATGAGGAATACTGAGGGGATTCAGAACGAATTAAAATTCCACCCAGTATGCCAAGACGAGTTGTCAAATATCATTGATGGTTTAAATAATAAAAAAACTGTAGGAATGGATGGGGTATCCAGTAAAATTCTGAAAGAATGTAAAGATCAATTGTTAGACCCCTTGATTCATCTGATCAATCATTCATTAGAACAAGGTGTTTTTCCAGATAATTTAAAAGAGGAGAAGATCTTGCCAATCTTCAAAAGTGGTGATAGAGAAAAGGTGGATAACTATAGGCCCATTAGTATTTGAAATGTTACAAGTAAAATTTTTGAAAGAGTAGTTCTAGATAGGTTACTTCTGCATTTTCAAGAAGCTAACTTTATCTGTGATGAACAGCATGGCTTCCAGAAAGGGAGATCAACAAAAACAGCCATAGTTTCTCTAGTTGAAAAACTAATAGATATAATAGATTCAGGTGATAAAGCTACTGCAATCTTCTTAGATCTGTCAAAGGCATTTGATTGTGTTAATCATAGAACTTTATTGGAAATACTGCAAAATGTAGGTGTAAATGGGGTTGAACTGAAATGGTTTGAATCATATCTTATTGGGAGAAAACAATGTGTAGAACTAACTACAGTAGTTGGTAATAGTATAGTAAAGAATAAATCTAATAAATTAGAGGTGCAAGCTGGAGTGCCTCAGGGGTCAATACTAGGTCCATTGCTTTTTTTGTTATATTTATGTCAACCGTTTACCTAAAGAATTAATTAGTGGTAGAGCCCTCTTATTTGCAGATGATACATCACTCATTTTCAGCAATTCCATTCTAGATAATTTAGAAATAAGTGCCCATATAGGTGTGCAGTCCATTGTCCAATTTTTAAATCAGTTGAAATTAACTATAAATAGTAAAAAATGCCAATACCTTCAATTCAAAAACAAACATAATTTAAATGAAGATAGGGCTATAAACGTGTTTGTAAATGATAATCAATTAGACCAGGAAGAAAAAATTGCATTTCTAGGAGTTATGTTGGATAGACGATTGACCTGGACTCCATACATTGAGAAAATATGTAGTAAAATTTCATCTGGGGTATTTGTCCTGCGACAGCTCGCTAGATTGAATGACAAAAAGTTACTTTTTACAGCTTACCATGGGCTCTTACTGTCACATGTTAGGTATGCTATCTTAGTATGGGGTAATTCATCAAAACAAAATATTGATAGGGTGTTTAAGATCCAAAAGAAAGCGGTTAGGTGTATAGAAAGAGTAAATAGATTAGATTCATGTAGGCCGTTGTTCAAGAGACTTGGTCTCCTAACTGTACCCTGCTTATATGTGTATGAAGCTACTTTATATGTAAAAACGAATGATATTAACCAAAATCTTGATGTACATGATTATAATACAAGAAGCCGAGGAGATTATCACTTGGTGAGTCACAATAGTAGCTTATTCAAACAAAAACCTAGTTATATTGGTAGGAAATTCTACAACAAGCTACCGCAGTTTTTGAAGAGTCTTGAAAATATAGAAATATTTAAAAAACAATTGAAGAAATATTTAGTTGATAAAGCTTTTTATAGTGTACAAGAGTTCCTTTCACATCAAAATTAAGCCTCACCTCAACTAATTGAAGTAATTATGGTATCTAGTGCATAATATTGTTGATCTGACTTGTCTTATACTCCTTAAGGGTCAATTGTACCCTAGCAGTTTCTCGATTTCGAGACTATTAGTTCGGAATTCTGCCGGCTGATAGCGCTGTCGCCGCTTCAGTGGTAGCCGGCGGGGAAGTGTTAGGTTTGCCCCCACCTCAGACCGACCGACCGACCGACACGTCTACGGCAAGTACCCCTCCATTTCTTCCAACTCTCACCCATTCAAAGCGAATTCACAACATTTTAGATTTTACAATAGGCTGGCTACTAGCTTGACTCTTCTGCCTCACAGAAGACAGCCTACATTTGTGTTTCCACAGCGGTCCGATCAAATGTATAAGCATGCACACCGCAAAGTTGTCAAACATCAATAATAAAAATTAATTTTTAATTTGATATTTCAAGTACCTAATAATGTATTCAAAATATTCTATTCATCGAGATATGAAAAATAAAATTTTCTCAAAATTGGCCCCAAAACGAGAGCGACGATCGGGATTTTAGTTATTGAACAGTATTGAACACTTTATTGACAATGTCTTTAGCTATAAAAAACTAAATTAACTTTTTTTTTAACAGAGTAATAAACGTTTAAAAACCAAGTACTGTGCGATTTTGGATACATTTTACGCGGCCTTCTCCTCAAAAACGAGAGCATCGATCGGGATTTTAGTTATTGAACAGTATTGAAAACATTATTGACAATGTCTTTAGCTATAAAAAACTAAATTAACTTTTTTTTTAACAGAATAATAAACGTTTAAAAACCAAGTATTGTGCGATTTTGGATACATTTCTTCCAAGTTTTATTACCACATAAGAATAAGAACAAATCTCGTAATTTATCATGATATATCAATCAGCTGTTCTCAAATATAAATGGTGGGCCCTTCGCGGCGTTATTTACGCTGTCTGCAGACTTGTGTAGTCGGATCATTGCAGTATTTTAGGAAACATATGTCTGGTGAATCAAAGCTCATCTTATGTTTTATCAATTATTTCTTTGTTGAAAAAAAAACAAAATTTTCTAATTTCAATAATTTATCAAAACAAAAATTAACATTTTAGGAAGGTGCGGTTTGTGCTAGGCTCTTGGGAATTCGCCAGGTAGCACTATTATTACAACATAAGAACAACAACAAATCACGTAATTTATGATGATATATCAATCAGCTGTTCTCAAATATTCTCTCTGATAACTGTCACTGAATTGTTTACGTCCTAAGTTGTTAACTAAGCTGCTAACAACTTCATGATCATTGCTATCAAAAAAGCCGAAACATATTTAGTCGTATTTCTAAACATAATCCGTACGAAGGACGGGTAGCTGCTAGTTCATTTACTAATATACTATATTCTATATTATTTTTTGTGTAGTTCAACGATATTATAAGAAATAATATTTAATATTACTACGATCAGATTTGTCATTTATGAGAAAATATGTCTTTGTGTTATAACGGAGAACACTTTATGGAATTGATAGCATATGACCTAATAAAACTAGTAACAATCCTTACCAATTTAGTAATATGCCGGCTCTAGTAATATTTAGGGGTTTCCGTTTATTCATATTGATAATCACCACCGTATGGGATAGGAGAATTTGGTACGTATACTGACCA
This sequence comes from Conomelus anceps, assembly GCA_948455865.1. Taxonomy (NCBI): domain Eukaryota; kingdom Metazoa; phylum Arthropoda; class Insecta; order Hemiptera; family Delphacidae; genus Conomelus; species Conomelus anceps. Next base: position 59,002,753 of record OX418218.1, read on the forward strand.
CCAGTATGAAACACTCTTTATCTCCTGTCCCATAAAATATCAATCATCACAGTGTTGCATGGATCCAATGGCAATTAAATATTTACACATGCCCAGTAAGTGATCAAACACAGGTACAAATGAAATAGTATATTTGATGAAATACTAATAGTATGGTTTTTTATACAAGATGAGTAGAAGATTGAACAGTCAATCATGGGAATCATAGAATAATTAATTAATAAATAAATTTGAAATTGACCACTCTTGTCTGAATAAGAAATTTTGAATAAGTTCATGAATGAGCTTCCTTCAAGGATAGATTCTACGATAAAATCTCGAAATCTCTATCTACAAAAGATAGAGAGAGCGAGCGAGTAAGTGAGAGAGATTGTGTGAGGGAGAATGCATGAAGAGTGAGAGAAACAGCATATTGTTTTGTTTTTCGCAATAGATTGAATTGAATCACTTGTTTGGACTGGCGAATAATTAGCCAATTATTGTGAAGCTATAAAAGCGTGATGATTCTAAAAATAGCAACCTAAAATATGCTATGGTTATTATGCGAATCAGTGGCGTAACGTACACCCCCGAAACCCCGCGGTCAATGTTTATTGTTTACTTTATCAATTCGCAGATAGCTTTAGTGAAGGAATTCAGAAGCAGGATGTTGTGACTTCAGGAATGGAGACATACCGAGGACAAAACACTCTTCAAACAAACTTATCTAGATTGTTATAAATCATGTCTCCAAAGTGCAAATATTAGAGGAAATTAATATTATTTTCGCATCGTATTCCTCAATGTATATTAGCATATACGAAGTATATGGGGGGTTGTGTAGAGATCAAAGTCAATATTTTTTTTCATATAGTATTTTGAATTCAGTATCTTTTGAATCGTCCAGTTACATGCATGTAGGTCTACACTTGTCCGGTAAATTGGCCTAGAGTAAACCGTATGTATATCAATTGAGTTTGTGATCGTGAGTTTTATTACTTGGAGTGCCATTTTTTTTTTCATTGCTATTCCATTTTTCAACATGCTGCGTTTATGGTATTGTGATGTTGTACGGTCATGTTTTAGTTATTTCTTTTTTTATCGACTAGTAAATTTTTAAACGATGTTGAGAAGGAATATTTATACCCTTGATTTATCGGATAAATTACGTGATTATTGTATAAGTATATAAATAATAGTTTTGGTATTGTGTCAGTTCTCCCAACGCAGTTGAATCATTTTTTTATAATAGGATCAAGTTCTGTATGAGTAGTTTACGTATTCTCTCTTTTGCCTCCTAACAATAAATTTGTTCGTCTTTCAACGAGCTTTCCATTCTTCAATAACTGACAACTGACAGTAAGAACAAGAGACAGAACATGGAAATTTGTTGGGTGAGAGGATGTGTTGTCAGTCCAAAGCCGAAGAGCGGGGAAGAGTTTGGATAGTGTAGTAGAGGGGGTAGCAGTGAAGCAGCAGCGCGCCTACCGAGAGACCGGGCCAACTATCAAATTCAAAAGATAGCCGTTGGTCTTGCATTTTTAGCATGACGTCACAAATTGCTTCTCAACAGTTTTACATGAAACTATACTCATTTTTTCAAAACAATTGATGAATTCAGATTCGTGTTATTATTTTAAACAGGTTTACCTTTTGAACTGTGCTGATTGATGCTCAATTACCAAATTGGCACAATTTTGTTTAAATCAAATTTGAGAAAAAAATAATAGAATAAATTAAGATTTTCAAAGCAACAACTGTTTTAAATTGTGTAAAGAATGTGTACAGGAAATTTCAAAGTGATATGTAGTTTCATACTTGAGATATGAGCAGAGAAAGTTGAAAGAAATATGCGTTTTTCTACCTTGTATTTCTAGAGTACAATTGACCCTTAACTGGAGTCTCCAAGACGTAATCTACAAAAAAAAAAAAAAAAAAACAATAGTTTGAAATATTTTTTGTTAATGATGTCCACATGAGTCTAACTAATGGGTTGAATGATTAAACAAGATGTTTCAAGGAATCGAACTCTTGCCACAGGAGTAGCTTTCAATCAGTATTATAATGGATAAATAACACCCTAACCAATTTATTGCATCACTGTAGCTGCTAACGTCTAATGTTAATGCAAAAAAAAACGATTAAAGCCTATAACTTAATGTCCAGCATTAGAATCTCTGAATAATTCTAAGACTTATACATGTATGTAGGCCAGTTACGAAAAAAACTTTCTAAAGCTTATCACAACTGAAAAAAGTAATCACAATTTATTACAATTTGAAAGGACATAATGGTTAATGATAACTAGAGCACTTCCCTTACTTCTCAGACCGTTTCTTGCATCTAAACCACCAGTTGTCTCTATTTCAAGTTGTTATAACCGGAATATCTTAATCAAAACAAGCGTTTTTATTATGGTACATGGAAGAAGGCGCAAGCACTGAATTAGTTTAAATTCACAGTCGCCTATATGTTCACTCACCTTATTGTAGACTAGGCCTAATTTTAAATTTCATGACCTCATGAGGCCCTTTGGCTTCATTAAATTCTAAAGCTGAAATATCTTTGTGTCAAGAGTAAGGCGGGACAAAATGAATGGGTTCATTCAACAGACCATTAACCACATTAAACAAGTGGAACTAAAACAAGAATTCTTGTTTTGATCCCATTAACAGATTTTATGGAGCACCCTGGCCTGTGCTGTGAAGTTGGTAACTCAATTTCCAGTTGGAAACTGCTGGAAAGTGAAGTTTGTGGATTATGCATGATGAACTGGAGAAACTTGGTGCTGGAAGGTCTGCATCAAGTCTCGAGATAAAGATGTTAGCAGTGGATCTGTCAAGTGCACTTTGAGTGACTCTAATCTCATATCTGCCAAAAAAACTTCAAACTCGTAGCCACCTGTGAATTGTGTGTATTCGAGCCACCATTTTTGTAGATGCGATTGCTGACACAAAATAAGAAAGCTTGTTGGAACAACAAAATTGGATGTAATGGACATAATAATAAACTTGACAATCTTTATTTACCTAATTGACTTATTTTTCCTGTTCATTTCCAGTTACTAATTATTGGAATAGGAAGAGGAAGAAAAAATTTACTTGAAAATATATAGTGAAGCCTTTTCAATGAATATCACTATCTATTTAACTTAAAAATGCTTTCAATGTACAAGAATATTTGAAGAATAATAATTTGATTATTAGCCAAATACGGTTGTGAGTGACATCACCTTCTTAAGTGTTGAACTTTTTCAGCAGTAACTTGAAAGGTTCAAGTATCTATTGGAATAAAAATTAGATGGACTTAATAAGAGCTTGATGATGTTTTCTATTTAGGTTACTTGTTTCCTATTTTTTTATAATTTCAGCAAGCAGCCTACTTTCTTTTTTTGTAGATTACATCTTGGAGACTCCAGTTAAAGAGTATGAGACAAAGTCAGATCAACAATTATTCCATATTATACTGTAGGTTACTTTAGCTACCATACATACTATATCAGTTTGTTGAGATGAGGCTTATTTTTTATGTGAAAGGAATTCTTGTACACTATAAAAAGCTCTATCAACTAAATATTTTTTCAATCGTTTTTTAAATATTTCTATATTTTGAAGACTTTAAAAACAGTGGTAGCTTGTTGTAGAGTTTGGGCCTCTGTAATGCATTGAGTGCCAGAGAACCAGGTATGCAGGCCAAGTCTGGAGCTGTTCTAGGTTGAGATGAATTCTCCATACTCTTGCCAACAATTGGCAGCATTGTCCTACAGTTGGGCCTTGAGAAGTGAAAGCCAAATGTAGCTTGGAACTTGGTAGGCCTGGAGGATGTTGATGCACTGCCTTGTGAAGCGAGCTGGGTCCTCATGCAGCTTATCCCTAAAGAAGGGCAATAGTGAAGCTACATTGGGCAGCAGGTTGAAGCTAGTTGCATGGTCCACAGGTGAGTGTAGCGGAGCAGAGTGGCTGCTAAGCTGCACATTGGTTCTGACATTCACCAGCATACTGTCAGTGGTTTGGGGCCAAGGAGACCCATCACTAGGTTGGGTTCCAGGGCCAAAACTGATGGTGTGCATTGATGGTGGCAGTGGTGTGTCTTGTCAATCAGGCATGAAAGGTGGAGCAGTGGCTTGGCTGGTGTCCAATGCGGTTGTAGATCTGGTCAGCGGGTTGTTGCTGGTGGTAGAGTCACCACTCATGTTGGCTTGGCTTTGGGTGTTCACCATGTCAAAGTGGTGCTGCAGTTGTGGTTGGGTGCCACTGGAGAGTAGACTGTCTCCAGACAGTGTGATCTTGCAGTTGGAGTTGGGTCACTGTACCTCTGTCCCATCATGGGCCTCACATTGGGTGCTACAATTAAGTTGGTGAGCTGGGGATGGTGGTTGGTGTGGCAGTGCCCTAGTCATCTACATACAGTGGCTAGGTGTTAGAGCAACTAGGCCATCTGAGGTGTACTGTAATGATTTGTTAATGTGGCCCTGAAAAGGGCCGAGGTGGATGCTCTAGTGGAGACAGGACATCCAGTTAGTAGAGCTGCATGGGTCCATTCTTGAGCCCTCTGGTGTGATTGCTGGCGGTGGATTGGCCATGTCACGCGGTAGTACAGTGAAACTTCCCTTAAATGGACACCTCCCAATAGTGGTGAGCGGTATTGAGAAAGAAGCAATAATAATCTAGGATGTAATAACATAGGATACAAACAAAGGACCAATCCCTATTGGGATGAGAGGTTTTATGAGGATATAATAAATTATGATAAAAAATGAATTGAAATTCCTTATTACAGTGTCTCTGGCTGTACGTTGTTGAGCTGGTTGATGAAGTCTTCTGTGTGGCCACATGATTTCACTATATTATCACTTTTCAGCTTGTTAAACACTGGTCAATGTGCATGTTTAGGTATTTTGACAATAAGGTTTATGAGGTCAAAAATACAAGGAGGTTGTTTGAGGTTGGAGTTGAGGTAGGACAAATCACAGCCAGTTTACAATATTAATTAAATAAATTAATGATGATAATTATCAGAATTGCAATAGCAGTGAATCAAGTAGTGTGGTGTATTCAAGAAAGGCTACAAAGAAGTAGCAATGGGAAATTATTGTTAGTGGGAAAAGATCCAAGCATGTGCACAGGTCAGAGAGGGTCGCTATATGCAACTAGAGGCTACAAAACAAACAACTAGAATAGGCCTGTGGCGGCAAGTAAGATTTAAATTAATAGCTTCTCTTAAGCTTGCAAGAATAGTGTTTATAATAATAACAGAAAACTAATCCTAAGTACAGAACAAGTGAACATTTCTTAATAACAGACACTTTTGGATTCCCTGATCGATGCATAATGGTGTTAAATGACCTTATTACCTCTCAATAACAGACATTCTAAAAATGGATGTTGACACCAAATTTTTGGACCATGAGTTGATTTGACCTCCCAATACACCAGGCAGTCACGATCTATTTACGGCTTGTGTAAACTAATGTGTTGAAAATTTCCATTCTATCCATCAAGCTAAAGATGCCCAACTTCCCAGAAAGGAATTAGTCATCACATTGAAAAGACTTTTAAAAAGATTGTAAGGTGCAGACAAAAATTAACATTTTTTTTTCAAAAAACGTTGATTAGAAAGTGGGACAGCACCCATCATTAGAAAAGGACAGATATTCAACAGTGCCTAATTTTCAGTAATTTTGTTTCTTTTTTTAGTTATGTAGTAATGTTGTACTGTGCAATAAAAATTCGTCATTATACATATGCCATTATAATTATACGTGCAGTATTTATTTTTGTCATTTTTCTCAATAGTGGACAATTCTCAAAAGCAGACATTTTATGATGTCCCAACAGTGTCCATTATTGGGAAGTTTCACTGTAGTTGCCACTGCTGGAGGGTTACCCCTGGGTCAGGCCTACTGGGAATGGGACTGACTGGTCTGGGTATCCAGAAGGCGTCCTGTAGCTTCCAATATAGCTGGTCAAGACAGGGAATGTCCAGCAGCTGTGGTTCACTGTGATATCCCAGGCGAGTGGGGTTGTAGGCTGCCAAGCCACCTCAAAATAATGTCAGCCGACCGCCCACAGCACCTACTGCTGCGCCTTCTCCTTTTCACTCAGCGGAACAAAGTAGTGGCGCAAACAGACTGGCCGTGGTCGGTGCTTGGCTGGCAAGCCCCTTCTCTACCCTCCAGAGCTCGCGGAGAAGTCGTTGTCACTGGGCCCTCTGGCACCCAGGGGGCAGGGGCATAGGGTGAGGCCAAGAAAAATAATATAAGGAAGTGCTTATTATATCGCCCTGGCTTCCCAAACGAGTCTAGACTGCCAGCTGGTAAAAGGAGCAATCCAGAACGTGCGTTTTCACACACACCGCGTTTTCACCGGCACCGGGCGCCGATATCGTCACGACATTGTTGAAGCATTTCACATTTACTGACACGGCATCTGGCTGTCGGTGAAGAACTAACCTTAACAGTTCAAAACGGTACGATGGCTGATTACAACAGGAGGTTGTATTTGTTATATTTATTATATCTACATAAAAGGCGCAGTCGTAATAGACAACTTTGGATTGACCCAATAATAAAAGTTTGCTATTTGGATGGCTTGTATTACACCTTATTTGATAAGCTAGTGACAAACCCAACAAAAAATTTTTCGTATGAGTACTGTAAGGAATAAACTTTCGACTATATATTAGTGAATTTAAGTGATAAAATCAAAAAACAAGACACTCGGATGAGATTGGCTTCTGTCTCTAAAGATTTTGTTCTTATTTTCTTCTATAGTTTTGTCCCATAAACAGGGCTCGGATTTGACTAATTCAATTAGGGTGACAACATCATACCTATCAGCCATCGTACTGTACCAGACGTTTTTTTTTTCAATACCTAACCTCAAACTGTTGACAAAATGACCAAATTCTGTTCAAAACTATATGGACGACAGACAAGTGTCGGCGCCGGCACCAGCGGTAGCGATGCTGCCAACGACATGCCGGCAGCCGGCTGCCGGTGCCGTGTCGGTGAATGTGAAAGCTGTTCCATTTGGCAGCATTGTATCTCAACCCCCACGAAACCGGGACGACATCTTGCCGGTGTCGTGCCGGCGCCGTGTCGGTGTGGGTGAAAACGGCCGTTGGCACAGTGAGTGTTGAAGCGACTTCATTTGATCAATCAATGTTCTACTACATGGTAGAGTGGCTGGAATTTATACCAAGGCCATGTCCACAGATTAAAGAACCAGATCGATCACGTCGCTTGCGGATTTCCTAGTTAATGATTTAATTCAGAGATAGCGCCACGCGTCAATGATTTCAACACGGGGAGCAGCACTGTTGCAGTGCGGGAATACTTGAATTGTCGGCACTCTATGGATAGAAAACTCGTCCACGGGGAGCAGCACATGTTGCAATGCGGGAATATTTGAGTTATCGCTACTTCATGTAAAAGTTCTTCAAAGTAATTAAATTAGCAACTCTGGAATTACTCATTCACTTATTGATATTGAAGATTCAATGATGGGGGTTCGATTGTAGGTGAGTGGTTTATTCTCGGTTGGGCTCAAAACCATAGGGAGGAATCTGACATTTCCAAAAAGTGCCCCAAGTTACCAGGTAAAGGGGGGGTTGAAAATTTGATAAATGTTTTTTTTGAAAATAGTTTTAAATCAGAATTGGGTGATTGTTTATAAGTTGTTGTGAAACGTTTTTGGAAAATTTGGTTTTTGGGGGGTTTAGGTTGGGATAAAAATTTTTGAAAAAGCTGGACATTGAAATTTTTTTTTTATTCTATAGTGATTTTTGTGTTAAACGAAATGATATGTGTGCGATTTGGAAAAATATATCGTTTAAGGGGATGAAAGTGGTTTAAAACTGGAAATTTGTACAAATTTGTTAATTTTTTTTAATGAAAAGCTTCTTGATTTTTCATTTTTAAGCGCAAGACAATCTATTGGGATGTGTGCGTCACAAATGGATTCTCTTCAAAAGAAATGAGGGGGTTGAAATTGTGGACTTCTTAAATATTAATATGTTTGAAAATTTGTTTCTTGTATCATATATAATGAAAAAATCTGTATTAAATGCGATGTGGAATAATTTTTAAAAGTCACCCCTAAGGCATTAGAAAGTCAGCAGAACATGCATTTGTGAAATAATCCCCTAGAAAAAGAGGGTCGCTTGAAATGGAACATGTTGAAAAAATGATTTTTTTTTTGTTAAATGATTTTTCAAGAGTTTTGTAATTGGAGGTTAAAGGTAAGTTGAGGACACATTACGAACAATGCTATGCCACCCCTTGATTTGAATGCGAGGGCTATTATTGTAGGGGTGCAAAATTTAGGGAAAAATTGAAAGTTGGGATTTTTGGCGGAAATTTGTTTGAGCCTTTTAAAACTTCAAAAGGCGTATTCAACGCTGTTTGAATAAATAACCCCTTTCTGAGATATAGGCATAACTTTGAACAGTTGAGCAAAAGGCGTATTCAACTCTTGTTGAAAAAATCACCCCATTTTGAGTTGAAGTACAGAATAAAAAAGAAACAGAAAGCTTAAGCTGGCAGAGCTTGATTAGTTATTTTCAGCTGTAAGTTAGTTATATTTAACTAATATTATATTTATATTAGTTATATTTAACAGTATGTATATATATGTTTAAAATATGCTTCCACAGACGTAAGATTTTTCTTCATCAGGTTTTGATATATAGTCAGGGCCGGCTTTATAGGCTTGCGAATAAGGCTGGCTCCTGGGGCTGCCAAGTTATTACATTATAAGATTATTATTGATCAACTCTCAAATAACTCACAAAAACATTAGAAATAATCATAATAATATAAGATAATAGATTTCATAAACCTACGCTAACCCTACGCTATCACCCTGTGGTGGAACCATGATCTCTCCAAGGGGGGGGGGGGGCTGAAACGTCTGGGAATATGGAATACCCTACAAGCAAGAATTTAAAAAAAACATTTGTGTAAAATCAATGGCGGATAAAGTATTTTCCAAGGGGGAAAATACATACCGTACATCATAAATAACTATGGGAAGTGATACGTCCGAACGGTTAGCGCCGCTATCTGTAACTCATCGGCGCTCGTTGACAGAATCTGTAGCGGTGACCGATAGAAATACAAAAGTCACTGCACAGTTACGATGTTTTTGCACAACAAAATAAAAAAAAAAAATTATTTTCATCAAAAACAGCATTGCCCGTCTTAACTTCTCCAAACTTACCAACGATTTTGCTACTAAAAATAAAAGTTATATTTCACTTTATATTATTTTGATATGATGTGATGGTGATAATCATTAATCAATGTTTCTTTTGATCAGTATAATTTGTATCAATATCATTAAGGTCAGTATTATTTGTATTGAAACATATTAATCAAATAAATAAATAAATTGTTACTAAATCACAGTTGCTTCGAATATATAGCCTACTGAATACTATGACAATTTATTATATTATTTTATAATTCAATTGAATTATTTATTCATTGATATTTCATTGTAAAACATTTCATACTAGAATTTGTTTTTATTATTCAATGTAAGAAAAGCCTGTTGTGATATTTTGACAGGCTTACACCATTATTAAATTCACAATATTACAAACGGAAGGGCCGCCAAATGCGTTTTGCTTGGGGTCGCCAATTGTCTTAAGATAATTACTGATATAGTACCTACTATTTTAAAGAATATTGTAGTTAGCCTATATCTCATAAGAGGTGGAGGAGGGGTTTATTGGTCTTTGAACCTCATAGGGATGGCTTGCGAACCAGAGACAAATAAAATGTATAACCTAATATGTATTCAACATGAACCTTCTTCCACCCAATTTATTCTCTATTAAAAAGCATTAATTCGAATTGAGAAAATCTTGAATTCAGACAAAAGTGTGGAAAAATCTAGTTTGGATCAATTTACTATATACCGAGTAGTTTTGACCGGTGACAGTTAACATTGGCGGATTACTAAAAACTGAATTACAAGCCACTAGTACTGGGGTGCCCAACTGTTCTCGTAGGCGAGCAGTTCGCGAGCAAAAATCGAGATTTTTTCCCCCCCGATTTCCACATTTTTTGGGGGGAAATTTTATTTTTTTTCGATTTCAACAGGGTCAACATTTTCATTTTTTTTTAAATGTTAATAGTTTTGGAAAATTATTTTTTCTATCAGATAGAAACCGACAAATTTGTACTAAATGTAATTTGAACGCTTTTTGATACCGTAATTCACTAGTGTTTGGGGGGAGGTGAAAAACAAAATTTTGTTGAAAAACGTGGGGGGGGGGGCAAAGAAATTTTAAACTTTTTGTTTGTGAGTAATTTTAGCTTTTTTGATTGGAAGTGTAAGGTAAGTAGGTGCAGAAGTTCAATATGCCTTGTTACCGCTAGAAAAGTCAAAGGGGTTGGAGAAAATTTCGAAAACTTTAAGAAATGTTTTTTATTTTTAAATTATTTTGTAGAGGATAAATAAATAATATTGGCAAAAGGCATTGAAAAGTGAGCAAAATATGTATGTGAAGTTTTATCAAGAAATCATCCTCTCGTAGAGGAGAGGTGCTTAAAATAAAAAGTGACAATATGGAAAATATTCTGACTTTCTGTTGAATACATTTTATATGATGTTGAAGACCCATCTTGTTTCCACAAAAGCAGAGCGAAACGGCCGTCACGCCATAACGTGAGTCAATTTCCATTCAAAAGTGTTTTTTAAGTTTATAAATTTTATAGGTTTTTGGGATTGACATTGGACGTAGGGGACATTAAGAAAATTTCGATGCACCGTCTTGGATAATTTTTTTAATAATTTTAAAAAATTATTTCATGTCAATTATTTCAATCAATAATCCGTGGGCGGGTTTTGTAGGGGGGAAAAGTCCGTATAAATTTTCAAAATAAAAATCCATGTATTATTATTTATTTACTATAGAATAGGTATGGAATATCGGGTCCTTCAATACTCCATTGAATCGGTTTATTTGTTTCTCAAAACAGTTTAACATTTTTTTTTTTTCATTTTTTTTTTTTTGTTCAGTCAGCCTAAACAGTAACATAAAATTATTCCTAGAAAAAGTTAACGGAAGTAAACACATAGATGGAAATGAAACTTCCTCAAAATGTTAAATTACGGGAAAAACATTGTAGAAACGTATTCTATTTATTTTTCTATTTAACATTTTTACATGAATTCAAATTTATTTTTATTTTAAATATTTTATCACATAATCTAAATAATTTAGTTATAGAGGCTTATTAATATTTTGACAAAATGAAATGAAACGGGATTCGCAATAGCAGTATACTTTAGAGGCAGTCAACCCAATCGTCATTATTATTGTAGCCGGCAGATCTGTAATCAGATCAGAGCACGCAGTAGCAGAGAAAAACGTAAAATGTAATGAAATCTGGCAATAACGCTTGATCCGGCAACAGTGCTGTAGGGTGAGCATGCATTTATTATGCGAAGGACGCGTGTAGATGATGTTGTAGGAATGAAGAAGTGACGGATGGAGGGAGTGATGATGAGTGAGAGCGAACAGAACAGAGAAAGTAGAGAGGGAAACACTCTACTCTCTAGGCGCTATACCTACGCATTCTAGCGCATGTTTTTGGAACTTAGCGTGAGCAGTCTGGGTTTGTCTGTGGCCGTGTCAAAAGCTCTATTGGTAGGCTGAGGGTCGAACCAAGGCTAGTGGCGCTATCTAGTGGTGGAACCGGGAACTAACGAGTTCTGGCATTCACCGCTAGAGTGAGCGAGTGGCTAGAGATACATACAGTGACTCTATAAAGAGTCACTGTAGAGGTATAGTTTGTGTGAGGGGTAACAAATTTATACTCATTCTGTACAGTGTATATAATATGATGTTCCAGAAGGAAGACAAGTATAATGCTGTGCTACCAAATATACTATCATTTAGTAAAAGTCTATACATCTGATACAGTATAGAGTTTAGAGCTGATATAGTATGGCATGCAACATTAATTAGCAGGAAAGAAAATATTTTTTCTATACATTCTATTATTATCTATGTGATTACCCAGTCAGCACAATTCTGTATATTATACATATTATTTACTTTTGGCCAATATCTATAACATGTGAATGATACGTATACTATAGCCTGATAAATGTGAATGATAGGTCCATGGTAGGTTCATATGTCACAAAAGTTGATGTATAAGAAGCATATATTAAACGTCTTATTGATGTTTCATTCACATCAAAACTACATAAACTAAATATATAAATAATACATACATTGAAGCTGTGGTAAATACATATACTATACATGAAATTCACAAACTATTTATATTAGTGGTGCTTCAATACATATATAATACATAAATTTTATGTAGACAGAATATGTAAATGGTTCATCCATTGAAGCTATAAGATGTATGTATATAGAAGGTCCATTATATGTAAAATATACGAATAATTTATGTTAGTGATTGACCACCACATATAGTATATGTATTAGAAACGTCAAATATAGGTCCAATGTAACACTTGTGGATATATGAGAGACATAAATAACATGTCAATAATATGTGAAGACACATGTGTCAGAGATCCATTATATGTAAAATGTACATATAATTTCTATATCATACTACATATAGTACATGTATAAGAAACATCATTCATAATGTTCAAATGTCACTCTTGTGGATGTATAAGTGACACAAATAGTAAATCAATAATGCATGATATAGAATTTATAAAGCACGTATAATATATATCAACTATAGGTCCAAGTATTTCACTAGTGGACTTTCAAATGACATAAATAATACATCAATCATACATAAACAAATCATATTTATTCATACTCATTGTACATATATATGCATCAGATGTATCACTTATCTGTAAAATTTACATATTTCTCATATCAGTACCAATATTTAAAAAATATATAAATTAAACATAAATTGATGACATAGTATACACATACATGAAATATCAATTGTTCATGAAATTTGCATGCTATTCAAATTTATAGGTGTGTAAAGGACATGTGAATAATATTTGAACACAATATGTAGATGAAACATTCCATTTATTATGCATATAAAATATCATTTTTCTATTTGTTATAAATATCAGTAACAAACAGATTCACTAATATTACATATTATGTCAAACCATCCTCAAACAGTATTGCAGTATTGAAATCCAATATCACAGATCACTAAAACATTTCAATTGAGTTTTCCCTAAATACAAATCCACTACAAATTAATGCTTATAATAAATCATTTTAAATTAATCCAAGTGAATCTCCAAATTACAAAAGAATTAAAACCCTGAATCACAAGAGCCCTTGTGGTCTCCACACATGAATGGGATAAAACAAGTAAATCAAGAAGCAGGAATAACCTGAATACATTAATGAAACAAGTGAAGAAAATATTATATGGGAGAAATTCTAAATGCAGAAAAGGCTGATAGAGATAGGGAACTCCCATTACAGAAATATGTAGATGATCCCAACTGTGTAGTGTTCATGTAAATCGATCTGTAGTAAATTAACTCAATGCATATTTTTGACAAATAGGTTATAAATAAAGTCTGTGGTTTGCCTCTAAAAAGGTATTAGGATTTCAGTTGTGAAACTGAAGGGGCGCACTCAGTGTTTGATCCCTAATAATCTACTTATCTTTTCAAACAATATAATTTTGGTTTAAATTCTTTCTCTTTGAAATGGAGAGCAAAATTACGGTTCAGTCACCTGGACACACAAGGAAGCGCATTTGTCAACCAGAAAAATGGAAACAGAATGTTGAAAAGAAGCAAAGGTATAGGCATAATCTTTTCACAATGCTTTTTATTTTATCCAGTTGTAAAATCTATTATAATGGTGGATTTTCGTTTTATAGCATAGAAAAATTGTTAAGAGATGCTCTTTCTCTTGAAACTGATTCAAATACATATTAATTTGGCATAATTTTTAATAAATGACCATTGAAAGTGACTACTTTGCTTAGGTTGAAAGTGAGTACCGTACTTAATCTCTAAATTTGCCATGTCTGTAGAATCTGAATAGTTGTCTCAAATAGTTTTGTTGAAATGATTGATTTTGTGGGCATGGCAATAAATTGCAATATGTTTGATTCATGATCTATTTAAATTTCAATGGCTCCATTAGACTGATTGATTGGAAATGAATCTCCTGAGCAATAACATAAATACTGAAATGCTTCTATTTACTATACTCATTATTCAAAATTATATTCTATTTCTGTGAAAAAATAATTTTTTATTGTGTTTATTTCCATGAACTGATGCAGCATCATTATTTTCAGATATTCAGCCAAACAGTTACCAGAATATCCAAATTGTAACCACAGAACGACTATGCAGTGCCAGTTATGATGTTATGATGCAAATTTAGTTAATTAATGTCCACCCAAGTAGCAAAAAAATATTTTGTAAATATTATTATAATATTGTTCAATATTATAAGAAATATTGAAAAGGAAATATGTTTTAAATATTTTTTTTTAATATTTGTACAATATAAAAAAATATTTTTTCTAAAATATTGTTTTTTACAAAGTTGAATATGTTTTAAATATGTAAAACATATTGACAAAACAATATTTGAAGAAAAATGTTGCATCGCCAAGAATGTGGTCAAAAGATGTACTGAAATGAAGTTACTGTTTTAGAATTTCACCTTTAATAGCTTGTTTAGCAAGGATAAAAATTAATTGAAATGCAAATTAAATTAGTTCAGCAATTTTCCGGTGCATACTAAAAGTATCTGAAGAAGCAAGTAAATGCATTATAATTATAAATGCTTACTTGACTCGACTTGAAGACAAAGAAGACGCCATAGCTAGCTATCGAATTACATCAGTTGTGGACGTTGTGGGTGTGGTTATAAACTGAAACAGTGCATCGCCTCATTCGCCTGTTCATATTGGCGATAGTTTTGATTTTTGAATTGGAGAGGAGAATAAGGTAAGTATTCTCTGTTTTACATTTGCACAAATAATAAATAAAACTAAAGATAATTATTGTTGTGGTTATCCATTTTTCATGAACTGCAGTAGAACTATTCGTATGTATTATCTTGCTGTGCAGAACTGACCTTTTTGAGTCGCGGCGGACGCGTTTCGAACTCTGTTGTTCTTCTTCGGCGCTTGGTTGCAGACTGAGACCGAAGAAGAACAACAGAGCTCGAAACGCGTCCGCCGCGACTCAAAAAGGTCAGTTCTGCACAGCAAGATAATACATACGAATTCTAAAGATAATTTATTTTTTAATTCTATGTTTTCACAATTAACACAGTGCCAAAGCCAAAGGAAGTAGTTTTGGAGTTAAGGTTAGGGGTTCACTTATTGCCTTATACTTGCATATTACTAGCCTATTACTAACTTATTAATTACTAAATTGTCTATTTTTCCACTAATTAGTCTGTATTAGGGCCTAATTATCAAATTTTCGTTTATATTTACATAATTCAATTTATGATAAAATTCTAATATTTTCAACTGTATTTTGTATTGCAGCCAGTGCCCAGAAAGTACAAGTGAAGGCAAAACCCCAAATTAGTGCCGGTTTGCCGAAACAACGAATCTGTTCAAATCATCAACATGAGACTTGGAAGCAAAAATCATTTTTTGGAATTAGATTTTTGTTTTATCTTATGTATTAATGAAGCTAGTTACTGATTCCTGGATTTCTTTAAAAAATGAAAATGTTTCTTAGGTTAGGTTAGTTTAGAACAAGCACTTTTGTGGTACTTGTGTATTAACGCCACCGCAGTTACAGTTAATCGATTATTTTTACCATTTAACGTTATTTAGTACTCACTTTCAAATGATCATTTTTTCATTCTTAAAAAGTGATAATAAACTTTGAATCTACTTTTTGGGGGCTATAATGAACTTGAAACTGTGTTATTATTTTTGAGAATGATATTTTTTGTATGCATACTTTTGAAAAAAGTATAATCTCACAGTCTTTTAAATTATAAGTATAAAACATAATCAGTTATTTTGTTTTTCAAACTCTTATTTGTGAGTGTATATTATTATCTGAATGTTTGTATATTTTGAATATATTGCAGATTTTTCTCTGAATTCTTCATCTACTTTTCCTCTTAATCTTGAATTTTTTTTTTGTTATTTCAAAACAGCTGATATGAAGTAGCAAGTGTGACATGGGGAGCAGCTTCTAGTATAGTACTAAAAGTTAGAAGTTTCTAGAAGTTACTAAAAAGTCACATTGAATCCCCATGTGGCGTAGCCCTAAGGGCCATTGTGAATTATGCAGTGCCAAAATGTTTTGAAACAAACTTTATTCATCAATGAATATTTATCAAATATTTTTAAAATATTTGATTTATAAAATTATTTATTTGATATTTTTAAAACAATGTTTAAAAATATTTTTAAAACTTTTGGTTAATATTGATTTAATGTTTATAAATAAATATTCAATCAATATAAAAAACAACTTTAAAAGATATTTACAAAATACTTCCACAATATTGTTTTAATATTTTACAATATTTGGTAAATATTTATTGATAAATAAAGTTTGTTTCAAAACAGTATTTATAAAATGTTGAAACAATGGTTTTCAATATTGTAAATACATTGTACCAACATTTTGTACAATATTGCTTAAACATTTTTTTGCTACTTGGGCAATTATCAACATTAGTTTTAAGCTTGTAAATAAGTGTTTCCTTATTGACTAAGTGGAGTGGAGTTGGTTGCCCCTTTGGTTTTATTAAAAATCCGGGTACCGGCCTGCCGGAACCATTCCCGCACCCTCGTTTCAAAGACCTTGCCAGTAAAGTTTTTCTGTGTAGTGCACAGAACATCTGAAACAAAAAGTACAATATTGAGTTGAATGAATAAATAAAATAAATAAGCGTATGGCTTTTAATGGTGGGGAGACCCTTACAGGTAGTTCCACCTCGCCGTTTGAGCCATGTTACGGGGAATATGGTGGACCTACTATTTTAGGTGGGTTCCGAACCACCGGGTAAGTGATAATAAAGCTTGTAACATCAAGTCATTGAAGCACGGTCACCCATCCAAGCGCAGTCTTGAGCGGTCGTGACTGAACATCACGACCACTTGAACACCATGCTCACCGCATGACCAATCACGACCCTGAATGAATGACTAAATTAAATAAATCGTATTTTACTAATTGGTATGATTATCTTGCTCAAATATAAGCATAAAAAATACTGTAAATATATTAGATTTTCATTTACCTTCTTGGAAATTTGAATCGGTATATCATTTATTTGTATGAGAAAATTGATGAGCACAACTAGTTGTTGTACAACGGAATTGAAAGTTAATTGTAAGAACAGTAAAAGACACATATCTTCGAGGCTTACCCTATTATGAGGTTCTTATATGGAGAACTACATTTAAGAAAACTTTTCTGAGTAAATATTCGCTTTTAAAATATAACTTACAATAGGCTTGATATTAAATATGGTGGATGATAGCATGATAATAATTTCCAACACAAATAAACAAACATACCTTCTAAATGTTTTATGATAGAGAGATCCTTGAAACCACTCTCACACAAGTAACTAGTGACAAATAGCATCAGAAACAGCATAGAATTCCAGAAAAGCATTGGATAATCGGATTTATAACCGATCCAAAATTCTATTGATTATTTAAAAATGACTTTAAAAAAGATTACTCTTTAAAAACATCTCTCATGGAACTGTCTTCTGTTAAATCGATAAATTTTTCCAGAAGTTCCAACTCATTTGGTGATTTTGCAAAAAGATTTCTAATTCAGTCAAGTTTGGAATAATCTTTGAAGAAATATTTATTTAAACTTTCTCGAAGAGCTTCAAAGTACAGAATTATATCAACAAAAACATCTGGCTTTATAAACCCCTGCTTTATAGTATCGTGATGCTTATTTTGATAATTATTCAATGAAAGTTAAATATAAAGTAGGCTACTTTACCTTGTATTTTCTGGAGTTCTAATCCATGTCCAAGAATCTCATGTCTACGCATTGACTCAACTTCCACAGTTGAAGTTCCTAGAACAAACATATATTTGAGCATAGCCTGTAAAGAAGCAGTAGCTTATAATACATTATTAATCTAATATTAAAACTGACACTGTATTTCACTTCTACATATTGTTTTACTCACTTATATTGGAGATGCTTGAGGGATGAATTTCACTTCTGAAAAGAAGTTTCGTCAGGCTGACGAAGCTTCTTTTCAGAAGTGAAATGCATCCATCAAGCATCTCCAATATATAAGTGAGTAAAACAATATATAAAAGTGAAATACAGTTTCAGTTTTAATATTAGATTGCTCATTAAGAATTTCGTCATGGAAAACATCACAGAATAAATTATTGTTGATCGTTGATTTTCAGAGCAACAATTATCACTGTATAAAAATGTATCATTATAGCGATTATGATAACAACATAAAAACATTATAACAATGTATCAATGTAGAAATCAAATAAAATGAATAGTGCATAGGCCTTCCAGCAAAATTGTATCAGTTAATTACTTTTATATTTCATGCCTAAGTCAAAAATCAATAGGGACCTCTTTTGGACTACTAGGAAGCTATATACAAGGTTTCAAGAGTCTAGAATCTTCCTTTAAAGAGCTTTTTCACAGACGGAAGGGCAACAGCACGATTTCAATAACGCCATGTCACATCCTTGATAATGACATAGTGTATTAAAGGCTAACAAATCAATTTCAAAAAGCAATAAATTAATGCCTATTTAACACAAATCATTACTGGGAACTAGATTCTTTGACAACTCAGCGCAAATCGCAAATAATTTTATGATGAAAGAAGTATAGCATTTTAAAATAATTTTATGGGTTTCCTAATAACATTTATATAAAATTTGAAACTATCATTCATATCAGTTTTATTTACTGCTTTATTATTACCATTTACTTGTTGGTTGTTGGCCATTCGCGATCTAGTAGGAAGGGGTAAATCCTCCTCGCTTTCGCTATCGGAAAATATTCGGACTCTTTTCTTTCTGTGCTCCTTTCCTTTCTCATTTTCTGAAGAAGAGGCTAAATCGGAGGTGACTTGCGCCCTCCGCTCCTTTTCTAGAGCTTCCTCAAATGTGTCTGAAAATAATAGAATCAAATGATTGCAGAAAATATAACTATTGAACATTTACAATTCAAGTAGCAATAAGAGAAATGAAGATTCTTTATAATCAGCATTTCCTTGAAATTGTTATGTATATACAGTACTACCAAATGTAGTTCTATAGAACCTATACTAAGAGGTCTAATTATTAAATTTATGAATCATTTTTATCTCTCTTCATATATATATATATATATATATATATATATGGCACACTATCCACAAGTCGAAAACTTCAGTTAAATCCCAGGAACAAATCTATGACTATGGCTTTTCAAGCGTCATGTAGTATCTACTTGGTGTTTTTAGGAAGACATGATAAACCACATTTCGCTTTAACTCAAAAGTATCTTTACAGAAAATTTTCATATACTGCAATTTTGCACTATTCAGTTTAAATATGATATTTTAAATTGAAACTCTAATTGCTTACCACATGACGCCAATACACGGATTCTCCAAGAGCTCCAGCATGTTTGGGGCTGTTTTTTAGAAATTATCGCCTTCCTAGGGCTGCTTTCTGGCCACTTCGTCTCCAGATGGCCGTTTTGATCGTGGATCCAGCCTTTTAAAACGGTGGCCACTTCTTCCGTTTCTTCGAATAAGACTACAACAAACTCCTTCATCTGTTCCATTTCTGGCCTGAATACAAGAAAAATTATGTTATTGACGGTATAAGCCAGGAAAATAAGACATAATTGAAGTGTAGAGCTTTTTAAGTGTGGCCTGAGAGCTCTGAATCAAACACTAAACAAGCATTGTTATTGCCAGCAGATACAATCTTAATTAATCGAATTCTAATATTTTTATATATTGGCTTTTCCATGATACCACAATAGGCCTATAGTTCAGTGCTTTTTTTATTTCGATGTTGAAATTTGTTCAATTTTGACTGTGAGAATGCAAAAATTTAGTGTTTAATAGCTGTAAAGAATTTACAATATGCGAGTTATCAAGAATTTATTTAGAAAACTACTATGTTACCTTTAGCTATTGATCCTGTAGGCTCCTAGTGTAAAATTACACATAGGTAGAAAATATTTTCAGAAATTGGAATTTTCAGAACTTTCTTTGAAATTTCTGTTAGCTGCCAGCTTTGTTTTCCAGAAAGTTCAGAGGCTTTGAATATTCCTACATCGCTCGAAGTGCATGGGTTGGTGAAAAAGTTTTCTATTTTCAAAAATGTTCTACCTATAAAAACTTTTCTACCTTGATAATCAGCTCCAATATTTTCAACAATACAAAACACATTCTCCTTCAATTGCACACAATTGTCCTTCACTTTGGTGCTTATTATGAAGCTAGGGAAAGAACATTTCCTATATTGAGGATTCCTCACTCCATCAATCAGGGGTCCATCATTGTGTGGCTCTGCTACGGAATTTGTGATTACCTGTGCGTAATTGCTACAATACTTTGAAAAACTGCCTTCTGATCTCCGCCTAATAAGCTGCTGTAGGGGCTGTCCACTTTTTCTCACTTGTTTTTTTACTTCCTTCAAAAAGTTTTCAAACTTGAAGGCTTAAGAGAAGCCTTAAGCCTTTATAAGGCTTCTCTGTACTTCAGTTTTCAGTTTGATTGAGATTGATAATGGTGTAACAACCGAAACTAGTTTCTCGAAGTTTTAATAAATGTGGTTGTGACAATTTCGTCTTATTATTTATTATGGATACCTTCCACAATATCACCTTCGCCATTACTAAGAAAGATACCTATTTCACTAAATTACAATAATTCAATGAGCAATGATATTATGCATTAATTCTCAAATGTATAATTGTTGAGTACTAATAGTTGAATAAGTGATTGATTTCTATCATTATTAATAAGGAAAAGTAATTTCCTAATATCCCCATTCAAGACTATATTAAATTGACTTGAATTTAAAATATGATATTAAAATGCTTGTATCTATTACGGTAATAATAAAAAAGCTACAGATTTATTATTTATTCTACTGATTAGAACGGGAACAATTGTTTTTCTATTAGTAGGAAATAATGTTTCATATTATTGGATAGAAAACTGTTTGAAGTTTGTAATTCGCGCCCAACGAGTGTACACTTGCACGGAACTTTTTTGAATTTTACGGTTATGCTGTTCAAGTGTTCACCACATGCACAGTGCGTCCTGCATCGTTGCCATTGTGTATGTTCTGCCGTTGTGTCTGTCGCACTATCGCGCATCTCGCCTATTCACTCGACTCGCGTCAAAGCTGCTCGTATAATGGGCCTTATTCTACTTAAGTTTGCGGATATATGTGATGTTCTTTTGTTTTGGTTTTAAACACCAGTGAAACAAACCCCTGCCAGCAATTGCTGACGTTTTCGTGTTGATTACTTTCAATTCCCAGAACAATGTAAATAAAGATGAACAATGTAAATGTTCAATTCCCAGAACATGTAAATAAAGATATCGTCCGAGCAATTTAATTAATTGGCCTAACAAACACTATCCAAGCCTCAAAATGACTTAAAACGTTATTTATTTACACGGCTGGCCAAATATGTTAGATCATAGTCTATTTTTAGACATAGATAAAGGATATAGAAGCATGATTTAGTACTGGGCTGTATTTTAAAGTTTATATTTTTGGCTCTAAAATCTCAAAAAAAAATTATAGGCTATTCACTCTCTCTTTGAACTACTTCCTTATTTTCAAAGTTAACTTCCAAATTGATAGTTCACCCATGTATTAGCAAAAATCAGTAATAGCACCTCTTCCAGTTAAACTTGAACATAACATAAGATTTAGATTTTTCAGTTGAACATTTTAGGACAAAGCAGTTGTGGGTTGTGGACAATAATCCATTGTATCTTTTGCTTGATTGTGCATTGTAAAACATGATGTATATTAAATATTTTTCCTGCAACTGCTCGTAAAGTAGTTCTTTACGTACTGAAAACTAATTGTTAAATACGTCTTTACTGCTCAGCAAGCGGTAAAGTACTTTACGCTCGCCAGCTGTTTTCTTTACGCTTCTGTTTTGATTTTGATGTCTTCTCATTGGTGGATCACGGAATCCGTGAAATTCACATAACCTCAAAAAAAGGCGAACGCTAACCAAATTCGCGCATGGTCTGTGATGTTACAAACTACAAGCTTTTATTGTGTTGGAATCCAGAACTGCAGTTTTAGGAAAAATATAGTATGCAATTCGCGCGTGAAGCTTCTTTATCGCTCTCTCAAAATTACTGCGCTCCGCTACGCGTCGCGCAGTAAATGTTTTGACTCGAGCGATAAAGTCGCGCTTCACGCTCTTAATACATAAATAACTATTGAATAAATATAGAAATTGTTCAGCCATTTGGTTAATCGTAGAATATTGTTAGCCACAGCGCAAATCAGTCAAAATTACTTTTTTAAAGGGCGCTTTCATGCAATGTGTTGAATGACTCAGCGGCGGGTTCCACTGATAGATTAGCAGATATTCCAACAACAGACGTCGGGCGTCGTTATTTGGCAGACGCGACAGTTTTTTCTCCAGCGGCCACACCCAACAAGGACTGTCATTATTTGTAAGAAATAAGCAGGAACATTAAACGAATTCAGTTTATGCTATTCCAATAACTTAGGTATATATTTATGTAAATTGAACTCAACTTACCTAATTGTTGGATTGATTTGTAGTAAAATTATTGAACGAAAATGAGCTCACTGAACACTTCAACACACTGGAAATGACGGTCTCAAGACTGAGTGTGCGTCAGTAACCGCGTACCCGCCAAGCGGTCAGCAGATTTAACCGGTAGCGGAAAATTAAGAATCCATGATACTGGGGCGGCGTTTTCAAATAGTGTTTCAAATTAAGTTCAAACACTTTTTCCCAGTTTAAAAAGGAAAAATATATAGTATTCTATCACATTTATCGATGTAAATACTTGAGCTGGATAAAATCCACGATTTAATTTAAGGATATTGAAAATATTTTGTTACATTTTTACAAATCACAATTTTTTATAACAGTTCTGCTGTTCAATGTAGTGGAAATACTGGCATTCTTTACACTTCACGTGAGAAATCAGATTCTAAACTTTATTTATAAATATCTTTAAAGAACTTTTGAAGGTTTTTGAGACCTTCAATGATTAAGATTAGATAAGAAAAGTGAAACTGGCTATGAATATGAAATTAGTTTTATAGCTATATCTCGACTGTTTATGAATGATTTATTTTCTAATAATGCAGCATTCTGTTCTTTATATATGATGAAATGGATTTCTATTCAAAATATTTTTTATAGTACACTATTTTCATGACTTGTGTAAGTTAAAAATGCAAAAATGGACAGTTTAAAAAAAATGAAATTCTACAAAATAAAATATTTTTTATTAAAAAAAATTAATTGGAATATCTTGATCCGTTCACCGCATGTAATATCTTTTACATACTATAAAATACCATACAGAAGAAAAATAAATGGGAAATAGACATTTTTTTTCTAAAAAATAAGGACTTGCATTTTCCCAATAATAAGTAATTATGATTTATATGACTAAAAACTGTCTGAAAGGTTTTTAAGACTTTCAATGATTATGAGAATAAAAAAGTGAAACCAGCTAGGAAATCAGTTTCTTCACTACATATATCGATTGTTTATGAAAGAATAAAAAAAATAAAAAATAAGGTATCATGCTCTAAATGAAAAGTCTTAGATTTACTATTTGAAACATTCTTTGATCAAATGGAACATGTAATAGGTATAATTATGTATTGATTGCTGATTGGTTGATAAGTAAATGAATTTTATAAAAGTCCAATTGAAATTGATTGGAATGAGATATTTATTTTGTCATCTGGTCTACTCAATCTCAAGGAAAATTGTTTTTATTCATTTTCATGACTTTCAATGCAATAAAAAATAAATACCGTGTATTCCATGAATGTCTACAGCATTGAACATAAAATGTAACAAAATATTTACATATATTATAGATAAATGGAATGTCAATATTGATATATTATTTACATCCATTATAAGACCACAAATGTGCAATTTGTACACATAATTCACTTATTATTGATGTAAATAATATGGAGATTAAACATATAATATACACCCTTTATATGTCCTTATGAACTTCTCTTACACCTATGATTGGCATTTCCCATGCTGTAGTGTATGTATTATTTATGTAACATGGACATTGTCTGCCAGTAAATGGTACATATAGTATATGTAATTGTGCTGACAGAAAAGTAACAAGAGTCCAAAAATTGATTTTGAGCATTTTGGCCATTTTTGCTAAACAATTTTTTGATGTTTCAGTGAAGGTAACAAAAGGTTATACCGAGAGTATGGGTAAACCATTTAAAATATCAAAGCCTCAAAAATAGTAGGTGGGTGTTTTTGTAACAAATTTATAAAAGGGTTATTTATAAGAAGAACTCTTTCAAATTTCTAAGGTATTGCTGGAAAACAAAATTTTTTGAAAAAACCTTTTAAGATAGGAGGGAGCAAAAAGTTCCAAACTCCATTCATTCAATATGTAAGTTATACATATCATACACATAAATATTATTCACATTTATGCTGAACACATTAAAGTTGATAATATGAATTTCTCATGTAAATTATTTGTATACAA
This sequence comes from Conomelus anceps, assembly GCA_948455865.1. Classification (NCBI taxonomy): domain Eukaryota; kingdom Metazoa; phylum Arthropoda; class Insecta; order Hemiptera; family Delphacidae; genus Conomelus; species Conomelus anceps. The sequence goes on from OX418218.1 coordinate 59,027,467, forward strand.
TTTGCATAAATAATATGTGTAGTTCACATTAATTGTTTATATACAATTTACATCAAATTGATAAATTTTATACATTCAATACATTCATGAAAAGCCTATAAAATGATTAGAATGCATCCTTTATTCAAGAAATAGTGAAGTTATCCATTTTCAGAGCTTTATCAATACAATAAATGAATTTCATGAATGTCAATAATGTCAATTGTGATACCTGAAGTTTACATATATTATATGTGTATGAATTTACTTTACCTATGATTGACATAATTGACCCAAGATATATGTATTATTGACGTTTTGTGCTGACTGGGTAGTCAGTCATAAATAATAACCTTCCCCCACATTGAGTTCTTGAATATGATACACAATCGATTATTTTACATGCTGAGAAAATCGATAGGTTAGATTTAGCTTTGGGTTTGGTATAGATATAGACTATTGACTCTCAGTCTATTATTTTGGTGGATTAGATACAGAAGTGCAACAGTGCAACCCAGATTTGTAACATATAATAAAAACTTTAAAAAACACTTTTAAGTGGAAATTTTGACTCATGTTATGGCGAGACGGCCGTTTCACTCTGTTGTCAAGAGCATCGTCAGACGACCCACAGTACAGTAGAAACAATATTAGTCTGGGCGCACAGCCGTTTGGTAGTCAGCCATGGCGAAGGGAGTGTTTATCGCTCATTTCTAAAAACATGTGGCCCGTGCGACGCTGCAGATGTCTTCAAGGTCAACTAGTAAACTTTTACAGGACGGCTAGTAGTGAAACCAGAGCCACGCGCCCAGACTAATTGTTTCTACTGTACACATATGAGTCACGCCATAACACATGAGTGTACTGTGGGTCATCTGACAATGCTCTTGACAACAGAGTGAAACGGCCGTCACGCCATAACGTGAGTCATAATTTCCACTTAAAAAATTTTTAAATTTTTTTATATTGTTAACTAATTTTGATAAAGTAGTGTGATTTAACTGTTCACTATTGATGCACTGATCTTAATGTTTACTGCAGTGGCGCACCCAGGGAGGGCTTAGGATTCTTAAGGACCAGAAATTATGTACCAACTGGCACTGGTAGCCTCAGTGAGAAATGTGGACTGAGGTAAGATGGTGGAATAAGATTTTTTCCCAAATGGTAGGCTACATAATCTAGTAGTGAATAGGAGGACCACACAATTCTGCTAAAAACAGGGAGAAAGGTATTGATAATAAATCATAATTATGGTAACTTTTAAAAGATATATGGTTAGGAAGTCAAATAAAACGATTGTATGAAATAGGTTATTCATATAATGAATATCAAAGGTTTTGAGAGTTAAAATTGAAAACAAGCAATTAAATGCTAATACAAATGGAATCGATTATGTAATTAAAAGCTTGTTGACTTCTTCAAGCTAGTATGAACAATAATAATATAAACTAAATTCAGTAGTGTTGTGCAAGTTTGATAAAATATAATCTTCTGCTATTAAAACTAACACTTTATTTCACTTTTAAATAATGTTTTACTCACATATATTGGAGATGCTTGAGGAATGCATTTCACTTTTCAAAAGAAGCTTCGAAGCTTCAGAAGTGAAATGCATTCCTCAAGCATCTCCAATATATGTGAGTAAAGAAGCTTTCTGAAAAGAAGCTTCGAAGCTTTAGAAGTTAAATGCATTCCTCAAGCATCTCCAATATATGTGAGTAAAACATTATTTAAAAGTGAAATACAGTGTCAGTTTTAATAGTAGATTGTTCATTAAGTATTTCGTCATGGAAAACATCACAGAAAATAATCTTATTAATTATGAACATTAACTGACGAAATGCTGTTTGCCAGTATGATCATCCTGCGCTTCGAAGCGCAACCTGCATGTACAGTTGCAGAAAGATACAAACAATTCAAGTAATATGAATGGATATGAATGCCAAATGTATAAGTTCAAACATATTTGCGTTATTCAATCAACTAAATGAATTGAAAGCTTGAATAATAATAATGATAAACTATTTGTGTAACATAATTGTCAACAACTTGCAAAGAATAGAAATAATTCAATTAATATGAATGGATATGACTAAATTGCAGTGTCCTAATTGTGATTTTAAGTAGAGATGAGTTCATTTGATTGAACGGTTTTGGTAAGATCATGAGAATGTATATTTCTAAGAACAAAAAATATAGCCTACTAGAAAAAAAATGAATATAAATAATTGTGCTCAACTTATTATCTCCCTGAAGTAGATTCACAGTTTCTAGAATGCATTGTGAAGGGATTCGGCCATATATGGCCACAATTTCTCATGATGTATTGCTGCAGAAGTTGGAATATTATGGCTTTGATCAGCCAGCTCTACGTCTCTTCCAGGCATATTTGACAGGGAGATATCAAACAGTTTTTTACAATGGTTGCTTTTCAACATATTTGTTTCTAAAATCAGGTGTACCTCAAGGGTCTATTTTGGGACCCACATTGTTCATTATATTTATGTTAACGACCTACCTTCAGCAATAGGGGACAATAGAGTAAAGAAATACATGTATGCAGATGATTGGGCAATACAGGTAAATAGTAAATTTTGTTATTTGGTTGACAGGATAATAAATAATTTTTTTTTTTTTTTTTTGAGGATGAAGCCCACATAGGTCTGAGACCTGTGCGTGGGTAATGAGTTGGATGATGGTGATTGATGAGTTGGACCTACAATTTTAGGTGGGTTCCGAACCACCGGGAAGTGATTTTACAGCAGAGAACAGTGTCTTTTTTGCTGGCCAATCTAATCGGTCACCATTACAAACAGGACCTACGAGAACGCAGCTTATCTCTCTGATTGAACAGATACTTGCTACGGCTCGCGGCTATCACTTCCCTAAATGCCAATGCAGTTATTTGAAGACTGGACAGCAGCCAACTCACTTAGTCTAAACAACAACAAAACACAAAAGATGAATTTTTCTATGTCAAATTCAGGCAATAAAAAAGTAAAGTTTCTGGGGGTAACGTTTAAGTCAAATATGAAATGGAATATACACATTGAAAATGTCAGTAAGAAAGATGCTAGGTGTATATTCATGATAAAGAAGGTTAGACCTTTTGTCAATGTAGAAGTTTTGTCGTCTATTTATTTTGCACATATACAACGTCATTTGTCATATGGCATAGTTGTTTGGGGACACTCCTCTGAACTAAAGAAGCTCATGGTATTACAAAAGAGAGCTGTAAGATCTATTTTTAATGTCCACAATAGAACTCTCTGTAAACCCTTAATTAGGAAGCTAAAAATATTAACGGTACTATCTCTTTTTATTCTTGAATGTCTGTTGTATATAAAAGGTAACATACAGGAGATGCAGACGAATAACTTTATTCACAGTCATGATACACGACAGAATTCCTTGTTACATAAGAGTCAATGCAATCTACAGCTGACTTTAAATAGTTTTCACGAATTTGGAAAAAGAATTTATAACTTGTTACCGAGTGAAGTAAGATCTCTGGAAATGAAGAAATTCAAAAAAATATATTAAACAAATGTTGTGTGAGCTTTGTGTTTAAAATGTTAAAGAGTTTGTAGACTACTTGAGTGGTAATTGTTCCTAAAAATTATAATAGGTTTATTATCCATAAAATAATAGTTACCATATTTGACTGTGTTATATGTATTTTATATTAACTTTAAAATTATGTTAGACTAAATTGACGTTGTTATACAAATTGATATTATTTGTTCTGACAATAAATGATTTTGATTTTTGATTTTATAACCAAACAGCAACAAGCATCGCCAGTGGCAGGCTGAAGTAGGCGAGGAAGAGAGGAGGTGGCACAAACTCACGGAATTTAAGATCACATCATGAATATTAACACGAGGCGAAAATTAAAATCAAAAGTTTGGCCAATTGAATGCCATATAATTGTATGAGAAAATGTTTATAAGGACTAGATGCCTTTGAATCACAACAGAAGATAATGAATGAAAAATTTCAAGAGGATTGCAGAAGCTTATTCCTTCGAAAACGCTTCAATACAGAAACAAATATAGCAGAAAAGTGGAGCTATCTTTTTCAATAAGAGATCAATAAATTAGTAATCAATCATTCAGAAAACTTTAGGCTTCTAAAGCCCTCATTTAGGTGAAATGAAATGAAATATAGCTTTATTCACAAAATTATAAAGGAAAAATGTATACACAATTTTTAAGCAATATCAGTCTTAATCATAACATTAATAATAAATAGTCTATTGAATACTATATTGAATACTGTTATTGTGAATAAAACCGAATACTGTGAATAAAATATTGAATACTGTTATTGCGAATAAAACCAAGTAAGAAATCCCGAGGCCTGGCCTGTGTGGGATGGGTATCAGTGATTTAATTTTAATTTTAATGGATAACAGGAAAGAGACTGTAGAGACGGTATCATTATTGTACAATAATATAAAAGAAGAAAAAGAATTTAAAAAACAATTTACGTGAAAAAGCAGATAGATTCAATTATACACATTCTTGATAAATTTAATATAGGCTACGCAACGAAAGAATGCACATTTTTCGTTATCTATTTCATATTAATGGCTTGGTATTGTATATGAGAAACATGAGATATTCCTTAACGGATTTCATGAACAATTTCTTTTGATTTAATTTTCTTTATGGCAACAGGCAGACAAATATAGAATTTTGGTGCCAAGAAGGCATAAAACTTTTCAAACATAGTTAAATTAGGTTTGGAAATTGTAAAATCATGTCTATTTCTCAGCGAATAAGTTGGCCCCAATTGCTAACATCGTCGTTCTGTGCTAGCTCTATTGAAAAATATTTTTAAAACTTTATAAATATATAAATTTTGTAGTGGCAATCTCTTAGGGCTCTTAATAGTGGATGTGCATGATCCAAGTAGCCAGCATTACTAGTTATGCGAATGAAGGACTTCTGCAACAAAACCAATGGTTTGATAACAGTGAAGTATGCACCACCCCAAACAGATAATCCATATTGCAGTTTAGAATCAACAAATGCAAAGTATAGCATTCTCATAACGTCAGGAGGACATAAAGATTTGAGCATATGGAAAATTCGAATACATTTAGTCAACTTCTTTTTCGTATGCATAACATGCACTTTCCAATTTAGGTTACAGTCCAACAATAGTCCTAGGTATTTAATCTCATTTACTTGTTCAATTGTAGGACAATCATAACCAAATTCCCCACATGAAACTTCATAGTATTTCAAAGGTGTACAAAAAAAGCGGTTTTTCCTTGCATTAAAAATTATATATTTCGATTTTGGACTCATTACCATCCAATTTAAGGAGAACCAATCCCTTAGAAGTTTAATGTCAGATTGCATTTTCTCTCTCAACTCATTCAGTGACTTGGCCTTGTAAAACAGGGCTGTGTCATCGGCAAATGATGACAATTCACCCTTAAACACTCCATTACATAGGTTGTTAATGTAGATTAAAAATAGGGGCCCAGATAACACTGATCCTTGTGGAATTCCCTGTACTACGTTTTTGGATTGGCTTAGTTCTGTTCCAACTCTTGTACGTTGCGATCGATCAGAGAGGTAGGAGGAAAACCATTTGTGAGCTACGCCTCTAATTCCTGCATTATACAATCTGGATAACAAGATAGAGTGATCCACTGTATCAAATGCCTTCATGACATCTATAAATAGCCCTGCACACAGAAATCCTTCATTCAAACCATTATAAATCTTGTCAACAAAATACAACAAGGCATTATAAACTTAAAAAACACTTTTAAATGGAAATTGACTCACGTTATGGCGTGACGGCCGTTTCGCTCTGTTGTCTAGAGCATCATCAGACGACCCACAGTACACAGTACACAGAGTGTACTGTGGGTCGTCTGATGATGCTCTTGACAACAGAGCGAAACGGCCGTCACGCCATAACGTGAGTCAATTTCCATTTAAAAGTGTTTTTTAAGTTTATAATACATATTAGTGGAAACAAGATGGATCTTCAACATCACAACAAGGCATCTTCTGTATTCAGTTTACTTCTAAATCCATACTGCCTGTGACTAAAATATGCATTTTTATTAAGAAAATCAACAAGACGAATATTAATAATGTTTTCATATATTTTCGAAAAAATGGAGAGCAATGAGATTGGTCTGTAATTGGTGGGATCAAGCTTATCTAGTTTCTTGTGTAGAGGAATTACTATATTGCCTGTTTTAAATATTGTGGAAATTCGCCCTCTGACATACTGAAATTAATCAGGTAAACCAGAACATCAATTATCCTCTCAGATATATGCTTAATTAAGACTAGTGTTATACTGTCAAAGCCTGGAGATTTCCTGTTGTTCAACGATTTTATCATGGAGAAAACTTCAAGTCTATTTGTAGGAAAGAAAAAAAATAGAGTTTCGGCAATGATTGTCCTTAAATTTGTTGTCAATAATATATCTGGTTTGTAGCTCTGTCTGTAAATATTTTCTTTCTAAAGTCTGTAGCAATATTCGAAAATAAAGTCACCATTTATCATTTTTATTATTTATGGTTTCTAAGAAATTAAGAAACTCCTCGAGTAAAACATGTTCATTATAATCTTGTAAACGGTACACTCCAACAATATCAATTGATTTATTATGTGATAATGGAATTTTAACATGAACATAATCAAAAGAATTATATACAGTCTAAGCCACCATCAATGTGTTGACACTGAAATGAAATTCATTCGACACGAACACACAAACTCTGTGCTGATGATCACATTTAGCATATCTTAAATAACCCTGTATTGAAAATAAATCTAACTCATTTTCATCTATCCATATTTCAGATAAAATTATAACATAGGGCTTCTTTTCCAAGCACTCCAATTTTGCCAAAAATAAATCGAAATTCCTTCTCATACTACGAATGTTTAGCTGGATTACTATAAGACCATCACATAACTCATTGAACATATCACATTGATTATAAATAACATATCACAGTCATTATAAATAAAACAGAAATAGACACAAAAGTACAACAATTCATTACTAATAATAAAATCATGGAACTAAAGAATGATCCCACTCCCAAGTATCAAACACAAATAAAAGAAGCCGTCAATACTCAACACATCATTCCTCACAGCCACAAAAAGCACCTCAAGCACATAAACCCATCAGCACCAAAACTAAATGCCTTACCAAGAATTCACAAAGCAGATATTCCCATCAGACCTCTCATAAATCACACACATGCACCTGCACACAAATTAGCAAAACTCCTAGATAAAACAATAAGACAGAACATAACATTCCATCAGCACACAGCAGTAAAAAATAACATAGACCTGATAGACAAACTACAAAAAATCCATATACCACACAATTCCACACTATCTTCTCTTGACATTACAAATCTTTACACCAATGTACCCATACATGAAACACTTCTTCACCTTAAACAAATGCTCATCCAAAACAACACACCACCTGAACAGCTCCAAGAAATTTTAGACCTCACAACACTAGTTACCTCACAAAATTACTTCACATACAATAATAAATTCTATTCACAACCTCATGGCCTTCCTATGGGTTCCCCAATTTCTTGCATCCTAGCTGAAATCTTTGTCCACAATATAGAACAAAAACATATCCTACACAATACAGACAAAATCATCAGCTGGCACCGATATGTTGATGACATTCTAATTCTATACAAAGGCAATATAAAAGACAAACTGAAATATTCCACACCAATCTCAATAAAATCCATCTCAATTTAAAATTCACCTTAGAACTTGAACACAATAATAGTATCAACTTCTTGGACATCACTATAACAAAGCAGGAACATGCATTCAAAACATTTAGAATTTACAGGAAACCCACAACTGATACAGTAATACATAACACATCAAATCACCCAACCCAACATAAACATGCCGCTTTCAATCACATGCTCCACCGACTAACAAACATTCCTATGTCACAAGAAGATTACAATATAGAATTGAATACTATAAAATACATAGCACAACAGAATGGTTACAAACACACACTAATAGACAAACTACTGCACAGAATATCAACAAAACCAATCACTCACACCAGCAAGAAACAGAATGACAACCCCCATACATTCATCACACTTACCTACCTCAACAACAAAACTCATAAAATAGCAGCTTCATTCAGGAAACTCAAATATAAAATAGCTTACAGAACAACTAATTCACTCAAAAAACACCTGCATTTTCAGACAACATCTCAAAACAAGTACAACAGATCTGGAATTTACAAATTGAAATGTGATGACTGCAACAAGTTCTATATAGGACAAACTGGCAGGACATTCACCACTAGATTCAAAGAACACACAAGAGCCATCTCACACCCAAACACACATTCCACTTTTGCTGAACACATCATTCCAACAGGCCACAGTTATACAGACATTGACACTAATTTAGACACACTACACTTCACTCACAAAAGCCAGAAACTCAATGTTTTAGAACAATATGAGATTTACAAACATGCAAAGCAGGAACCTGACAACATTTTAAATGATCAACTTAACTTCTTCTCACATACTCTATTTGACAAAATAATCCCAATTTCAAACCTCCCGCCTACTCATCCCCCCACCCCATCACCATTCCAACATACATAACCCTCAAACTCATACCTTAAGTCAGTGTACTGTGGGTCGTCTGACGATGCTCTAGACAACAGAGCGAAACGGCCGTCACGCCATAACGTGAGTTAATTTCCATTTAAAAGTGTTTTTTCAAGTTTATATTACATATTAGTGGAAACAAGATGGATCTACAACATCATAATTATTAAAATAACAAATGATAAGAAATACAAATGTTGAGTACTAACTTCATTAAACATTGATAAATCATTTAAATTGGAATTCTGCTTTTCAAAAAAGGATACGTTTTTCAAATTATTTATATTGTTTGAAATCTTTTCAATTTTCTCAGGAATATTATTTGTAAGCTTGAAAGATTTTGAAGTTTTGAAAGTGGATGGAAGACGTTGGTCTTTCATCTGGTCACCTTGATTCAAATGAATGAGAAATGTTTTTGACGGAATTATTTTATCATTATTGATTCTGATATGGGATTGACCATATCCATAAATACAATTACAGATAATATAAACTTAATAAAACAACTTTTGAATGGAAATTAACTCACGTTATGGCGTGACGGCCGTTTCGCTCTGTTGTCTAGAGCATCGTCAGACGACCCACAGTACACTGACTTAAGGTATGAGTTTGAGGGTTATGTATGTTGGAATGGTGATGGGGTGGGGGGATGAGTAGGCGGGAGGTTTGAAATTGGGATTATTTTGTCAAATAGAGTATGTGAGAAGAAGTTAAGTTGATCATTTAAAATGTTGTCAGGTTCCTGCTTTGCATGTTTGTAAATCTCATATTGTTCTAAAACATTGAGTTTCTGGCTTTTGTGAGTGAAGTGTAGTGTGTCTAAATTAGTGTCAATATCTGTATAACTGTGGCCTGTTGGAATGATGTGTTCAGCAAAAGTGGAATGTGTGTTTGGGTGTGAGATGGCTCTTGTGTGTTCTTTGAATCTAGTGGTGAATGTCCTGCCAGTTTGTCCTATATAGACGAACCTTGTTGCAGTCATCACATTTCAATTTGTAAATTCCAGATCTGTTCTACTTGTTTTGAGATGTTGTCTGAGAATGCAGGTGTTTTTTGAGTGAATTAGTTGTTCTGTAAGCTATTTTATATTTTAGTTTCCTGAATGAAGCTGCTATCTTATGAGTTTTGTTGTTGAGGTAGGTAAGTGTGATGAATGTATGGGGGTTGTCATTCTGTTTGTTGCTGGTGTGAGTGATTGGTTTTGTTGATATTCTGTGCAGTAGTTTGTCTATTAGTGTGTGTTTGTAACCATTCTGTTGTGCTATGTATTTTATAGTATTCAATTCTATATTGTAATCTTCTTGTGACATAGGAATGTTTGTTAGTCGGTGGAGCATGTGATTGAAAGCGGCATGTTTATGTTGGGTTGGGTGATTTGATGTGTTATGTATTACTGTATCAGTTGTTGTGGGTTTCCTGTAAATTCTAAATGTTTTGAATGCATGTTCCTGCTTTGTTATAGTGATGTCCAAGAAGTTGATACTATTATTGTGTTCAAGTTCTAAGGTGAATTTTAAATTGGGATGGATTTTATTGAGATTCAAAGAACACACAAGAGCCATCTCACACCCAAACACACATTCCACTTTTGCTGAACACATCATTTCAACAGGCCACAGTTATACAGATATTGACACTAATTTAGACACACTACACTTCACTCACAAAAGCCAGAAACTCAATGTTTTAGAACAATATATGAGATTTACAAACATGCAAAGCAGGAACCTGACAACATTTTAAATGATCAACTTAACTTCTTCTCACATACTCTATTTGACAAAATAATCCCAATTTCAAACCTCCCGCCTACTCATCCCCCCACCCCATCACCATTCCAACATACATAACCCTCAAACTCATACCTTAAGTCAGTGTACTGTGGGTCATCTGACGATGCTCTAGACAACAGAGCGAAACGGCCGTCACGCCATAACGTGAGTTAATTTCCATTCAAAAGTTGTTTTATTAAGTTTATATTACATATTAGTGGAAACAAGATGGATCTTCAACATCACAATTACAGACTTCATCATATTGAATGAATGGAGTCGGATTCGCAATAGTGAATCTTTGACAATTGGTCAAGTCATTATTTGCTAATATATCTAGAATACAAGAGTCATTGACATAATGTATAATTTTACAGTAAGAGGCATCATAGTCATGTAAACATTGGTCTAATACTATTAAGCCTGATTCAGATACGGAAACAATCTTTTTGCTGACACTTATACTATATAACAATAGTTGTCGAGAATTACAGGATATTCTATCATACAGAAAGTCTCAAACAATGCGCTTTTCTTTGGAACAGAAATAAAGTACGTTATAAAATTCTGTGAGATAGTACAATGAACTGAGCTGAGTTTCCATAATGTTTCAATATTGTTACTTGCAACATTACCTCTGTGGGAACTTGTTATATTTTCAAAGTCTTTTATATGAATAATAGAGTAATGAATTTTAGAATTGTAGCAAAATTCAATACTATCTAACAATGTGTTCACTTTTATTTCCATTAATTCAAGATGAAAAGATTGATAAGAAATACAGCTAGGATTTGATTCAATACAGTAGATTGCAATAAAGTTACATTCTTAATAATTTCATTATTACTATTAATTACTTTCAAATCATCATTAAACTTATCAACTAATTTATTATTTACAACAATATGCTTTTCCTTTCATTTTCAATAAGTACTTGTTCATTTGATTCTAATCTATCAATTATTTTATCATAGTGTTTTTTATCATCTGCATCCATGTTACCAGTTATCCATGATATAGCATTTCCTAACCCATTAAAGAGTCCTCTCTTTTTACGAGATGATGAAGACTTTGGAAACAATAGACTTAATTTTTCAACAAGATTATCACGCAATTGCAACACACAACTTAAGTACTTATTATACTTAAGTACTTATTAGTTTGTAAATTGGAATTTGGGCCTCCAACCTGACTCACCTGAAAAAATATGATTTACAACAATTCACAAAGTGATTATATTGCTGCTTCTGCTTATTTGCTGGCGACTGAGCAATGACCGGGGTCTTATCTTTGCCGGTCTTAGATCCAGCAGCTGCACGAGTAAACGGTGGAGATGTTGGCATAATGTTCAATATGTGTATACTAACGATTGATAAGGAGAAAACAAAAAAATAGAACGTAATCTCGTTGTCCCTATATACTAATGCAATGGTATGCAAAACTAGGAGTGAATACACTATAAAAACCCACGATAAAACTGAAAAATACTGGGAGCTCAACTGACCTACGTTAGCCTGCAAACATTCCTTATCACTTACCTGATTTATCCTAATTCAAGGATAAGTGTCTAAAACATAACAGTTGAAAAACTACAAGCACTTACAATAAGTCACTGTATAAGCTGTTAAAGAAGCTTGAATAATAATCGGTCACTATATACTACTGCGATTATCACTTTAACAACAAACGTTCATTTAACACAGTTTGTATTAGCGCTCACTGGTAATACGTTTTGGCTGAGTGGAAACGGTAACTGTCACTCTGCAACATAAAAGTTCGAATCACAACTGACTAACTTTTATGAAAGCCTCTGCCTTTTATTCATTTTTCATTATTCCAGAGAGGACTGGATGGCTCTCCATTTTTCTATCAATTTCTAAAGTAAACAAATAAGGATTCTCCCATTTTCTAGTCCATTCCATAAAGTTACAAGTAAACATATTCCATAGTCTCTAGATGGACTGCAAGGCGTGGGGAGAACAGGAGAAGAGAAATTAATCACTTCCAGAAATCAATATTGACACAGGCAGATAGCACAGAAAATTACTGCCCTTTTGTCCATAACAGTATTAATTACTCATGATATACCATACAGTAATGTTATTAAATAACTTTTAATCAAGTGATTTTGCTTGATTTTCTATATATAGCTGTATTTATGAAACGCAGTAGCGGTGGTGAGCATTACTTGGGCTTTTCAATATAAATATAAATAGGAGCCTACTGTATTTTGAAGAATATGGTACCGTACCTGAAAATATAATATATATTCCTGGATTTCCTGTTCCATGACGAACTGCGTTGTTAATATTAAACTTTTCATGTGAAATTTAACGACTTGCAGTCAAATATTTGTTAAGAATAAGTATAATAACTCACTTAATCTGGCCGAGTACTTTCGAATCTATGAGATTCATCTTCAGAGGCTCCTAGATCATCATGTCAGTTTTTTGGTTATAAGTGTTGTGGTTTTTGTAAAATATGATCAAAAGGTTTGTGAGATTTAAAATTTAGTTGTTCATTGAGAATGTTTTGTTTATTGTGTGTGGTGTGTTTGTATATTTCAAATTGTTCCAAGGTGTTGAGTTCGTGTCCTTTAGATTTTATGTGTAGAATGTGTAGGTTGGTATTGATGTCGGTAAAAGTGTGTCCAGTTTGAATGATATGGTCGGCAAAATTCGATTCAGCTTTGGATGTCAGGGCCTGAAAGTGTTCCTTGTAACGTTGTTTGAATGTGCGGCCTGTTTGTCCTATGTAGAATTTGTTACAATCAGAGCAGTTTAGTTTGTAGATCCCTGGGAGATCGTATTTGTTTGTGTTCAGTGTGGTTTTGAGTGTAAGTATTGTGTAGTATTACTTGGCCAGTTTTACTGTTGTATATTTGGCTGAAATAAATCATTGAATCATACTACGGTATATATGTAAAAGAAAATCATGAGCTATTTTTTAAAAAAAAAGAATAAATCATTTTAATCCATTAAGGAAGTTACGAGAAATCTCTAAATCAAAATTGGCCTTTTCCCCTAATCCTGTGTTAAATTTGAACGTTTGCCCGATTTGGCCTTTTCCCGCCAGAAAGAAGTTGCTTCAATATTCCATAACCTTGAAGGTTTGAGTTACACATCTAGTAGTATTAAATGTAGTGAATTATACTACAATTATTGTAATTTATATTATTTTAATACAAGTACTACAATTATCATAATACAAGTATTATAATTTGAATTATTACTGCAGCACCATCCAACAGATGATGCAGTGAAAAAGATGCAGCAAATATTTATATAGTTGATAATATTCCTTCCATTGTCCCAATAATGTGCTTATTTTTCCAATTTTATGATTCATTGGATATCATATTGAAAGAAACATTCGGGTTGATAGTGACATTCTTTTTATTGCTGTTTGCTGCATTATACATAAATGATTATGTATAAGTTGGCAGCGGCAACTTATCTATTTTTATTTTATTTGAGCTAATCGCATTGTCCAGTTCACACAACAATGATGTACGGTTATGAAAAAAAAATAGTTTGAAATTAATATATGTTCTATATTTTTAACAGTTTGATAACCTGCCAGTCCCTTGTTCATTCAAAACTAACTTGAGATAATTATACTGAATACTGGTTAGATTAGATACTCTTTTTGAATAACACAGCCTACTTACTTACTTACTTCTTACTTCTGGTGTCTTCGCCGCTACTTCCGCTAAAGCAATGAATTGTCTATTTTCGATGCCTCTTCCCTCTTCATTTTCAATAATAATTTCTCACACAAACGCTCATTGAAAAAGACGATAGGCTTGCGCAAGCCCAGTGCAAGATACCGTACTGCGCAAGTAACAGCAGTAGTGACGATTGGCAAAGCGTAGCTTTTTTACTATAAAGACACTAGCAGACGATGCGCGTATCACAGTGAACAGCTGATTTGTCACGTTATTCTGAAACGTGAGTTGCGTGCATTTGGTTTTAGCAAACAGACGTTGGACGTTGGTGTTCTGCTTTCATTTTATGCAAGTTTTCAATGATTTTTTTTTCAAAATATTCATTATATTTATGTATCGGTTAAGATTTAGTGGTTATGTTTCCGAGCTGATCTTAATCATATTTGGACTGACATCAAGAAATTAGAGAAGCTCTATCAAGGTAAAGAATATGAACGTTTTCACATATTATTATCATAGTAAATTTTTTGTGATTTCTGATTCAATAAATTCTGATATAATTACTCACTTCCCAACTTAATTGCTACTATCAAAGACTTACAAAATGCATTGTCGCTCACTGTTTTTGCCAAAAAGGGGCTACTCTCGTGTGCCACACTGTTTTCAATTTTTAATTTGGAGAATATTAAGTATTGTCCAAAGTTGGGACCTGAGGTCTTTATTGGACAACAATTTACGAGTAGAAACTGCAAAAAGATTTTGTAGTAACTTCAAATGCAAGTATCAATAAAACCACGGCAGTTTGTAAACTGTTATGTAACAGGCCCTAGGAGATGATTACATTTTTAATAACCCCCAAAAATCTTTCCTAGCTGCAATAGAAAATTTAATTCAAGTATATTTGTATCATCTCAATCTAAGACCATATATTTTGTTTTTAAAATTCAATAAATATCCAGAACTACCTATCATTTGAAGCACTCGTTATGGTTTCCTGTTAAATGAGTTTATTATCTTCTTTAGGGATTGGATTTTCCATATTAAGCTCCAATAGAATAAGATAATTTGTTTTTTTTTCTATAAGGTAACGTAATATAGTAATATAGTCAATTTAATTATTTAGGCTCTATTTACTTAATTATAAAATTATTGGCTTCTAAGTTAGGCCTATTCAAATAATCAAAAGAGTTAGTCATAAGCTGTCAAGGTTTGGTTTAGTTGTTAGAGTAACAAAATCAATTCAATGTTTTTGCTTTCTCAACTAAATGTGTACATTTCTACTGTGCCACGACGTTCTTATTCAAATGTTTTATTCCCAACTGTTACACCATGAATAGAATTCCCCCATCAATGAAGCATCTAAATGCTTTAGCATCTTAGCCCAGGCTAATTAGACTTTTTGTGGACAAAGCATCAAATCATACATTTTCAATTCCTTTTAGAATCATCTTGACCTGTCATTTAAGTACAGCCGTTTCCGTATAGAATTTAGGCTAAACAGCTTTTACAACTGTCTTTATTGATTCACTTGTGTCTTGTTAGAATCCGCTTTTGTTTTCATCCTCATATTCCTGAATTCTATTGGTACCGGTACTGATTTTATGTTTAGTTTTTTCAATTCAGTAACTTAATCATCCTTCCATTTTATAGTCCAATCTAATATTTATCAAAAATATTTTTCTCTTTTCTTCTAATCAATTAATTTTCCTTTTAATTTATAGTCTCTTAGATAATCTTATTGATATTATTTTACATTGATAGACAGAAAGCCTTCAGCTCGCCTCTATCACCTTTTAATGTGTTCTTTGCTATTTTAGTTGATAGTTCTTTTCAAATGTGTTATTGTATTTATTTTGACTTTCTTTCTTTCAATTGTAGTATTATTGTAAACTACAATAGGCCTAATAAACGCACTAGTGCTGTTTACTCATTTTTTCCGTATTGATTGTAATGAAGTTATTGAAATTGGGTTAAGTAAGCAAATAATTGGGGAAGTCCCGTATGCTGCCGAGTTTATTATATATAAATGAAAATTAGTATAATCCATTAACAGTTTTATAAAACAGGATAAATTATACGAATGTCGAAATCTGGATTGTCTAGAAATATTTTGTTTTCTAATATTGTGTATTGTCAAAGTGGAATGTTGAGTTAATAATCATTCAAAGTCTATTAACAACGCAAATATTTCAATTATGTATAAAAAGCGTTTCTTCTAGCCTAAGAATAATTAGTACAACAAAAATAATATACCGGTACTTTATTAAAATAATAAAAACAAGCTCTACATCTTCTCTTTCTAGAAAAACTGCAAGGTGTTCAAATCTTGTCAAGTTCAGGTTGGTAGGACTATTTGGAATATCACTATCAGTTATAGCAAACTGAGTAATTGGCTGCTTTCTGAGCACGGTGACGGGACGATCGTAATGTCCAGTAACAAGTGGTCGGGGCTGCACTTGGAAGGGCGACAGGAAAAAATAACAAGACCTTATCTGTTTTATTATTACTTGTCTGGTGGAGGTGGTTCGGAGACCATCTATAACTGTTGGTCCACCATCTATAACATCATTACCATCTACTCAATACCCTTGCACAAGTCTGTCTCGATACTCATGTGGACCACAAAAAATTGGGGAAGAACCAACGTGGAGAAATGAAAGTATGTAACTTATCTTAATTGTTACCTCGTTGACAAGTGAGACTTGACAAAACTATAGATATACAGCATTTATTTAGAGACACAGATGTTAAAAATCATTTAAAAGTACAGAAAGCATAAATTATTTTTTGTACAAGTTACAGTTAAATGAGTAACTAATTTATGTTTTCTCATTAAAAATATGACTGCAAGTCTTTAGTATTGATGTAAAAAGTTATTATTAACATGAAATTCGAAATGAATCAGAAGATTTAAGTTATGATTTTTTAACTCAAGACTGGATATGCTAGATAAAATGCAATTTATCTTCAATGCAGGTACTACTGCTGCATTCTGTACTTGTGTTTCTTTGCGTATCTTATGAAGGATAACGTTCAGAAGGATAACGCCGGATTTTAAAGTATTTTTAAAGTTTTTATTATTAAAATACATTAAACTGTACAGTGTCCTGCATAATAAATTAACCATCATTGAAAATTGAATTGAAGTCGAATCTCAATGTTATTCACCTACATTTTTTATTGAATAATTCAACTATCTCACTTCAGAAAATGATTGGAATAGTCATTCCGCCTCATTTTACTACTGTTCCATCCAAATCTACTCAATAAAACGAACCCCTTCACTACCTGCAATTGCATCACTAGGCATTTAGAGCAACTACCATAAAAACGCCTATAAAATCTGATATATTATGATCTAAGCCAATAAAAAACTTAATTATCAAATGAATTTGAAAGTAAAATGTAGATGCTTACATTCATTTGAAAGCAGTTAGTAGACAATTTATTTAATCAAGTCTGAAGTATTATTTCAGTCAAGAGAGTAAATTCTGTTTGCATTTTTACACTTTGTCATTTATACATGATTACAAGTAGTGAATATTGGTGTGCAGGATAGTTTCGTATTATTTTAAATACAATGTAAGATAAGCTACGTTCTCGTAGGTCCTGTTTGTAACGGTGACCGATTAGATTGGCCAGCAAAAAAGACACTGTTCTCTGCTGTAAAATCACTTCCCGGTGTTTCGGAGCCCACCTAAAACTGTAGATTCAACTCATCAATCATCATCTTCCAACTCATTACTCACGCACAGGTCTCAGACCTATGTGGGCTTCATCCTCAGAATAAAAAGAGAAAAAAATATTGAATGATAAATGAGATGGTTCATAAGAAGGCTAATATCATTAACCTTTTTATTGTAGATTTAACGACTTGCAGTCTGTTTTAAATTGTGAATATATAATAATGTACTCACACTTGGCCGAACGTTTTCGAGTTATGGAAACTCATCTTCAAGGCATCCTAGAACGGCGATGTTGATTTGTTGGTTAGAAGAACACAAACACTTAGCATTCAGGTCAATGCTACACAGACTGAACAACACACCACTATCCACCGAAAATTACAACACTGAACTAAACTCAATAAGATACCTAGCACAAGAAAACGGCTACAAACACGACGTAACTGACAAACACTATCATAAAACAACAAAAAAACAAAACACCAACACTACCGTCAAAAATACATCACTCCATCAATGACATACATTAATCCACAATCAAACAGACTAGCCAAAATCTTCAAAAAAGCTGGCCACACCATCGAATTCAGAACAAAAAATGAAATAAAAAATGATTTTGCACCCAAAACTACACTGAACACAAACAAATACGATCTCCCAGGGATCTACAAACTGACCTGCTCTGTAACAAATTTTACATAGGACAAACAGGCCGCGCATTCAAATAAGGTCTCAAAGAATATTTACAAGCCTTACATACAAAAGCCGAATCGACTTTTGCAAAACATATCTTTCAAACTGGACACACTTTTACTGACATCACTACCAACCTACGTATTCTACAATATAAAATCTAAAGGATACGAACTCAACACCTTGGAACAATTTGAAATTTACAAAGACACCACACACATTAAATAAAACATCCTTGATGAACAGTTAAATTTCGCCCTAATCAGTTATTTCAGACAAGAAAAATCAATAAGAAACAAATAGATCAATAACGTTCAGCTAATAATGAATTTGCTATATGAGTGTACAAAAACTAATTACTAACTGGTAATAGGCCGATCAGTAATTTAATAAATAAGAGTATCCAATAAACTTTTCAATGTTGTAAAAATAAATATCCCTAAAGCCAGTTAAACACTTTATAAAGAAGTCAATCCTTACAAAGCGCAGTCTGTCACTGTATTTGGTATTCATAATCACCATTCATAGAAACACCACTCCGTTTGTGTACACTGAGAGGAAGTCTGCCACAATTTCACTTTATCACTTCAAATAACACTAAACTGCTGTTTAGAAGAGCATCCACCAATCTCTCTAACATTGCCTCATCAATTTGAATGACTTTGAATTGCTTCCTTCAGTTCTTCAAATGTACGTGGTTTATCCTTGTATACATGTGACTTGAGGTAGCCCCTGAAAAATTAGTCACAAATGGACAGGTCTGAGGAATAACAAAGCCAATTGATTAATTTCACCAAACCGGGAAATCATAGAGCCACAAAAACAGCATGAATTCCTTCCACTGAAATTCTTGCTGTGAGCTGACGCCCCATCCTGCTGAAACCATACTAAAAAAATGGTAGGAGCTACAATCACATAACCATATCAGTTGCCCTACTCCTACTTTCCATGTCAGAATACTATCTGTTCTAAAAACGTCTGTCCTCTGTGCCTCACCTTGTATAATGCATTCATCTCAGCCTGTCCCTTAGTGACCATGTAGAAGAGATGCTGACCATAATGCTGTAGATGAAGAACATTTCATTTTGCTGGTCCTTGCTGTACCAGGCCTCTGAAACCACCAAACTTCTCACTGAAGACTGTAGCAATACCTCAAGGTTCTACTAAGTTGCTGGTGACACAGTGCACCAGTGCATACTCCTTGGGCAGGGTGAGCAGATCCCTTTCACTTTTCTGGATCATTTTCTCACCTAGTGCTCAACTGAAATCATCAGCAAACTACTCTGGGGACTTAGTGTATTGAACCCAAGCTGCTTTTTCCCCCTCAGTGCTGTTACTACCATGAAATGAAGTCAAACAATTGAAATGAACTATTTTTGGCTACCTTCTTGGAGGTTTCCTTATCTGGTATGCCATAACATTGATTCTAGTCACAACCTCATAAGGCCCCTTCCACTGATTTAGCAGTTTTGGAGAGTAGCCACAAATCCTTTTTGGGTTGTATAACCAGACTAGGTCTCCTAATTGATATGCCACCTTGGTCAGCCTTGATGTCATACCTCTCCTTCATCTTCAAGCTTGCTTCATCAAGATCTGTGACTACTTTCTCATGAGGCTCATCCATATGATTCCTCAGTTGGGTGATGTAGTCTTCCCCCTCAAATGTTTCACCAAACGGCTTATTTTCAAACTGTAGATCACATGGTAGCTCTATATCTCTACTAAAGATGACATGAGTTGGTGTTTCCTTTGTCATTTCATTGGGGGAGCTGCAATATGTCTTAAGGAAGAAATGGAGATGCTGATTGTCAGAAACTACTTTTCTCCAATATTGCTACATGGTCCTGTTCATTTTATCTAGCATACCATCTGGCTGTGGGTGCAGTGAAGTGGTCCATGTTTTCCAAATGCCCATCAACTCACACACTCTGCTGAGCACTTTTGACTCAAAGTTTCTCCTTTGATCTGAGTGCAGCTCTAATGGAACACTGAAATGACTGGACAACAGCTTTATCAACACATCAGCTACTGTGATTACTTCCTGGTCAGGTAAGGCAAATGTTTCAACCCATTTAATGAAATATTCAGTGGCTGCTAGTATGTATTTGTTTCTATAATTGGTTGTGGGAAATCATCCAGCAATATCAATAACCACATGCTCAAATATTTCCCCAACATTGTAGGTCTTCATTGGTGCCCTTTTCTTCCTTTGTGGACCATTGGCTATTGCACAAGTTGTACACTTTCTATACCAATCTCTTACATTGTCCTACAAGTTAGGCCAGTAAAATATTCTCAGACTTCTTCTAATGTTTTGTGAAGACTAAGATGACCATATAAGCTGCCATCATGCAAACTTCTCAGTACATCAGGTACACAGTTGTTTGGGACAATCACTTGTTGCCTCTTCTGAAATAGAGGTGCTACTTCCTGCCAAGTTGGTCTTCCATGTCCCAAGTGTTTCCAATCCCAGAGTGCTTCAAGTCAGGATCTTTCTTCTTATCTTCCTGTAGCTTATTGCTTTCCCAAAGATCAGCAATCATAGTAGTCCTTATCAAAATGCCTTCCTTGTGGTCATGGTGGAAACAGTGCTTACAATCTTCATCACAGGGTCTCATTGAAAGAGCATCTGCACTTCCGTGACTGCTTGATGAACTGATTCTAAGTCCTACTTGTGAAATTGTTCACTGCAATGTGCCACTTGTCCTTCAGGAGTTTTAAACTGGTGTAGCCACTTCAGTGCTGCATGGTCTGTCCTCAAGAGAAAATGTCTCCTATAAAGGTATTTCTGAAAGTTTCCAATAGCCTTTACTACTGCAAATAGCTCCCACTAGGTGACACAGTAGTTGTGCTCAGGTTTTGACAGGACTTTGCTGAAGTATTCAATGACTTTCTTAACTCCTTCCTGCTTTCAAGAAAGTACTCCACTAATGACCACATTACCAGCATTTTCATCCAGGATGAATTTTCCATGTGCCTAAGGCTGTGTCCTAGCTGGCACATCCAGTGCAAGTGAGTGATGCATAGAGTTGGAATTCAAGTCACATCATATTTCTAGCATGCGACCAGGCAGTGTCTGTGCTGATGTGTCTATGTGAATCAGTGTTGTGTTATCTTCTCCATATTGTCTACTGTTGCATCTAAATTCAGTACCAAACATGAGCTCAAGTAAGTTGCATTGTACCCTCTTGCTATAAAGCACTACTTTAATATATCTAGTTGTATGGAAATAATTAAATAAAAACAAAACTGACATTGGAATAAAGTGAACTGCATATTCCATGATAGGTTGACCTTTGGAGAATTCAGTCATTCATGGAATCACCTCTACAAAGACAAATAATTATTTTAATTCATTTCACTAGAATGAAAATCAGTTGCAGATCCAGGGGGGGGGAAGGGTGATGGGAATTCTCTATCCTCCTCAAATGCAAAAGACAAAGAAGAAGGAATAAAAGAAGTAGGAGAAAAATTAGAATTACAGCAATGTTGACCCAGCATTTCAGTACTTGGTCTGTTAATAATGCCAGTTCAGAAAGGTATTTCTCAATACTGCAGCTTATTAATACATAGCTGAGGACTACTATGACAGAAAAAGCAGACTTGTTATTAGCCCTACTTTACTTTCACTCAGATATCACCCTAGCCTAGGCCCTGGACCTTCAAAAATTTGTTGAGAGTTTTTGGATGATTACAGAATAGTTTTCCAATTGCTAATAAGGTATGTAATTCTTCTTGTGAATTTAATTTTTCTCTAAAAATTTGTGTCAGTGGCTTAATTATTAAGGAGGAGGGTCGATCAGGTGAATAGTCCCCCATCCCCCAGACAAAGGAATTTTTTTGTTTTTAGGAGGCCTTGTGAGCCAATTTTTGGCAAAAGAGTCAAAGAAGATGTCCAAAATATTGCTAAAAATGTGGTTTTTAGGAATTATTTATTTAAACGTTTCCAGGGGGTATTCCCAAACCTCTTTTTGAAAGAAATGTTCAAGACGCCTATGGTGCTGTATGGTACCCCAATCAGGAGCAGTGAGGGATCAAATATAGCAGAGTGAAAGTTTCAAGTAGGATCTGGATTTCCCATTGACATTATCATAGGAACTAGGTAAAATTTACATTGACACATAACATGGGTTGAAATGTTCCATTAGAAAAAATAATGCCTAGAATCACTTTAAATGTCGTTTTAGAGGGGTCATTTTTTCAAAAATTTGACTTAGAATAAATTAGCCACTTTATCCCACCTAAAGTCATTCACATTTAGATTTTGATAATCTATTAAAGTCTTGTTTCACAACACTGTTGTGCGAACTTGTACTTCTTTACTAAATGATTTTTTTCTGTCAACATGACTGTGTACAGTACAGATGTTAGTGAAAAAATGAAAATAGAGCATGTTTTATCTTCAGATATGTGGCAAAACTAGATGCAGTATGACATCATCCTAGTTGCATTCATGGTAGCTGGTCGCTCACATCATTTGTATGCAATGCTTGCAAGTTTTGAAACATGTGAGTGAATTTTTGTCTGGATGTGTGACTGAAAATGTGTCAGCTAGGACATATGATGTCATTTACCTTGCTTTATATTTTGTGTGCAGTGGCTGCTTGCACTAGATGCGCCAGCTAGGACACAGCCTTAGGGTAACCAAGGATTCAAGGATGGGGGCCCTTGCCTCAGCAAGGAACCTGATGGATCAACCAGTGCTTGCCTCAGCTCATCAAATACATGTTGGCACTTCATATCTCAAACAAAGCTGCTCTTGTCATCAGTCAACTTTAGGTTGGCTGAAGTTGTATAAGCTTAGATGGTATTTCCTCCTCTGCCTGGTGTATAAGATTCTAATCCTTAAAGAGGGCCCTAGTTATTTGGCAGAAGCTTTCATATGTCTTGAAGATGTCTACCCTGGTCGCAACACTAGATCTCATCTTTTCACACTTCAAATTCTGATTCACCAAACTGCTACTTTCAATTCTTCTTTTATAGTTACTGCTGCTAGGTTGTGGAATATGCTCCCTGAATATATAGTATTTTCTGTTTTAGTAAGTTTCCTACATATTGCAAGGCTCTGACTGTATGGTAGCCTACATGCAAAGTGCAAAGTCTTTTGCTGTTCAAAGACAGCGTAAATAATGCCACTAAGGCATATGACATATGACTAAAAACTGTTGTCTTCTATCAGCTGTTTGGCCGGCAAGTTCAGTAGGTTAGGTCTATAAAATGGATTAATTAATAATAATTATTAGCTCTCCTATTAAAATTTATGGTCAGAAACCATCCCCAATATTCACACAACATATTCCCAAAGTTTCATGACAATCTGTCAAGTAGTTTTGAAGTCTATAGGGAACATACATACATACATACAGACAGACATTCATTTCTATATATATAGAAGATTCTAGCATTGAAAATAATAAATTAAGAGTAGAAAATCATGAACAAAAAACATTGCCCAGAACGGGATTTGAACCCAGAACCTTTACACCAGATGCATGAGTGCTAACCACTGGGCTATTCAAGCATGGGGTAAAATGCCAATTTTTGTTACTTTGAATTACACACATTCTTCTTTCTGTTCCAATCATTTCGGTAGCCTAATGGATGGCAAGTTCAGTAGGTTAGGTCTGTAAAATGGATAAAAAGCTAATAATTATTAGCCCCTCTATTAAAATTTATGGTCAGAAACCATCCCCAATATTCACACAACATATTCCCAAAGTTTCATGCCGATCTGTCAAGTAGTTTTGAAGTCTATAGGGAACATACATACATACATACATACTTACATACAGACAGACATTCATTTTTATATATATAGATTGCTTCTGTTTTATCTCTACCATTGTATAGTTGAATGATCTGTATGCAAAGGGTCTTATAATACCTGGTAATACAATTATGTAAAGAATCAATATAGAATCAACTTGGTCAAATGTTTAGCAATTTTGGAAAAACTCTTCACAAACCACCAATAAATGTCCTCAAACCAAAAACTCTTCTCATCTCATGCTTGTCATGTGGAACTAGCCACTTGGTTACAGTCTCTATTTTCTCTGGATCTGGGGCAACACCAGCATTAGACACAACATGTCCAAGATAGTTGGCTTGTCTTCTGAACAGGTTGCACTTCCTTGGATTCAGTTTCATATTTGTCTGCCTCAGTCTCTGAAATACTTGCTCCAGGTTGTGTAGTTGATGACTGAAGGACTTTCCCAGAACAATTATGTCATCCAAGTAAACTAAACAAATCTCCCAAGACAATCCTCGCAAGACACTACCCAGTGGTCTCTTGAATGTAGCTGGAGCATTACTCAGCCCAAGTGGCAATACCTTGAACTGTCAAAGACCTTCACTAATCAAGAAAGCAGTCTTTTTCAACCTCCATGGATTTTGATGTATGGTCCTAGCATCACCTGCATGCTGTACAATATTTGTTCTCCTTTTTGGCCCAGCACCAATTTCAAACATGTCTTGATATCTAGTGATGAAGTCTTTTACTTTGGTGGCCTGCTCAGTTGTGAGATCCTTGCAGGTAATAAAAGTTGATTCCTGAAGCTCCTTTGGAAGTCCATTGTTGACTTGCTCAGACTTCTGGATCTGTCTCACCACTGATGAGGGTGTTGAATGGCATGCTTTATCCTTTTAGAGTAATTTTTTAGTCATTCATATTCCTAATGCACACTGGGAACTTGTTGCTTGTCAGAAATAAAGTTTTTGCCACTAAGATACCTTCCTCTAGTTGTCCTCTTGTCCTGTTTAAAAATGGCTTTAAAAATGCACTCTGTCCTTCCTCCATGTCATACTGCATTGTCCCATATGCCAAAACCTGGCTCCTTGCTGGTAGGTTAATGTCAGTGAGTAACAATACTCTGCTATTGCTTGGCTTCCCAGGGTGACATATGACCTTTTTGTCTCCAATTACAACTGTATTCTTATTCAAGTCCAACTTCAGACAAAAATTTTGAAGAAATCCATCCCAAGTATAACATCTTCCAGTATACCTGCCACTAAGGCCGGCAATAGATGGACTGCTTCAAGCAGTCGTGAGTGACTGCAAAAGTGCAGTCGATTTGCAGTTGGACCCGACTGCTTGAAGCAGTCCAAAAGCAGTCGGCTTGCAGTCAGCCCGACTGCTTTTGGACTGCTTCAAGCAGTCGGTGACTGCCTTGTTGAATAGGTGGAGTAGAGTTGAGACTGCGGAGAGCCTTCCATAAAGACAATAAATTATTGATAGAATTACTGAGAATAATTTTCTAGAAATAATTGGAGCAATAATTAATTGAAGAAAGACACATAAAATAAAATTTCTGAATTTGGTTTAAAACAAACTTAATAATAGTTTGAAAAATTGGTAAATGGATGGAATGAGAAATGGATCCTCAAAAAATAAATTATAATTAATTTAATATAAGAATACATTATTCTCGTCATACAAAGATGGCCACTTGACATGAAAAAATACAAGAAATAGTAAAATTACAGTATATAAAATCACAGGGTTATTAATTTCACAGCAAATAATTATAAATTAATAAAAAGATAATATTTCTTGACTTGATCATTTCATAGAACAAATAGTAATAAACAGCCTAAGTACTACAATTAAATTCTTGGATTTCTTGTTCCATAACGATCTGCGTTGTTAATATTAACTTTTTATTGTAAATTCAATGACTTGCAATCAGTTTTTATAGGTGAATAAATAATAATTGTACTCACACTTGACCGAACACTTTCGAGTTATGGAAACTCATCTTCAAGGCATTCTAGATCGGCGATGTTGGTTAGAAGAATTGTAGTTTTTGTATCATGTGGTCAAACAGTATGTGTGATTAAAATTTAATTCATTGAGCATCTAACCAACAAACCAATATCGCCGATCTAGGATGCCTTGAATATGAGTTTCCATAACTCGAAAACGTTCGGCTAAGTGTGAGTACAATTATTATTTATCCACCTATAAAAATTGACTGCAAGTCATTAAATTTACAATAAAAAGTTATTACTAGAAATATTGAATGATATTTTTATGAAAAGATAGAGCTGGAACCTTAAGTACGGTACTGCATCCTTTTTTAATAATGATTTCCATGAAATCACTGGATGGACCCAAAAATATATTTTAGTCCTACACAGGATGATTCAATATCTTGAAGTATTTATTTTAAGTGACAGATTCACTTTAAATAACTCCTAGAGCTTAACATTACTCAAAATTAGGGGGTAAACTAAATCTTAAACAAGCAAAGTTCAATTAGGAGAAAATTATGCAAAAATCAAAAAATATAATAAAACAGGATCTGATCTTTGTCTTTGAAGAAGACTCTAATGACCAAGTACAATTAGTTTTGAAACCAACGTGCCATGTTCACAGAACGCATAAATAGCCTACTAAATACACACAATGAGTGAAATATGAGTGGTGGTGTGAGCAGTCGAGTGGACTGCTTGTAGCGGTCCATGTATTGCCGACCGACTGCACTTTTGCAGTCGGTAGCATGGCGGAACTCGACTGCAAATGGACTGCTTGTTTTCTTAGCGACCACAACTCGACTGCTCAAGCAGTCCATGTAGTGCAGTCTTGATTTTAACATTGAAAATGCGATCTGCCCAACTGCGACTGCTTCAAGCAGTCGAACCCGACTGCTTGAAGCAGTCCATCTATTGCCGGCCTAACACTTGATGTTTAAAGTTACTGCCACCAATAAGGAGGGTAGCAGCTGTCTCCCCAAAAATTGTAACCAAAACCCTTATAACTTTCCACCATGTTTGCTTAATTCCCTCCTTACCAAGGACTGTGCTCTTATCCAGGATGGTCATGGTAGCTCCTGTGTCAAGAAGTAGTTGTCTTGCTTGTCAATTCGCAATACCATCTATATACAGAATACTTCTGCTGCCAGCAAAAGATGCCATCTCTTCTTTTCTTACTGGGGCCTTCTGTTTGTGGGTTGACAGCTGCCCCTCCCTATCAATCCTATTTAGGTCAACTTTTTCTGTTCCTGTTACTTACCTGGTTTAGCTGTACACTTAATCCTTACATGTCTAGTCTTACCACAAGCCCATCATTGAACCTCCTTCCCACGATTTTAACTTCTCCAACACCTATTCAACTATTTTCTGAATTACTCCAGCTTCCATAGCCCTCAAGTTGGAATGGCCTGGTACTGACTGCCAAATGGCCTCAAACTCCAATGCCTTCATGGATGCTTGAAGTTCCAGCTCCATTATTCATAGAATTTAAATCTTCCTGCAGTTGATGAGTAGGTTAAAGCTAACTCAACCTAACCCAAAATAGCCCAACTAAAGTCAACCTAACCTAACCTGACTACTAACCAAAGCCAAACTAACTTAACCCAGCTAGACTAGCTAGGTTATGTTGGCTTTGGTTAGTTAGGAGTAAGGTTAGGTTGGCATTGGTTAGGCTATTTTGGTTTAGGTTGGCTTTGGCCTAACCTAGCCTATCTAACAAAACCAAAGCCAACCTAACCTAGCCTAGATTAGTTTGGTTAGGTTTTGGTTAGTTGGGAGTATGGTGAGGTTGGCTTTGACCTAAACTAACCTAAACAAACCATAGTAAACCTAATCTAACTTAACTAATGAAAGCCAACCTTATGCAAAAATCTTTTAATACAGGTAGTGATTCAAACATGTGGAATACTGAGGCAATCCAGATTGATTGTGTTAATCATAGAACTTTATTGGAAATACTGCAAAATGTAAGAGTATTGAATTGGATTGAATTGAATTGAAATCATCATTATTCATCAAAAAATGTACAAATACATTTGAATAGTGTCAAATTACACAAGAATTAATAAAGTCACAATTAATAATAGAAGTTACAATTTTGATAAAAACTAGATTCTAAAATCTCACAGTCAAATTGGCATACTCCTGCAAGGAGTATAGGAATAGTCCCACCAAATATTCCTTTAATTTCTTATGTAGGTATTCAACCTCCTCTATTTCCTGCAACTCTCTAGGAAGTGTATTGAAAAATTTTCTCCCCATAAAGAGTGTTTTTTCTTATAGAATTCCAATCTATGCCTCTCCGCGATCCTTCCAAATCTGGTGTTGTAGCCATGTGTTTCGTTTCTTGGTTCCATTAAAGAGTATTTCTTAAAGTACATGACTACATCAAAAATATATTGCCTATAGATTGTTAAAATACCAAATTGTGGAAAAACGAGTTTTAATGAGTCAATTCTTTTTAATTTCATTATTATTCTAAGAGCCCTTTTTTGTTGCAATAGTATTCTATCAAGGTTACTCTTGGTTGTGCTTCCATAGCTTGCAAGTCCGTATGCCAGATGAGAATGAATTAATGAGTGGTACAGGGTTTTCATATACTGTATACTGCAGTAAATAGGGTAGAATTGAAGTGGTTTGAATCATATCTTATTGGGAGAAAAGAATGTGTAGAACTAACTACAGTAGTTGGGAATAGTATAGTAAAGAACAAATCTAATAAATTAGAGGTCCAAGCTGGAGTGCTTCAGGGGTCAATACTAGGTCCATTGCTTTTTTGGTACATGTCAATCATTTACCCAAAGAATTATTTAGAGCACTCTTATTTGCAAATGATACATCACTCATTTTCAGCAATTCCATTCTAGATAATTTAGAAATATAAGTGCCCATATAGGTGTGCAGTCCATCATCCAATTCTTAAATCAGTTGAAATTAACAAAAATATTAAAAAATGCCAATGGCTTCAATCCAAAAACAAACATAATTCAATTGAAGAGCGGGCTATAAACGTGTTTGCAAACAATAATCAACTAGACCAGGAAGAAAACATTACATTTCTAGGAGTTCTGTGGGATAGACAATTGACCTGGGTTCCATACATTGAGAAAAT
This sequence comes from Conomelus anceps, assembly GCA_948455865.1. Classification (NCBI taxonomy): domain Eukaryota; kingdom Metazoa; phylum Arthropoda; class Insecta; order Hemiptera; family Delphacidae; genus Conomelus; species Conomelus anceps. Next base: position 59,056,805 of record OX418218.1, read on the forward strand.
ATGCTGTAAAATTTTATCTGGGGTATTTGTCATGCCACAGCTTGCTAGATTAAATGACAAAAAGCTACTTTACAGCTTACCATAGGCTCTTACTGTCACATATTAGGTTGGTATCTTAGTATGGGGTAATTCATCAAAACAAAACCTTAATAGGGTGTTTAAGATCTGAAAGAAAGCTGTTAGGAGTATGGAAAGAGTAAATAGATCAGATTCATTTAGGCCATTGTTCAAGAGACTTGGTCTCCTAACTGTACCCTGCTTATATGTGTATGAAGCTACTTTATATGTAAAAGAGTGATATTAACCAAAATCTTGACATACATGATTATAATACAAGACGCCTTGGAGATTATCACTTGGTGAGTCACAATAGTAGCTTATTCAAACAGAAACCTAGATATATTGGTGGAAAACTTCAAAGTCAAAGTTTTATTCAAAAAATTCAACATACATAATATTCACACTGCTTACAAAAGTATTATACAATACACAGAAAATATGAAATCGAATTATAGCAAGTGCATTACCCAGCATTTTGGCACTGCCAACATAAGAAAACTTGTGTGTTGGCCAGTGAGTTACAATTGTTCATCTATTTTTATTCATTCAAACCATCAGAATACTAAATAAAGCTGCAACAACAGTTCAAGTACAGTACTGAATAATGCACCAGATACAATAATCTTAGCAGATTAGAAAATTAAAGAAAACTAAACAATGCAAGACAAAGCAAACACAATACAAAACAACAATGAAACATTATAATGTAAAAGATAATAGATAATAGCTAATAACTGATACAATAATGTAAAAGATAATAGCTAAAAACTGTACAATAAGCTACCACATTTTTTAAAAAGTCTTGAAAATATAGAAATATTTAAAAAAATAATTGAAAATTATTTAGTTATAAAGCTTTTTATAGTGTACAAGATTTCCTTCCATATCAAAATTAAGCCTCACCTCAACTAATTGATATGGTAACTATTGTATAAGATAGTGGTAAAATAATCTGACTTGTCTTATACACTCAATAACTAGAGTCTCCAAGATATACTCTTGAAAAAAGAAAAAATATAATCCTACTAACCAAAGCCTAACCTAACCCTACCCCTAACTAACCAAAGCCAACCTAACCTAGCTTAACTAAATATAGTCAACCTAGACTAGCTCTGGGTGATACTCATGGAATAAGAAAGCACAACCTAGATTAGGTTGACTTTGGTTAGTTAGGGGTTTGGTTAGGTTGGTTTTGGTTTGTTTAGGTTAGGCAAGGTTGTGTTGGTTTTGATTAGGTTAAGGTTAAATTAGGTAACCTAACCTAACTCAACCATGCCTAACTTTTTTGTTTCATGCAATGTAATTTGATTTAATTTAACTTCAAATTGTCACTTAATGGATTTTTGCAAAACATCATTGTGATATTAATTTGTGATCAGCATCAAAATGCTTCAAAATAAAACCATAGAAAGTTGAAAGTTTGGTAGGCGTTCATTGAATGCAAGAGGTGGTTTTGTTCTGCTGATGAATTAATTTCGGAGTTTCATATATTGAGATGAATTACATAGGAATGTGTTGTCTCAGAGAGCTCCTAGGAAAAGTTGTGAAACTGGAATTTAAAAAAAATCTTGGGGGAGAGCCCTGAACTCACCTTTACGATTTCTTGTTATAATTCCAAATTATCATTATCTTAGACAATTGTTCTCCTGTCACATGAAATTTTACACCAGGTAAACCATAAATTTAACTCTCCCTTGTAATACCACATTGGCATTTATTTCATCGTTATTTGACAATATTCTAGAAATAGAAAACATACCTATTACTGTACATTATAATTATTTATTCATTACCAACAATTATTAATCTGGCTTGGATGAAACGACGCCATCAGACTACTTCTCTTACATTTTTTAAAAATATATTGTATAGAATCTTCTATGCCTCCAAAACAGATAAATAACAATAAAAATTGGAAATATTTAGGCAAATACGTGAATTTGAAACAGTCTTAATGCTCTATTGTTTTTAATAAACAATGGGCCTCGTTAAAAAAAAAATGGCATCTGAATTTTGCCTCTTGCCCCACCTGGAGAAAACCCTGGCTACGTCCATGCCCTTAGGCCCTCATCTGGTTGAGCCTTCATATCAATTAAGTTGTCTTTATAGTGGCGAAGGTGATATTGTGGAAGATATCTATAATGAATAATAAGACATGATGTTGTCACAACCACATCTATTGAAAATAGATACTAGTTTCGGTTCTTACACCATTATCAATCTCAAACAAACTAAAACTAAAGTACAGTGTAGCTTAATATATACTAAACAGGGAACGATACTATTGGCTAAGGGAGAAAGTGCCTCTAACAGGCTGACCTTCGTTGAAGGCATGTGATTGGCTGAAGGCCAAAACAACACCCACTCACTGGTGGGAGGAGCAATGAGCAAAAATAAGAGTCAAAATCCTGAACCAAAAAACCATGAACACATAGAAAGCAACAAACAAGAACAAGTCACAAGTAGAAAAGAATTGAATAAATTTAAAATTAACAAATTGAAGCTCACTGAAATGCAGTCAAGGTCAACCAAGAAAACCCGCTATTGAAATGTTGGTAAGAATATAATTATGATAAAACGAAGTTAGCTGTATTGAATAATTGAATAAAATAAATTTGATCATTTAAACTAGTATTGAAATCGTTTTCCACCAACCTAGTTATCTCCAAAGCTTCTAAAATGCTCAATTGTGTGCCTTTGCCAATCAAATGCAGAAATTCAACATTTTCACCAGCCTTGAACTTGTGCCCATTATAAAAGTCTCCTTTTTGGGTTTTCCAATCCCTAATATGGTTATTTATTCTACATCTATGTTTTAGTTTTAGTTTGTTTGGTGTAACAACCGAAACGAGTATCTCACTATTTTCAATAAATGTGGTTGTGTCTTGTTATCAATTAAGTTTTCATAAAGAATAACATATTCGTTGGAGAGAGACAAATCATTTATAATATTCCAATCAAGTATAATATAATAATGTTATGAAACGACAGGAGAAACAGAGAAATATATTCTGCACTTTGTCAGTATTTAAAGCCATAACAGGCACGTTTTGTTTACTCCCCCTGTTCACCCTCGCCTTGCAGTCATCTAGAGTGTTCTATTCTGTGTAAAAAGATTTTATAGAATTATTTTGAAAATTAATAAACTCTGGCGCCTCCTGGAACATGATAAAAACTTATAAATAAGCAGATGCTCTGAAAACGGCAGTCAGTTATTGTAACTCCATTACAAGTGGCAGTTCGAGTTTCCATTCATACAGACCCAGTGAACGTTACTGCAGACTGTGTTATATGAACATTTAATGTGTTGAAGTGATAATTTATTATAATAATAATATCTTGTGACCTGGCTGACTCAGGTCTGGTGTCAGAGTTATCAGGTCGCACCTGAATAAGTTCAGGGCCTCTGACGTGACTTAACGACTGTTTTTAGGCAGCCGGGACCGACAGCTTAACGTGTCCTCCGAAACACGGGAGTGGCCCAAGATAAAATCTTTCGGTCAGAACTGGGATCGAACCCGGGACCTTTGGGCTAGCAAACCAGCACTTAACCCACTCGGCTACAGCCACTCCTAATTTATGATAATTTATTATTCAGGCTTCTCTAACAGTTTATGCAATGACAGACTGTGCTTTATAAGTGTTCAACTGTTATTTAAGACATTTTTTTTTAATCAGTTATTTATTTAATTATTGATCAGCCTATTAACAGTTCGTGATTAGATCCTGTACAGTAATATAGCAAATACAATATTGGCTAAACATTATTGATTTATTTGTGTATGATTGCTTCATTTTGTGTGACATAACTAATTAATGTGTGTCATAAGTAATTTGTGTAAACAAACTGCAAGTGTTAATTTAATTCCTTAATTTCTTGTTCCATGACGAACTGCGTTGTTAATATTAACTTTTCAAGTGAATTCAACGACTTGCAGTAAAATTTTTATTAGAAATAAGTAGTATTTAACTTACTTTGTAGGCCAAACGTTTTCGAGTTGTTGAAACCCATCTTCAAAGGCATCCTAAATATCGATGTTGGTTTGTTGGTTAGAAGAGCTGTGGTTTCTGTATAATGTGGTCAAAAAGTTTGTGTGATTTAAAATTTAACTGTTGAGGATGTTTTGTTTATTGTGTGTGGTGTGTTTGTAAATTTCAAATTGTTTCAAGGTGTTGAGTTCATGTCTTTTAGATTTTATATGTAGAATGTGTAAGTTGGTAGTGATGTCAGTAAAAGTGTGTCCAGTTTGAATGATATGGTCTGCAAAAGTCGATTCTGTTTTTGTATGTAAAGCTTGTAAATGTTGGCCGTGCATTCAAACAACGCTACAAGTAACATTTACAAGCTTTACATACAAAAACAGAATAGATAGATAGATAGATAATTTGTCTTTATCTAATAGATAATTTGATTTAAGAATCGACCTTTGCAGACCATGTCATTCAAACTGGACACACTTTTTCTGACATCACTACCAACTTACACATTCTATACATAAAATCTAAAAGACACGAACTCAACACCTTGGAACAATTTGAAATTTACAAACACACCACACACAATAAACAAAAATCCTCAACAAACAGTTAAATTTTAAATCACACAAACTTTTTGACCACATTATACAGAAACCACAGCTCTTCTAACCAGCAAACCAACATCGATATTTGAAGATGGGTTTCAACAACTTGATAACTTTTGGCCTACAAAGTAAGTCAAATATTACTTATTTTTAATAAAAATTTGACTGCAAGTCGTTGAATTCACTTGAAAAGTTGATGTTAATTTAAATTGTAGCCAGCATTATTTTAGACAGTTGGTGTCAGGTGTGAGGTATTTCTCAAGTTGTATTAAATGGGTTGACAGTAGGTCCCTCAGTCTCCTAATAACAAATGTGGATCTTGACAGCCTTGTGCATAGATTTTCAACATGAACATTCCAGGATAGTTTAGTGTCTATGTCAAATCCCAGCTGCCTTACTGGAGATGACTGGGGCTCATTCACACTTCGAAAACTGCATATAATTTTTGAGGTCTTTCAAAGATTAAGTTTCAATCCAAGAATTGGCTTCAAACCACTTCCTAGTTGCATTAAAAATAGTGGCCTCCATTTCATGTAGTGTATTACAATCCTTGTGATGGACAATAAGTGTAGTATCATCCACATAAAGTACTGGCTCATGTGGTAAGACATATGCCAAATCATTTGTTGCAATCAGGAAGAGAAGTGGCCCAAGAACAGATCCCTGGGGGACCCCATACCTGATATCAACCTCTTGAGACGACTGGTTGCCAACAGACTCTATTTGCCTCCTACCTCTCAAATATGAACTCATTTAAGCCAGCTGCTCACCTTTGACTCCATTATGTTTAAGCTTCATTAGCAGCAATTCATGATGTATGCAATCAAAAGCCTTGGTTAGGTCACAGAGAACCAGCAATGCATACTCTTTTCTCTCAAAAGCATCAATTACTAGCCTTATTAAATGTTCTACAGCATCAGAAGTAAACCTACCAGCTCGAAATCCGAATTGCACAGGAGATAGCAGTTTATTCATTTCAGAGAATCTTACAATCTGCTTGAAAAGTAAAATTTCAAATATCTTTATATCTTTATCTTATATCTTTATAACTAATATCTTTGATATTATGGGGATTAGGCTAATAGGCCTGTAGTTTTCCACATTGTCTTTGTCCCCTGTTTTAAAGACAGGGATAACTCTGCTTATCTTCAAACAATGAGGAAAAACTTTAAAGCAAATGCTTTTAATTGTTGGTAGCATTATTTAGAGATAGAACCCGTAACATTAACAAGTAATTACTAAGTAAATGATAATTATACAAATTAAATTGATAAAGTAAATTCATATGGCTTTTCGTGGTGGGGAGACCCTTACGGGTAGTTCCACCTCGCCGTTTTTTTAACGACTGCTTTTTTTATATGCAACCGGGACCGACGGCTTAACGTGTCCTCCGAAACACGGGAGTGGCTGGAGAAAAATATCTTGTACTCAACTGGGATCGAACCCAGGACCTTTGGCTTATCAGACCAGCGATAAGCCAACTCGGCTACGCCGACTCCAATAGTTGATATTGTTCTTTAAGTTCATTCATATGACATATAGATTCTGATCTGATCTGAGCCATTAGCTGTATCGAACAAGTACAGGCTGGAAGAAAATAGAAACTCAGGCTTGGTAACTCGATACAGAGTGAATGTTCGAGTTCCTGGGAGCTTAGCTGAACCGGTAACTGGTTAATGCTATTGGAGGCGTCTGATTGGTTACTCAAATTCATAGACGTTAAAAAAATTGAATATACCAATCTGACGCCACTTGTAACATTCACCAGTTATCACTAAAACTCCTAGGAACTCAACCCATGTTTGTGGAGAATATAATAGGGTATGCAGTTTGCAAATTGAATCAAGGGTTAGGTTTTATGATTGTGTTCAATTTTGCAATGATGATTAATTGATTATCATTGAGTGCATCGAGTGTGTTCCCCTGAACAAAGACCCTTAATCTTGGGCGTGAGGTCTACTGTTCACAGAATTACTAGTTTACAGGCCATTTGTGTCCTGTAACTGCCAGTAGGATATTATGAACACAGTCAGTCTCATACCTTTTAGGCTTAATTTTGGTATTTTGTGACTTGACGATGAGGCTATATGACTGCTATTATTTCCAGATCGTTAGTGATGAATGACTGGAATTTCATAACAATTTTTCATAGAATCAGATTATTTTATTTTTATCCAGATTATTAATACGGTACAGTGGAGTGTTTTTTGCTCATAGAGAAAAATGTTACGCAACTCCAGATGACGTGCTATTGATGGCTTGGAGCTTTGGACGGCTGGTTACGGAAAAATCGTTCTTTGCATTTTTAAATAAACAATCCAGAAGTTGCGCCTGCATTTGATCTGAATGCGTATGCTGCCCGTGGGATTGTATTGTTATCGGTTTATTATTAAATTATTATTGGGTGCTATTGATAAGTTGAATGCGTTGGTGTTATTCTGATGAGGGGGTTGAAATCAGTGTCTGTTGACTAAGCTGGTGTTTAGTAATATATTTATAGATCTGTATAGATAGATTTGAATTGCTAACAATAAAAAACTAATTCAGTAGGGATTAGATTCAATAGGGTCTCACGACGGGGTGACGACGAATGGGACCGGAGGATTTTCAGGCACGTATATTATTAGGTGAATGGTAGGTTTCAGGTGGCTAGTTGGCTAGGTTTCAGGTGGCTAGTAGTCTAGGCTATAGTCTGCATTTAAAATAACGGTATAGTTCGAACCAAATAACAGAATAGGAACTGTAATATTGTACTACTGAGCGGCCATTTTGTACACTGAAATAAAGTGATGCTCTAGTAGAGTATTCAAGAACCTGGAAGATATACATGAAGTATTATTATCAGTTGTACTGATTAGGCATATGTGCCATATAACTTCTATGATTTTTATTATCAGGTCTCGGTCAACCCGAGACTGCACCCTCTATATTTATTTATTTACTCATATTCCAACGGATTACACCATTATTACATAGAAACACATTACAAAAATATAAATTTCAAATATTATCCAATTTGTTATTAGCAATATTAAATATTGATAAACAGAGAAATATATAACAAAAATCTAATAACAAAGTGCAACAACCTGCACGGACACAATCAACAGCAGAAACTAGCAACTCGAATTATTTGATCAATGGTCGTAATACTGATCCATATTCCTATAAACGTAATAATATTATGAGTATTAGTTCTGTGAACAGAACTTGCCCAACACTAAAGAAGGGGATGATATTTTCGAATAAAATTCAAGGGCACTTTCGACCCAATTTTCATTGCTCATCTTTCATTGATTATATAAACTGCAGACTGCAATTTGAAAATTTTGACGCTCCTTAGAAATCACCCGTTATACCTAATGAAAGGGAAACTATGCATTTTTAGCAGCTCTTAATATTAAGCTCCAATAATAAAAAGCAAAAAATGTCCATTAACATAAAAGTTCAAAATGTTTTTGATCCTCGTCAAGGCTAGCGTATTTTGTGTAACTATTCATTTCATTTCTCCTGCACAAGTGTCATGACTAATGTGAACATCAACGATAAAAATAGTATCAATTGAAATACTATAGTATTTTCTCCTTTCTTTTTAATCTCCAGAATCACAAAACGAAATTTAACTAGAAAATTATAAAAGAACTTTATTCTCAAAAATAGAGCATAGAATATTTCAATATTGTTACAGGTTCGATCTCTAAAATAACGCTGTCAACGCTTAAATTTAACACTCGCACTTTATTAACACAAATTATCCACAACTCACACTAATCAGTTATTTCTTACACAAAAGAAATCAATCAGGAGCAGATAAATCGATAATGTTCAGCTAATAAAGAATTTGCAATATTATTGTACAAAAGTCAATCACTAAATGTTGAAAGGTCGATCAAATATCAAATAATAACTGTTCAGAAACAGTTCAACAATTCAAGAAGAAACGTCTAAAAAATAAGTCAAAACAAGCACTTACAAGTCACTGTATAGACTCTTAAAAAAGCTTGAATAATAGTCTGTCACTACTGTGATTATCACTTTAGCAACAAACTAGAACAGTTTGTAATCATGCTCACTGGTAATCTGGTTTGTATGAGCGGGTTCTGTCACTGTCACTTTATCATGTTATCATGTTCGAATAACAACTGACTAACTTTTATGAGAGTTTCTCCTATTCATAAGTTTTTTTTCCTAATCTAGAAATAACTAGATATCTCTCCATTCTTGTATAAACTTCTATCAAATTCTAAAATAAACAGATAAGATATTCTACAACTTTCAATAAAATTCCATGAAGTTCTAATTAAACATTCTACAGGTGTCACAGATAAACTACAAGTTGAGGAGGAGAGTAATTAATTGCTGCTTAATGGTAAATGGAAATCAATATTGATACAGGCAGATAATTATACTTATTTCTCTTTTGCCTTGTCCACAACACTACCCCCACCTTAAGAGATTGTTCTGTCCCAGGACAAAAGTACTTATGCTGGTTTGGATCTGCTCAGGCTACTGTTTGGCTCCTTGTTGATCCTCCAAGGGTTGTAGATGCAGATGGTAATCTGGGTACCAGTAGATTTGAACAACTCCAATATTGGCTTCACAATTGTCCAATCCAGGCCATAATATCCACTTCCAAGCCTTGGTATGCCAAGTTTCCCTACTCCTAGTTGCTGCATCCTGTCCCTTAGCTGAACCAAGCAAGTCCACAATGTGTCATATGATGCCTTCATCTCTGGTTGTCCTTTAGTCACCAGGTAGAAGAGATGCTGACCATGTCACTGCAGATGAAGAACATTTCCTTCCACATGTCCCTGTTGATCTAGGTCTCTAATGCCCAGTTTATCAGTCATTCAATAAATATTTTATCGGTTTGATAACTCTATTGAATCCATAAACATGATAATTGCGTTTCTTGAACAGTCAATAAACTTATCAAATCAATAACTCTCTCAATAAAATATAGTGCCAAAATCCTGCCTATAAATATTTATTGAATTGTTAAATGAACAGCTGATGGTTATGTTATGATAAATTAGTGTTTGATATTTTGTTATGACTTGTGAGCCAGGTAGTGTTTGTGTTAGTTAAAAAATGGATCTCAATTTAATTAGGTACAGCAGCCATTCAGACTAAATTTGAGCTTTGAGCATTATATTTGGCTCTTTGCACATTAATTTTTTTTATATGCCGGCAAATCAGGACATTTTGCAAACAAAGTGATATTTTCAAAATTCGTCAGTTTCCCAATGTAATTGGGTGCATAGCTGCACTCACATAAAAATACATTCTCCTGGTGGCCAAGATGCAGAGCTGTGTAGAAATAAGAAAGGATATTTATCTATTAATGTGAAAGTAATCTGCAATGCCCAATTTTTATTTGCTCTTCACGGAAGTCACTGCCAGATGGAAGGACATCCTGCAAATGATGTGGAAAGGAGATACGTTCATAACTGTGCCCACATTCAAACAAGGAATACCATAGAGACTATTTTTGCAGTTTGGAAACGCAGATTTCCCTTCTTATCAGTGAGTTTAAGGACAAAGATTGATACAACATTAACCATTATAACAGCAATGGCTATTCTTCATAATATTGCAATTCAAAAGAAAGAACAGCCTTTAATGGACAATTTGGAAGTGATGATGGAAGAGTTTGACAAAATTGAAATAGAAGGAGCACAAAATCAATTTGCTGTGTGAGACAATGTGATCAATTCTAATTCATGTGTGATCAATATGTTAATTTTTAGAAGTTAACCTCTGTTTTGAAATTTTCACATTCTATATTCTGTCGGTCAAACATTTTTTTTGAAAACAAAAAATTTGATTGAAACAAAAATATGTCATTGTATTCCCTAAGGGAACCTTTAGTTGTAATAAATTATCAATAAATAAAATTAATGGAAGAGATAATGATTAATAGAACTTGGTTAATTGAGTAGAACCATAGAACGATGAAAACAAAACTGTAGGGAACCTATGACATAACCTGAAAACAAGCAGCATGTGATGTGAAGTTTGTTTACATTTTGCGACTTTATGATGTTGCCAGATTGTCAGATCAATAAATCATTCCATAGCTTTCAATTCGATAAATATGTTTAAAGAATGCAGAAAAATTTATTGAATAGATAAATTTATTGAATCGATAGCTCACCACCCTCACCACAGAGTCTCCTGGCACTGACTGCAAAACGGCTTCAAACTCCAATGATTGGGCAAGAACATCTCTCAGTGGCTTTGGTCTGGCCAATTTGACTGAAAGTTGGGTCTGTGTTGTCCTCAATCCATTCACGAACCTTTCAACTGCTATACTTTCATATATGTTTTTATCAACAGAGGGATATGCATTCCTCACAAGTCAAGAAATAGCAGCCTAAAACTCCTGCAGTGAAGCATTTGGTCATTGAACTCTTTTGTTAAGTTGGAATTGATATAACTGCTCCAAGTGCTTGTTGCCAAACCCCATCTCTAGGCATTTCCACAGCTCACTGAAGTTCAAATTTGCAGCTGATGGCATTGAGTGAACAATCGCCAATGCTTCACCTTGGAGAGTGACTTTGTAAGAGAATGAATTGAGTGAAGAATTCCACTAAAGACCCAAAAATTTGATAAGTCCACTGCCATCATCATCAATGGAGTTGCTACATGTTCCAAAGGAAGATCAACTAATAAATCAGACATATTAGTACTCCACTTTCTCAATTCAAAACCACTTTTGGAGAGTAGCAATATAGTAGAATTTTTCAGATTAAGGAGTTTCTCCTTAGAATCAGACCCATTCAAAATATCATCAATATAAATATCATTGGTGATAACCTAACTAGCATTGGGGCACTGAGAGCCTTTATCTATTGCAAGTTGATGCAATGAGCTCTTCACTAAATAGGGTGATGAACTAAGCCCATAAGTTATTGTATTCAATTGATAGTGTTCAATAGGACCGTTTGGGTCAGGCCTCCAAAGTATTTGTTGAAATACACAATTCTCCTTATCAACTACTGTAATTGGATGCATTGTAGTATGATGACTTAATGAACAAATTGAACAACGTGTGGAAGGACATGAATAATTGACCTTCTTTTGGACAAAGCAATGTTTCAAATCTCTAATAATATTTTTGTGTTGAGTCAGTCATGTTAAAATTTGCAAAACAAGCATAGATAGAATGCTCATCAGATTTGAATACTGGACACATTTTACCAGAATAAGATGAATGTGTTTTAGAAGAAGTTGAAGTATTATTAGCTGTTACTGTAAAAAAAATTTCAAATTATTAGATGAAAATTGATTAGCACTCTTATCAGATAACTCTCATGTTCTCATATCAAAACAGTTGGTAGAAATTTCTAAAGCATGAACTAGTCTTTGAATAAATTTAGCTAAGACTTGAAATTTAGGAAGCTTATGAGAATTGGATTTGAGTTTGAATTGTTTACAGGTCTCTAATGATAAACAACATAATCCAAGATGGGTCAATACAAATTCACTTGTCATCCATATCCAGAGCTTTCAATAAGGGGACAGAGTCTTTAAAATACAAAATAAATAAATTGAAATTTGCAATAGATTCCTTTTGAATAGGCTTGAAAGATAGAAGAGTTTCCAATAAATCTGAACCTAGCACTCTTTTATTCTGATATCTAGTTAAAAGACTGTTCCATACAATTTCATAATTATTGCTAGTCAGCAGTAAACTTCTAATAATAGAAAAAGCAGGGCCGATAATGGCAGAAAGCAGATAATGAAACTTTTCAACTGAGTCAATGAATGAGAGCCATTGAGCCATTTTCATGAATGAGAGCCTTAAACTTATAATGAAAACAAAGCCAGCTTTATAGTGAACTATCGAATTGTAATCTCAGGCAAACATGGTTGGACAGGCTTGACATTGCAAGGTACACTAACAGGCAAAGCATTATTCGTTACAAATTTATAACCATCATTAAATTCTTGTATTTCAAATAACATGTCTTCAAATGCAGTCAATTTTTGAAAATCAATATTTTCTCTGGTTCAGCAGTAGCTTGAAGTAAATTAATTCATTCTGAAACCTCTTTAGATTCATCATAATGTAGCATCAATATGCTTATAACAAAAAATAAACTGTCTCAATTTTTCCATCTTTGATTGCACCTGATAATCCAGGATATTTAGTTGAATAATATATTTGCAATTTTTGAAATAGTTGACTTTGTTTTGCAATAAGCACACTGAGTTTTACAGTTTTGGCCTTGATGAAATTTCTTAAGTAATAAAACACTATTCATGGGAAGATTTAGATATCAAGGCAGAATAATACTTGTGCAAGAACATAATGACCAAAACTCAGTATAATAATGATTCAAAAAATAAGAAATAATTCATTGAAAAATTTGGACTGTAACTTTAATATAGGACTGATTCAAATGTGGCCCAGTGAGGACTAAGTTACAGCCTGGGCTATAGTTTTGGTGGAAAATAGGTTTAGAACGAAAATTAATGAGGATGATATTGAAAGGAAATTTGACACTTATGTGGATCCAGCTAGGAGTTACTTGCATATTAAAACAAAGTAAGATCATATACAGTAGTTGTAAGTTGAAACTTAAGGAAGTCATTGGCATTGGATGGACACTGCTTAGTGTTGTCTGCTTGGCAGGGAACACATAGACACTGGTTTCAATTTTCAGTTTGATGCCTGTCTACTAAAGAGTTAAGTACAACATAAGATATATAAGAAACATTTGCAAAAAATGCAGACCAATTTTCTCCTGGCTCAGATAGCCATACAGGACCATTCCACCAAAGAGAATTGTTAAAGAGTTTAGAAGGAGTAGTACCTTTTGAAATAAAAAATCAAAGACAACTCTAAATTTAGTTGTCATTGATTCTGGCTTGAAGACAGCTTAAAATTTGAACTGATCTAATGTATGGAATGTATCCTTATGTGGAAGTGACACCATGAAACTCCCATCAGAATTACTTATGGTGTGTTATTGGTAATGCTGTTTGACAATGCTGATAATGTTGATAATGCTGTTTGACACTGAGTTCATCAGGTGACAAAGGATTAATAGGCAAAATCTTTTCAAGCTTCTAAAATTTTTCCAACTGGTTGGAAATTTCAATACTAGAGATAAAATTAGAGAAAACATGATTGAACACAGGCAGCTTAGTTGAGTGCATAGGTTCAGCAAGCTTACAATTTCCAAAAATGATCTAACCAAGCTTGGTATTTTGGATGAATGGAGTGTCAGAAGACAAAAAGATTTGTCCAAATGACATAACAGATGCAAAAACACTAGTGCCTGAAAAAGACTGATATATTAGATAGAAAAAACTGCAGATCTGATAATTTGATATTAGCAGGAATATTGAGATTAACAGGATTAATACTAACATGTGGCACACTAGGAGAGATTTCACTAACAACTATAAAGTTTTTAGAGATTATTGGTCCATAGATTTTATGACAACTGAATGAGCAGTAGAAGATGTAGCATTATTGCCAGCAACAGTGCATATAAAGCTATTCAAGTGCAATGAGGGAAGAGCTAACCTAGATGCTAGATGGTAACAGAATCATTGAGAGCTAGTAATGATGGATTGAAACCGGAAGCAGATGTTCTACAAAATTAAACTGTGGTATGGATTGGCCTTGAATGAACTGAAATTACTTATACTCATAACTAGTTAATTTATCATTCCCTTTTCCATAATTAAAGGACCTATTAGTACTTATTACTGCTGCAGTAAAAAAGTAATATAATGAATTTGATGTTACTATCTTTGATTTGAGTTGGATGGATAATACATTTTGAATCAAAATTTATCCAATTAACATACTTATTTTATATAAATGCAGTTTATTTGTCAATAAGCCTTTTCATGCTGCATTATAGTAATCAACATATGAGCCAATTTTTTATTTGAAAATTTAAACCTAATATAGGGAATTTTCAGTTATAATATTTGGTTAAGAGTGAGCTTCTTTACTATTTTGTATTATTGGATATTGATATCAGTGTTGAAAGCTAATCTAACCTAACCAAAGACAACCTAACCCAACCAAAGTCAACCTAACCTAATCAAAACTAACCTAATCTAACCCAGCATTGCTAGATATGTTAGATCCAGCAATGTTAGATTAATTTGGCTTTAGGTTAGGTTTGGAACTTTGTAGAGTATTCTATTAATTAGAATCTAATAGAATCTTATTGAATATTGTGGAAAATGCAAGAGTCCTTATCTAGTCCTTATCTGTTTATTTAGAAGTTGATAGAAAGATGAAGTTCTTTCTGGGTTGTTGAAAAACCTATTTAAGGCAAACCCTTTCATAAAAGTTCAGTCAGTCTTGTTTAAAATTTGTCAAGACAACAAGTGTCAGTAGTGATAATTAAATACCATATATTGTGCCTTTTGTGATAATTCTTAAATTTATACAAGTGGACTACTAATTGCTTTTATTGTATTACAGACTTGTTCTACATAAGTTGATTGTTCTTTTTTGTCATTCTTCTTGAATTATTGGACAGTTTATTGAACAGTTATTATTTAATATTAGATCAGCCATTTGACATTTAGTGATTGAATTTTGTACTGTATTGAAAACTCTTTATCAGTTTAACAATATCAATTTATCTGTTTTTGATTGCTTATTTTGTGTAACACATTACTGATCAGTGCATATTGTGAATTATATGTGTAAATTAAGTGCAAGTGATAAATTTAAGTGTTGCCAGCATTATTTTAGATATAGAATCCATAACAATTGGTGTCAGAAGTTGGGGATTTTTAGTCAGCAGTTTGTTAAGTGGTCTTGTCATGAAGCTTAGCCTATATCAGAAAGTGTTTTTTTTTTTTTTGTTTGTGGTGAGTGTTTTACTTGTGATTGAGTATTCCATGGAATAATCTTACTCATGCAATCATAAGGGATCACCAGATCCCTAATTTTTAAAGATATCAATATATTGTTATGAAATGCCAGGAGAAAGAGAGAAATATTTTCTGCATTGTGTCAATAATAGCTTTTATTGGATGATAACAAGCATGTTTTGTTTACTCCCCCTGTTCACCCCATGCCTTGCAATCCATCCAGAATGTTCTTATTAAACTCTGATTAAACTCTAATTAATCTGTATACATAGACTTTTATAGAATAATCTCAAAAAGGTTATTGATTCTCATTCTTTCTGGAATATTGTTAAAAACTTAGTATAAAGCAGATGCTCATGTAAACGTTCAATTCAGTGCTCTGCATTTGTAATGGGTGGCAGTGTCCTTCAACAGACAATTTTCGATGCATGCTATTACACAGTGTTATACAGAAGTTTGAAGTGCTAGTGATAAATGCACTATATTGTGACTGTATTATATGGGCTTTCTTTACAGTTTTTTCAAGTGTACAAATACTCATTGCTGTCATTGTAATATGGTGACAGACCTGTGCTATGTAAGTGTTTTAATTGTTATTTTCAGACATTTCTTCTTGAATTATTGAACAGTTATTATTTAATATTTGATAGGCCTATTCACAGTTAGTGATTAGGTTTTGTATACTAATGTAGCAAATTCTTTAATAGATGAGCTTATTGATTCATTCGTTTCTGATTGATTTCCTTTGTGTGACATTACTGATTAGACCGATTTGTAAGTAATTTGTGTGAAAAAAGTGCAAGTGTTAATTTAAAGTGTTGTTAGCATTATTTTAGAGATGGAACCCATCACTACCAAGAAAGTAATCAAGGAAATGGAAGAAGATGACATCATAGAACCTATAAAAAGCCCTTGGGTTTCTCTAGTGGTGTTGGTCAAGAAGAGGGATAGATCATTGAGATTCTGCATACTGTATCGATTCCTGAATAATTCCACCAAGAAGGACAGTTAACCTTAGAAAAAGCCACGGATTGATGACACATTAGACAGCCTTGAGGGTTGTAAATTATTCTCAACACTAAACCTCAAGAGTGGGTTTTGGCAAGTAGGCTTGAAGCCTGAAGATAAAGAAAAGACTGCTTTATCAATTGGAAAAGATCTTTGGCAGTTAAAGGTGGACTCAGGTAATGCTCCAGCTACATTCAAGAGGCTAATGGATAGTGTGTTGATAGGACTGCCTTGGAAGACATGTTTAGTTTACTTGGATGGCATAATTGTTCTGGGAAAGTCCTTCAGTCATCATCTAAACAAATAACCTGGAGCAAGTATTCCAGAGGCTGAGGCAGGCAAATCTGAAACTGAATCCAAGGAAGTGCAACCTGTTCAGAAAATAAGTCAACTACCTGTATCTTGGGGCTGTATTCATGAAGGTTTCTTATCAAAGAACGACTTTGATAAGTCAGACTTAGCTACAATAAGTCTTACATACACTTACAGGTTCATGATGTGACAAGCCAGCAAGCAGCTGTAACACTAAAAGCCAACCCAGCTCTTTAAACAAAGGCCTGACTCTTGATAAATAATTTAACATCAATAATTTACATTAAACTACTACAATTTACACCAATATAAGAATTTACACTACGTAAATATTGCAGGGACAACTGGGTCAGCTTATAACCTCACTTTTCAGCTAGTAAACTCACCCAGTATAAGCAATTCTTAGACTTCAGTTTGTACTTATGAACCTTAATTAAAGATGATCTTAATGTAGCAGATATGAAATTGGAGAGAATTGAAAGAAGAAGAAACATTGGTTCTTGGCGTTATCTGCTATGTAAATGTTTACTTTTAAGCAATTAATTACACTGCTTTTGACACTTTTATAGTGTTTACTTGGTAATTAGTAGAATGTTCTATTTGTTTGATTAGAAATTAATGGAGTCTTATCGAATATAGTAGAAAGTTCCAGTTTCCTTGATTTATTTATTCAGAAGATGATAGAAAAATGTAGAAATTGCTCGATTGTTGAAAAACCTTTTTAAGGCAAACGCATTTGTAAATTAGTTCAGTTGTCTTTGAAAATTTGTCGTGATAAACAAATTGTGTCAGTTCTATATTGTTTCTATATATAGTGATAATTCTTTCTCAGTGACTATAGAGATAATTCTTTTTCCTGTTTAATTCATACCAGTGAGCTACTAGTGTTTATTGTATTACGGACTAGTGCTATGTAAGTTAAGTGTTCTTTTTCAACGTTTCTTTTTGAATATTATTGGACAGTTTATTGTAAAGTTATTAATTAATATTAGATCGGCCTTTTAACTTTTAGTGATTGATTTTTGTACAGTTTATTGAAAACTCATTATCAGTTGAACTATATTGTGTTATCTGTTTTTAATTGCTTATTTTTCTGTAAGACATTACTGAACAGAGAGTGTTGTGATTATTTGTGTAAATAAAGTGCGAGTGTAAATTTAAGTGTTGCCAGCGTTATTTTAGACTTAGAACCCATAACAATTGGTGTCAGAAGTCGGGGATTTTTTTGTGTTTTATTAAAAATGGCTGGCAAAATTACATTGTGCGATTTGAAAGTGGCCAATCTTAAACATGAATTAGATGACCATGATCTAGAAACATCTGGAAAGAAGTCTACTCTACAAGACCGTCTTTGTGATGCATTATTGGGAGAAGGAGAAGATCCAGTGACCTACCTCTTCGAGACTCCAGATACAAAATTAATAACATCCATGGAGGGCAAGCTACAGGAAAATTTCATATCCATGAAGGGTGAAATACAGGAGAATATGACATCCATGGAGGGCAAACTACAAGGAAATATTCAGGATATGCAGGAGAATATGGCATCCATGGAAGGTAAGCTACAAGAAAATATTTCATCCATTGAGGGTAAACTAGAGGTTATTCATGGGAACATGACGTCCATAGAGAGCAAATTACAAGAAAATAATGCATGAAGAAGTCACTAAGGTGAAGGAAGACTTGAAAAAAATGGATGATCAAATACAGGAAGACTTCAAAACCATGGAAGGTCAACTGCAGGAAAATTTGAAAACCATGGAAAATTGACTTAAGTAGCTGGAGTGTGGTACTGGAACTTCAAGAAGTGACCAAGAAGTAAGTAAATCTTCAAGTTTTCCTGAAATAGTTATTCCAGACAAGTCAATGATGGTAGCAAATGAGGAAGATCTACAGAAACAGCCAGTAGTTATACCTCAGCACACTGGACTGCCTACCTACGATGGAAAAACACCTCTAGAAGACTACCAAACACTGTTTGAGTCAGCAGCTGAGTTCCTGGGGTGGTCACCAACAACAAAGGCCTACGTCCTGAGGATGAATCTCTGACGTGAAGCATTGGCGATTGTTCACTCAATACCATCATCTGAGAAGTGGAGTTTCAGTGAGCTGTGGAGGTGACTGGAGATGTGATTTGGCAACAAATACCTGGAACAGTTGTACCAATCTCAGCTTAATAATAGGGTGCAGAGGCCCAATGAATCTCTACAAGAATTTGAGGCTGACATCACTCAACTTTTTAGGACTGCATATCCATCTGCTGATGACAACACATATGAAAGTCTTGCAGTAGAGAAATTTTTGAATGGATTGAGAATACCAGAGACCCAACAGTCCATCAAACTGGCTAGACCCAAGACATTAAATGATGCTTTGGCCCAGGCATTGGAGTTTGAAGCAGTTTGGCAGTCAGTACAAAGCCATTCTAAGGTATGGGCCGGCCATAGAGGCTGAAGTCATGGATGCAAGCACAATCCAGAAGATAGTTGAACAGGTTCTGGAGAAGTTGAGATTCAGGAAGAAGGAGGTTCGATGCTGGGCATATAGAAAAATTGGACATGTTAGAAGCAAGTGTACCACCAAACCAGGTGAGAAGAAGGAGCAGGTAAACTAAAGAGGGTTGATAGGGAGGGGCAGCTGTCAACCCACAAGAAGAAGGCCCCAGTAAGAAAAGCAGAGGTGGCATCTCTTGCTGGCAGCAGAAGTAGTTTGTATATAGATGGCATTGTAGATGGACAAGCAAGACAACTACTTATTGACACAGGAGCTACCATGACCATCATGAATAGGAGCGCAGTTTGATTGATTGAATTGATTGATTGAATAGGAGCCAGTTCCACATGACAAGCATGAAGTGAGAAGCTTTCTTGGTCTGTGCACTTATTATAGGCGGTTTGTGAAGGGTTTCTCCAACATTGCTAAACCTCTGACCAAGTTGACTGAGGACAAGAGCAGCTTTGTTTGGGATGAGAACTGTCAACATGCATTTGATGAGCTGAGGCAAGCACTGGTTGATGCCCCCATCCTTGGTTACCCTAAGGCAGAAGGAAAATTCATCCTGGATACAGATGCTAGTAATGTGGCCATCGGAGGAGTACTTTCTCAGGAGCAGGAAGGAGTGGAAAAGGTAATTGGATATTTCAGCAAAGTTCTGTCAAAACCTGAGCGCAACTACTGTGTCACCCACCGGGAGCTTCTAGCAGTGGTTAAGGCTGTTGGACACTTCCACAAATATCTTTATAGAAGACATTTTCTCCTGAGGACAGACCATGCAGCACTGAAGTGCTGATGGTCTCCTTAAGAGGGTGATTGAAAATGCAGCAGGGGACCAGAAGAGGCTACAAGTGATTGTCCCAAACAACCACATACCTGAAGTACTGAGGAGTTTACATGATGGCAGTTCTGGTGGTCATCTTGGACTTCATAAAACATTAGAAAAAGTCAGAGAAAGGTTCTACTGGCCTAACTTGAAGGAGGACATCAGAGATTGGTGTAGGAAATGTACATCTTGTGCAGCAGCCAATGGTCCACAATGGAAGAGAAGGGCCCCAATGAAGACCTATAATGTTGGGGCACCATTTAAGTGTGTGGCCATTGATATTGCTGGACCATTTCCCACAACCAATGATGGAAACAAATACATCCTAGTAGCCATGAATTATTTTAGTAAATGGGTTGAAGCATTTGCCTTACCTAACCAGGAAGCAGTCACAGTGGCTGATGTGTTGATGAAGAAGTTCTCCAGTCGTTTTGGTGTGCCATTGGAGCTGCTCTCAGATCAAGGGAGAAACTTTGAGTCAGAAGTGTTCAGCAGAGTGTGTGAGTTGATGGGCATCAGGAAGACACGGACCACTCCACTGCACCCACAGTCAGATGGCATGGTAGAGAGAATGAACAGGACCATGCAGTGATATCTGAGGAAAGTGGTTTCAGACAATCAGCATGACTGGGATCAACATCTCCATTTCTTTTTGATGGCATATCATAGCTCCATTAATGAATCCACAAGGGAAACACCTGCTCGCATCATCTTTGGTAGAGATCTATGGCTACCCTGTGATCTTCAGTTTGGAAGTAAGCCTGGTGAGACATTTGAGGAGAAAGATTACATCACCCAACTGAGGAAGCACATGAATGAGACTCATGAGAAAGTCTGCACCAATCTTGATGAAGCAAGCCTGAAGATGAAGGAATGGTATGACATCAAACCTGACCAGGGTGGATACCAAGCAGGAGACCTAGTCTGGCTATACAACCCAAGGAGAATTCGTGGCTACTCTCCAAAATTTCAAAATCAGTGGGAAGGACCATTTGAAGTTGTGACTAGGATCAATGATGTGGTATACTGGATAAGAAAATCTCTAAGAGGGAAGCCAAGAATAGTACATTTCAATCGTTTGACTCCATTCCATGGTAGCAATGGTGCTGAAGAAGAACATACATTTCAGGTTCTGCATACTATATCACCAGAGAAGTCTGCTGATGATTGCAGTTCAACAACAGTTGGGAAAATGATCCAGACATGTGAAAGGGATCTGTCCACCCTGCCCAAGGAGTATGCACTATCACATTGTGTCACCGGCAACTTAGCAGAATCCCAAGGCATTGCTACAGTCTTCAGGAAGAAGTTTGGTGGTCTTGGAGACCTGGAACAACAAGGACCCAAGGAAGGAAATGTTCATCTGCAGTGGCATGATCAACATCTCTTCTACCTGGTGACTAAGGGACAGCCTGAGATGAAGGCATCCTATGACACATTGTGGACTTGCTTGGTTCAGCTGAGGGACAGAATGCAACAACTAGGAGTAAGGAAACTTGGCATACCATGGCTTGGAAGTGGATATGATGGCCTGGATTGGACAATTTTGAAGCCAATGCTGGAGGAGGTATTCAAATCCACTGGTGTCCAGATTACCATCTGCATCTACAACCCTTGGAAGACCAATGAGGAGCCAGCCAGTAACCAGAGCAGATCCAAACTAACATAAGTGCTTTTGTTATGGGACAGAACAATCTCTTAAGGTGGGGGTAGTGTAGTGGATATGAAATTGGAGAGAATTGAAAGAAAGAAGAAACATTGGTTCTCGGTGTTATCTGCTATGTAAATGTTTACTTTTAAGCCATTAATTACTCAGCTTTTGACACTTTTATGTGTTTACTTGGTAATTAGTAGAATGTTCTATTTGTTTGATTAGAAATTAATGGAGTCTTATCGAATATAGTAGAAAGTTCTAGTCTCCTTGATTTATTTATTTAGAAGTTGACAAAAAATTCGAGAGATATCTCAATTGTGAAATTTTATATAAATAGAGGAAGTCTCTTGTAAATCAGTTCAGTTGTCATTGGCATTCATTGGAGCTGCATTTCTCAACAGTGCACCAGAAACTATGGCATCTGATTGGTTATTCAAATCCATAGACCGGCTCCTATGGATTTTTAAAAGTATGATGTTGAAACATTTTTTTGTGTGGCATGCCAATAGCAAAAAATAGGTTGGCCTTGTCAACCTAAATGTTGATCAGCTGACCTGTAATTTGCAAAATTTTGTAATATTGGATCTCTCCATTAAAAATAGATGATTATTAATTTTCTTCCACTGGAATCCAAGCTTATTCAATATGACTCAAAGTGAGAGTCACTACTTGCACTTAAAATATTTTCTCTTTGAGCAATTTCGTTATTTTTCCTAAGGTTGGGAGTTCCTTCTTCTTGTAGAATTCATAGATATGTCTTCTGATGGCATCCTTTGAAAACATGTCTACTTCACTTTTGGGGTTTGGAAGGATGCATTTTTTCTAGGCATTATATCTTCTTCATTCACTATTTTTGAAACTGTAGAGTGACTTATCTGCAGTGTATTGGCTACTCTCTGTGTGACTTGACAGAGAGGAATAAGAGGGCAATCATTATCAGCTTATCTCTGAAAATAATCATGGAGTCTTTTCACAAGCATATGTGATTGAGAATTCAATACTTTTCCTTGTCCCATTTTTGCAGCAGTATGCTTATGGCCAGACAAGATTATCAATTATTGAAGAAAACACTTGAAATTACAACTCACAGCACAGACGTTTTACTCAACTGACACTGAGTAATGAAACAAACTGTTGTGGAGAACCTCAACTATATTAAAAGGGCACTGACAGGCTGACGATGGACAAGATAGTGGGTTGGGGACATTCTTGAGAAGAATAGCTCTATTGAAGTATTGTACACATGGCTAGCAGAGGGGAATGCTGCAGGCGTTGTGGTGGGAGTGAATAGTAGAGGATAGAGCATTGGACCTCTCACTATGTTTTTGCCTGAAATTGGCAAAGAATTTTCTCTCAGACCTTAGTAATACTAGTGACAGATGTTTCTTGATGCAACACAAAATGCTACAAATAGTAATAATAGACCACTTTTACTAGTTGATTCTTTAAAAAGGCCCCAGTTTTACTAGTCAATTCATGCAATTGACATGAAACGTAATATAATTCTAGACTTAAATGTTGCAGTAATTGATATTATCAGATCAAATGGTGCAATGATGGATTTATAAATAATACATTATAAAAATTATTTATTACTTTGTGATTAATTTATCTAAACATGCAATAGTGTTTGGTAAAATCCACTAGTAATACTAGTTCACTGAATGGTGTGTTCATGCAACAGAATTTCATAAATTTCCATCTGATTACTGGTATTACAAGCTTGTATTTGCTCATGCTATAGGCCCCAGGTGGAATATTTGGAATATTTTGAATTCTAAACAGTGTTTTCCCAGCTAATGATTGAGATAGTAAAATATAACTGATAGTATCAGAAACTGAACCATTCTTTATGGCCATATTTGTGAACGTATTGATGAAGTCTAACCATTTTTAAAAGTCCCCAGAGAATATTGGCATTGGAACTTTAGGAAGGGTGGTGAGGAGGGTGATAGGAAACCTGTGATTTATCAGGCTCTGGTAAATTGGATTGATTAATGTTAGGCATTGATTTACTCATGTTTTAAGATTCAAAATTCTCCAAAGTAGTATTACATTTTGCCAAAAGTAGAAGAAATTTGTCAAGTATAGTAAAATGTTCATGATTTAATATGTTAGCTTCCATGAATTGCTCATGCATGTCACCATAGCTGCTTTCTAAGTTACATAATTCGGTTTTAGCTAATAATAAAGGATTTTAATTTAACTTGTCATTGACTACAAGGTTTGAAAATTTTTGCTTATACTAATTGAGCTCCTGGAGAATGTAGATTTTCTTGTTGACCAGAGCAACATCTACTTCTTGGTCCACCATGTTGATGGTTGAAAATATGAATAAGAAATAAACAAATCACAGGCTCCCCAACACCTTACAATGAATAGTTAGTCAGCACTAGAAATAATAACAGCAGTGTAACAAGATGTTGATTGGTGTAGATAGGTTACTAACTGTTGAGATGAGTTGATACAGATGTTTTCTTATGTTAATATGACTACTTGATACGATGATGAGCACCTTAAACATGTAAAAACAAATATAAAATTGCATCAGTCTAGCATAATGAAAGCAAATGCAAACAGATAAGTAAGAAACAATATGAAGAAATATTATCATATGGTCTGTGAGATACAATCTATGTTATCAATAGTTTACTGAAAAGATCCAGTCTGGAGTCGACCAAACTTTATGTACAATGTTGTGCTTTAGGAGAGCAGTGGACTGTTAAGTGGGGTTAATTGCAATATACCAAAAATACAAGACACAACACCATACATAGACCTTACCTTGGAAATTTCGGAGGACCAGGACTCAGTACATTGCAGGAGTGAGACCACTAGAAGAGTAGTTTGAGAAAACAAATTTGAAGTAATACAAATAAGTTAACAAAAAAGTTAGAAATGATTTTAAGACCAATGATGATTATTCTTGAATTTATTTGAATTCATATAAATAATTGAAATGTCAAAGAAGAAGGAAGCACATGAGTCATGTAAATTGTAGACAGTTGATATACAAGTTAAATGATAAACACAACAATAGCCAGCAATTGGAATGCCTGAATGGTAATATGAACAAATTAAGTGAACAAAAAATTTGAAATTGAAATACCGATAGTATACTGAAATATTAAATAGTTTATCAAAAGTAAAATACATAACTAATGTTGAAATAAATTATTCTTTAAATAATTGACAAAGTTGAATAGCTTGATACTAGGGCACTGATGGCCAGAATAATAGTTTTGATTGACAAGCTGAATAACTTAGTAGTAGGGGACTGATGGCAAGAATGACAGTAATTGATTGCTCTGTTAGCTCTTGGTAGTTATGATGTAGTTTCATAGTTTATGACAATGAAGTAAATCGTTTAAGAGTGAGGCACATGCACCATAAGTAACAGGCCACATAGGCCATTAGTAATGAATTGAGTTATGAAAAATACTAAACTTAAATGATGTGTGGAATGTGTGAGGTTGTTGATCAATAAAGTGGTCCCAGCAAGGCTTGAGCATCAGCAGGATGAAGATCTGAAAGTCACATTAGGAAAGAGTCCCCCAAATAGTGTCAACCAAGGATGGTGTAGAAGAAGATTGGCCCAAACTAAAGTTGAATCAATGATATGATCACCCATAAGTGTGGTAGGAATCACTTCACCAGGAATGAAGTTGAAGTTCATATAAACTGATGTTGATTGAATTTTGTTTAAGCAGGTTGAATAGTGCACAATATAGCCGAATTTGAAAACTGATCACTGATATATTAATGAGTTCATGGCATAGACACAAACTAAGGGCGTGGCAGTCACAAGGTCAAGTGCAAAACTCACCAAAAGTTTGTTTAATATAATTGGAAAAAGAGGGTGAAAAGATCTCTTTTTTTTTGTGAATGGATAATTTCTACTTTTCATTATTAGATGTGAGTATTAAAAGCTGTTGAAGATGCATAGTACTCATTCATCAGGTATGGTACAGTGGGTGGTTTCATATGTGGTGATTTCTGGGAGTTTTCAAAAATTTTGAATCAATGATATATTAAAAGCAATGAAAATTGAGTTAAAAGTGCTTTTGAACCTTTTTTGAAAGTACCATCCCTTTTGAGTGAGGAGTGTTGGGCAAGTGAGGTCTACTGTTCACAGAACTACAGTTGGGCCAAAACTTCTGGGCGCATGGATGGCTGGCTACTACTAATGGCATTAAAAACATTGCCTGCTGCTCTATTCCTTTGCCACTAAACTATACTATACATAGATTGGTGCATGCACTAGCCCAATGTTTTCAGAATAGTACCCGCGCTAACCCCCTTTGCCATAGCCCGTCTGGTTCTGGCTATGCACCAAGAAATTTTGGCCCATCTGTACTAGTGTAGTAAAAAAGTAAACCAGCCATTATACAACCAGTTTTGTTTATTGGTATTAGTTTATTAGTCACTAGTATCTGGGTGAATTATCTCACTCACTCTTATTGTCACTAATTATTTCACTATTCAATGGCATTCAAACTAGTCCATACGCAGTTCTTTCCAAACAGAAATATTAGCCTAATATATTTTTGTTTCCTACTGATGGGCACCTGGAATTTTACTTGACTTTCTATCTTCTATACTTGAAAACGTTCTCTTCTGTTCAGAATAAGTGTGCCAGGCCCGCCCAGAGGGGTGGTGAGGGGGGAAATTGCCCAGGGGCCCGGGCTCTGAAGGGGCCCGGGCTCTGAAGGGGCCTGGGCTCTGTAAACGAACAACAGTTTATTTCAACAATACAAAACAAACACAGATCAGATTCGGTAGGCCTAGTTACTTCTAAAGATGAAAGGTTTAATTAAGTTAAAAATTTAATAAAAGATAAAGATTTAGATAAAGATCTTATTTCAATTATTGAAGACATGGCAAACCAAAAAGCTTGAAAAGTAATTGTTTTAAAGGTGAATTTTCCATTATTCCCATTTATAGGATAATCTCTTTTTTCTTCATTTCTATTGTTTCATGAGCATCAAGATATTCATGATTGTTTACTTTTGTCAACAAATTAATTTTGGAAAACGGGTGTCCAGATTCCAAAGCATGTTTGGCTGTTGCCTGATTTTCTGGTTGGTTGTACTTCAAATTTGAAACTTTAAAAAAGTGTTCTTTTAAACACTGATATTTAAAGTTTGGTCTGGCCTACATATAATTTGTTGCATCATTCACATTTTATTTCATAAATTCCAGATTTTTCTTCGACTTAATTAGATTTTTCTTCGTTAATTTTATTTTTAAGATTGCCAAGAATATGTTCAAGTGATTTTGAATAAAACTTATGTTTTTTAAAATCTGTTTTAACAAGTTTTGAATGGGATCCATAATTCATAGATTTCCAGATTACTTCTTTCTTCTCGTTTTGGAAAAATTTTGTTTTCAATAATTTTGAGATACTTTTTTCTTCTTTAAAATCATTTGATCAATGAAATTTGGTTGAAACTCATTACATTTTGCTATTTGTTTCATTTTCTGAGCTTCCAATCAGGGGCGGATCTAGGGCTGGGAAAGCCGAGCAACCGGCTAACATATTGCAGGTTGGTTCCGTCGGTTAGAACTGCGAGGCCCTTAAGATCAACCAGCCTTTAAGCAATTAAGCAAGCAAAGAGTAAAAGAGACATAGAAATCTGTTATATTGAAATTTCTCACTCCGAAATTATTGCGTCAGTGTGAAATACTTAAAGAAGCCCACAAAAATGGGCTGGGCGAGTCAGCGGGGCCCTGCGGTCCAGACCTAACTGAAAAACGCAGGTTGTTTAGAAGCATGACCCCTTAAACCATCGCCATAAGCAAGCAAAGAGTGAACCCCATAAACCAGGTTTGTTATGCATAGCTTAAAATGCAAGATTAAATAAAATTAGAAGGTGGTTTTTTTTTTAAAATAAACCCAACATAATGTATTGACTTTTGAGTATTGGCTATACTTTAAAGTTTTGACCTGGCATATTTTATGACAAACCATGTCAAATTTTGGCTTTTGGGCTTAGCTAACCATTTTCAGCACGTTAAACATGAAAATAAACACAGAAAATGCATTATTTTGTATAAAAAATTCAGCCAATGCATACTACCTATAGTGCCAACTGAAGAAATTATTTTAGGCTATTAATTTAGTACATTGGAAACTGCTATAATACACAAATAAGGTCGGTTTTATAAGTTGATCATAGCATAGCTAGTGATAATCTCCTCAGGATTTTCACAGGAACTGTGGAAGTTAAAAATATGTAAGATTTCGATGGAAATCAGATTGGAACAGTAGTAGGTGAATCCAGTGAGAATCAGGAAGCAAACATTCTGAAAAAGATATTGAAGGAGACCAATTTGAGAAAGAAACAGTTGAAGAAAAATAGTTATTCTATCCAAAAACCCTGAGTTCCATAAGAGAACCAAACACATTGAAGTGAGGCATTTTTTGTATGTGAAAAGGTTCTTAGTGGTACTGTACAAGTTTCAAGGGTCTCATCAGAGGATCAGATAGCTGACATACTCACAAAGTCTTTTAATCCAGGAAGATTCAATAGACTTAAAAGAAATTGGATTGTGGACATCTAAATAAAATGGGGGGATGTTGAAGTTTTTTTATTTAAATGTAATGATGATCACATGTTATGTGTATCTAAGTTGTTTCTCTGGTTTAGTTTATTGATTCTGTTTTGTTGTGTGGTGACCATTGAATGGAAAATACATCAGTTAAGGGTAATTATATAGAAACGTTCCTTGTTGAATTTTGTGGAGATTTTTTTTATGACATCTACACACCCCAGGAAGCAATATTCAGTTGAAATTTTTTGAGGGTCGCAATTATTTCACAGAAAAATTGAAATTTTTCATGAAAATGTATGTTTCATTTGAAAAAGTCACAATTTGCAAACATGTGAGGAGTTCCAAATCTTAAAACAATTTAAACCAAGTGAATATAGCATTTCCAAAACACTACCACACCAAAACACAGTGCGCGCAAAGCACTCATAACCAAACCTAACCTAACCTGGCTAGATGTGACTGAACCACCTCATACCTTTATTATTTTGATGCATAAAAAACATACATCAAGCTAATTTACCATTAAATGACATCAATCAAGTGAATTATCACATTGCCAAAATACTACCACCCCAAATGCAGTGTGTGCTCCACGTGCCTTAAAAAACCTTCCCTGGGTGCCTAACAAAGCTAGATGTGACTGAACTAACTTACAAAAGACCTAACAGCGCACCTAACCTTTGCTAGCTAATCATTAATTTATTTCACTGTTAATTAATTTAATCACTTCACACTTCACACATGCCATAACTTACCACACAACAATAACCATTTCACACACACCCAAAAACAGACTCTACACCACAACAGACAGTACAAGAATGACTAGGTTTCTCTGTATGCAACTATAGCCTAACAGAATTATTCTGCCAGAAATCATTAAAAGCAAAAATGAGTTTTTTGTTTGGTACACTTTTCCACAGAAACTACTTGACCGATTAATATAAAATGTTTTACTTATATTTTAAGAATATTGCAAAAGACATAGGACACATTTTATTTAAAATAATATATTTTTTTTAAACATTGTAAGGACAATTGATTCTATTCTATAGGGAAACACAGCTGATACAGATCAATACATATTTTCCAATCCACTAGAACTGTGAGAAGGCATGCCTCAAAGCCATGCCCCAAACAAGAGTTCTTTATTAATGAATCAGCTGATTTTCAAACTTGAAGAATGTCCTGATTTTTGTCACTGCAGCTTTTCACAAATGGAAATGTGATTTTCCACCTAAGAAAAATAGTACCACTGGAAAACTTAAATTTTAATGTTAAATAGTCATTGCCCCAAAAAATTGCACTGTATTATTATTCAGTAAGGTGTTAGGTTGTAATAGGGAAAGTTTTGTTAGAAAATTTGACAAGTAATGTTTCTATATAAATACCAAGTAAACTTTTATAGATGTAGCTTCTATATATGGTAGCTGATTTAGATTTTTTCTATAAACTGCCTAAATACATTTTCCTATAGTTCAAGAGTGATTTGAGACTCTTGAGTAGATACACATAGCAAGACTTTAATCATGTATATATTTATATATGGTACTTGCCAATATTTTTATTGTGTTTTAAAAACAACAATACAATCACTATTTAAAAAAGTGTGACTACTGATAAATGCTGTCAAAGCTGTAGAGTAATGGCCATAGATTTATTAAACTCACTTTGATAATAACACAAATTTATAATATTATCTTGAACTTCTTGATCTATCACAGACTGGGATGCTAACATTACTGATAACATTAACTTCACTGTTCACACCAATGTTAGATGAGACACTAATATGAATGTCTGCAAGTTGTCAATATTAGTGTGAATAGCTTAGTAATACAGTGAGAATAATTATCTGCTTTAATCAATCATGCTTTTGCATGTGTGACTAAAAAAGAACCATAGGTCTACTTTTACATTGATAAGCGAGACTCTGGGGGTAGAAAGATTATAGCTGAAAACAAGTGAGCCATTCACCACATTCATGAGTGACGTCTGTGTAGGTGAAGCCTTCTAAATTCACAACTAGAAAAGCGGCATAATGCTTTTGCGTATTCTGGAAACATGATAAGCACAATATTTTGTAACTCAAAAACTTCTTGTGTTTATTTGTGCCTCCAGCCTTAGACTAGTAGCAGGATTCCTATCCTAGTTCATTTCCTGTAAATACAGTCAGACCTAATTGTGGCCTGGCATTCATTCTCATATTCTCATACACAGCACACTTCAGGCCCACCCAGAGAAATTCCGGGCCCCTGGGCAAACTTGAGTGTGGGCCCCCTTCACCACTTCCAATATGGGCTTTTCCAATATGGATTTTCACTTCCTTCCAATGAACTCTGTTCCACATAATTATCAACTTCTCCATTTTGATGGGAAAGTGTCTATTCTTGTTCATTATATGCTTTGTCTGGAGTAGACTGTTTCTGGAAAATATCAGACTATTTTCTTGTGCAATATTTTCAAAACTTGGAGTGCTTATTCCTTGTTCATGTTCTTCAGTCACTTTTATTTAACTTTGAAGCTCCATGGTAGGCTTATCACTTGATTTCTCATTATTTAACAATACATTCAAATTCTCTGTTAATATTTTCTTCATCTTCTCTTCTGAAATATTTTCTTCACCTTTTTGTTCTTTCACTATTGATCTTGCATAGCTCTTTTCCAGTCAGAAGCATCAGAATTTGCAACAGCTTCAGTAAATTTTGTAGGACCAAGGTGATCTGAGCACATCACCTCAGCTAATGCCACATAATCTGCTAGCTTTGATGGTTGTTTAATAGTACTTCTGTTCCTAAGATTCATAGGATAATTGTTTTGCTGAAAATCTTGCAACCTTTCAACATCCTTTTCAATCATTCCCATAAAACTGGGTTTTACTTGTGTTATCAGGATCCTCAACCTCCAATGTTTGAGTAGAAACATTGCATGAGTTCTTCTCTTGTGAACAATCAATAATATCAGAATTTAGAGGTATCTTTTCAAAAACAACATCTCTTGATCCTATGAGCTTCTCATCTTTACTTCAGATCCTGTAACCATTGTTCTCAAATCCAACTAAAAACCCTTCCTTAGCTTTTGTGTCCATTTTTCTTCTGTTCTCTTAGGTACATGAACAAAACATTATAACCAACTATTCTCAAATTACTAATGTTGGGCTTTACCCCATACCACAGCAGATAAGGGGATATCCCTTTTCCTGTTGTTGGGCCAGTTCTGTTCAAAATGTAGACAGCTGTTGTTACAAGTTCTGCCCACAACTTCTGAGACATAACTTCATTTGAATGAAGCATGCACCTAGCCATTTCTACTATAGTCTTGTTGTCTTGTTCACATGAACCATTTTGCTGTGATGTATATGGCATAGTAAATACTTGTCTTATCCCTTTTTCATAAAATATGTCACTTACTTCTTTATTATTAAACTCACCTCCACTGTCACAAGAAAATTGTTCAACAATATGTCCTACAACTTCAGCCAAGAATCGTTTGACAGTGGAGGCAACATCTGAGTTTTGTTTAATACAATAGATGTAGCCAAATTGGGAAAAATCATCTTTGAATAAAACAACATATTTTGAGCCTTGATATGAAGGAACTTGGAAAGGACCACATACATCTGAATGTATCATTTCTCTAGGTGCATTGGAGCAAACTCTTTTTCAAAATGGTAATCTATGGAATTTCCCATACATACATCCTTGACAAATTTGGTTATCCAATCCTACAGAGATGCCTAAAGTTCTCTGAATTACTTCCCTAATATGTTTCTTGTTCTGATGTCCCAATCTTTCATGATTTCATTGTACAATTGGAGCAAGTTAGATTGATTTAAACCTACATTATTCAGCTCATTACAAACAGGTTTCACTCTCAAGTCCAATTTGAAAAGTTCTCTATGGGTCTTGCAATAACCTCTCAAAACTTCCTGTCCATTCACAATAAACTTACTTTCATTCTTGTTAGATTAAAAAAAAAAAACTGTTATGGTACTTATCATGAGCAGATAACACTGAAAACAGATTTTTCCTAATACTTGGAATGTACAAAACATTTGTGAGTGTAATATTTTGCTCAATTCCATTGATAGTCAACACACAAACTACATCACCTCTAGCAATTGCCTCAAATTCTTGCCCTTCAGCATCAAGAATTCCATGTGCTCTTTTCAAAATTCAAGAAAACATGACTCATATTGGTAACATGGTTGATTGCACCATTGTCAGGGTGACTAAAGTCCCCGAGAAAATACTTCCATCACAGCCCAAGCTGACAGAGAGAGAGGTCCGATGCTCTATCCCTTACAATTCACTCCCACCACATAGCAGCATTTACTCCCCTATGCTGGACTCTCTCTCTCTTATTCTCAGCGCTCGCCACCAGCATGTCTTGCTAACAGGCTGGCTTTATGAGCTGAGAGTCGTTCTGTTCATCACAACAATGACAGAGAAAGTAACATTGCACATTCAGCTGTGCATAGGTCAGACTCCACTCTTTTTCCCATCCACGTGTCTGCGATACAGAGCATCTGTAGTGGTGGAAGTTCGCTTCCCCGATTCCATGTAGGAAGAACTTTCTCGGGCACTTTAGCGACTGGGAAAATCGGAAAAACTGGGAATAGTCAGGGAATTTAGAAAAATGTTGGGAAAACTTTGAAGTAGTGATATACCTGATGATAATTATACTAGTGAGCCCTATGGGTGCTTCCAAACAACTAATTTTAGAAAAGGAAACTCATTTGTGAAGCTTATTGTAGGGGAAGGAGGTAACTGTTTTAGTTAAAATTCACAAGACATCTATCACTTAAAGTTCAAGCTTATCATTGCTCTGATACACAGATTTATTTTCCACAAAAACGACCTACCGTACTCATATACAGTAGAAACAATTAGTCTGGGCGCGTGGCTCTGGTTTCACTTCTTTCTAGCCGTCCTGTAAAAGTTGACTAGTTGACCTTGAAGACATCTGCAGCGTCGCACGGGCCACATGTTTTTAGAAATGAGCGATAAACACTCCCCTTGTCATGGCTGACTACCAAACGGCCGTGTGCCCAGACTAATTGTTTCTACTGTACCCATACAGGGTGTCCCATGTAAGGTGTCAAAACCGGTTACCAAGGATTCTGATTACCTGATTCACGTTATGATGAATAATATTTGGTATCTGTTTATTCTTCTGTCAATGCTCTAAAAATTGAAAGCTTTATTTTCAATCTATTGTGAAATGGCACTCATTTTATACATGAATAGATAAATAAATAAACTATACAGTAGACAAATTCGAATACAACACCATAGCACTTGAATAAGCTGATATCAGCGTGTTTTAGTCATCAGAAATGAATATGTTACCCACTCATTTTTCATCAGTTGATCCTGATTTTCAATCTCATATAATGGAGCAATCTTAGAAATATTCAACTTAATTAAGGAATTACTTCTTTTTCCAATGATGACTTCAGACCTGTTATTTGGTAAGAAGTTTCTGATAAGAGTACTGTTATACAGTACTTACTGTAGATCAGTATTTTTACGTAGTGTGTCTTGTCACTTTATTTAGTTTGCCTTCAATGGCTTCCTGCGGTCACTCTAACTAATAATTTATTTGGAAAAAACGTCTGTTTACAAGAATATTTTTAAATCAAATTTCTACTCTTTCAGCTCTTGTCCCTTAAACATTAATTCTTGTGAGTTTGTGACAGTTTTTTAACAATTTTCAAGCATTTGCAAATCACCAATTTATAAAATATTAGTCTCATTTTAAAGCTTGAGTAATGAGGAAGTTTTTCATGTAAAGTTTTTATTATGTCACCCTAAAAACAAATTGAGAAAAATCGCTTTAAAATTTTAGCAAGATTTAGAAAAACCCACTTTTTTGTACTTTGACCCCTAAAAAAACACCCTAAATGATCGGGTTACATATTGAAAATATGTGTATCGTCAGCGAAATTTTGTGCTCTTTCCAACAATGTCATCATAATTCCAATCTGATCAGTAGTTTTTGAGTTATTGAGCATTTAATGTCGGGAAGTGAGCATATCTCGAAAAAGTCACAATATCGAGATATCTCGAAAACAAATGCCTCATTTAAAAAACGTCACTGAACATTTTTTGTCAGAAATTTGATGTAGAATCTTTGGTAACCGGTTTTTACACCTTACATGGGACACTCTGTAAATCGGGGCAATGGAATTAGTGTATCTATAGAGTAGGGGAGTGTACCCTATCTATCTATTGAGTGTACCTTGGAACACATTATATTTTATATTTTGGCTTCTAATAACAAAACTATGCATTTTTCAACGGAAACAATATTTTTCTTGACAACTGCATCATGTTTTTTATCAAATATGATATAAATTCAACCTTATCCTTTGGTAACAAAAAAGAAAATAAATAAAATTTGTAATCCTTGCATGTTGATGTACCTTGGAACCCTACATTTTGTACCTTGGAACACTCATGTTATTTGGAGAAATAATAATAGCCTACTGGTCAACATTTAACTCATTTGTTGAAATTTTTAATTATTACAAATGTCACTAATAATTTTTTTCCAACCCTTTTTCTTACATCCTGCACAAATTTCATGTGCCCATATCTTGTAGCATAGACGAACCATCAAGTTCTGAGTGTCCATGAGGATTTCGTCTCTGTTCGTTGAAATTATAAGGAAAACGATTGTAAATCATTGAGGAAATATATATAAAGTTCAACAAAGAATGATGTTCGATTGTAAAGGATTAGTTCAAAACAATCTGCAGAAGTTGAATAATGAAAAAGGTTAATGAGAATTGCGAAGGATTGTGCATTCGTCCCATCTTTCTTGCATTTGACTCGTTGGCTTGTAGATGTGTAGAATCATAGAATGAAGGGTTGATGTTTCGCCTACGGTAGGAAAGAAAGTCTAAGCA
Source organism: Conomelus anceps (assembly GCA_948455865.1). Lineage (NCBI taxonomy): Eukaryota > Metazoa > Arthropoda > Insecta > Hemiptera > Delphacidae > Conomelus > Conomelus anceps. The sequence goes on from OX418218.1 coordinate 59,092,066, forward strand.
TATCAGCGATAGGTTGGTTCATCTATCATTGGGTTTGTCCTCATTCTTTCTCTCTCATACACAGTTCCGCTCTCTTTCGCATAGTGCTGTTGAGTGGGGTCAAGCCAGTTGGTCACCTTCTCTCTCATAACCAGTTCCTCTTTCACTCGCTCCAAGTCGTTTCCACAAGATTGCGCTAACTGCACCTTGCCGTTATGACCAGATATCGAAAGATGCCAATAGATCACGCCAACATTTTTTCATCCAATATTTCAACATTGAGGTGGGACATTACTTACTATCCCTGATCAATGCTTGTAGACTGTACTGTGCACCTGATCCGATTTTCTCCAGACTGATCCAGTACATATTGTTCATTACAAAATAGACATTCTTCTTCAGCGCTCAGCGCTGTCTTCATCATCTGTGTCAACTAATGGAGCCATATCATTGTCAGAAACATAAGATGAAGAAATAGGCCTAATATGCTTCCTTTTCACATGTTCCGAGGTACACTAAGTGATTGTGTTCCCTGGTACAAGAGGTCGCCATTTTAAATAAATCCATTTGTCTACCTACATTGAAGGTTTTTTTAAGAGCATTATGAATAATGGAGTTTCACTCACCAATAGTTGTAGAATCAGTTGTCACATAAAGTTTAAAATATACAGCTCTCACAACATAAGAATACCAAAAAATAACTTTGAAAAAATCTATTTTTGACTAGTTGAAATTTTGTTTGCCTAGCTTACCTTTAATAATCATCTAATGCTGCTGAACTTCGAACTATACGAACATCTAGTGTTGAAAAACATAATGTAGTTATAAAATTAAACACTAAATAGTCCCACTGGTTGAAGACCTGAAGTGTTCCAAGGTACAACACTCTCCCCTAGATATATTTACCACACAAAAAACAGCTGTTTATATAATCATTTATTATCAGGGCAATGAAATTAGTATATCAGCTGGTAAGAGATTCTAAAAGCCTGATCGCATTTATTCACCCACCGCTGAGGATAACCCAAATTAATATATTTTTAAATCTATTGCGAATTCCATATGGTGAAAACAACTTATAGTAATATATAGATATATTAATGAAGGGCTGTGAACCTATCCTTTTGTTTCACTTCAAAAAGGATGAAGGAGTGGCTCAATTTCATTAGAAAACGAACTTGATCTGTATTAAGGTTCCAAGAATATGTGTTCAAAATTTGAAGTTGATTGGTCAAAGCGTTCGAAAGTTATCGTCGAACATACACAAAAACCCAAAAACATACAGAAAAAGCCGCGAGCCTCCAGTCACGACTCACAATTCAAAACTAAGAACTCGCTACGCTCGTTCAATTATAGAAACCCTCACATGAAATGCTCCAATATCGAACTTGAAATGCGTTTTTAGATGGGCAACCATACAAATAAGCTAGGTAGTTTAACAAACATGAAATTGTTTTGATTATTCGGTAAGGTATTTTTCTTTTTCATTTATATAAAAGGCAAATACCCCTGATTCACTGACTCATTCATCAGCGTTTCTCGAAAACCACATGACTAATTAAGTTGAAATTTGGTACACATGCCAAAGCCCCGTTGGGGCTCTAGATGCATGCTAAGAAAGAATTCTGAAAAAATCTACAAAATACGGTCAAAAGTGAAAATTTGAAAATTATACATAAGAAATATGGAATTGTGAATTGAATAACTGTGCCCGTATCGATGACAACAGATGATCAACAAACAAAAGTGCTGGTTTGATTCACGATTTTGTACGAATTTTAAACCACCCCCTGGGGTCCAGGGGGGACTCTGCCCCCTGGCTAGACGTTTAAGGCGAGCGAAGCGAGCCTGCCGGCTAGTACCTTTTATTGGTCAGGGAAAAATGTATTAAAGATCAGGGAAAGTCAGGGAATTTTTGTAGCTTACTTTGCTAGTCACCCTGATTGTCAACAAACCAATCTTCGGAGTTCTTGAGATTTTTCTGAGAGCAAAAATCATTGATCATCATCCCCTGTGTTAAAGGTAGAAATTTCCGGTGACTTACCATATTTATGTTTTGCCATTCTTCTACAATATTTGTCTGTGTCCGGTTTCCTTGCAGTTGAAACAAATTATTTTCCTCCCTTCTTCATTCCTTCTTTGTTATCATTTTGATGCTGAAGTCTCCACTCTTGTATTTCTTTTTTCTCTCATTTGATTTCTCATTTGATATCCATTTAGTTCCAATGTTTCAATTTGAGTACTTTCCTTATCCCTTTCTCTCAGAGTCCTTTCAAAGGTACACAACTGTTCTGTAAGATTTTAAATATTCTTCTCTTGTTTGGACAGCAAAATCCAGCTTCACCTAAAATTGAAATAGTCATTCGGCAAAGTCCCCAAGACTTTACAAATAAGCAAAAAATCAGGGAAGGCAGTGATATGCTCATTTAAAAGCTCCTTTAGCATGTCATGCCATATCTGTTTCAATTTACTTAGATGAGTTGATATGTCTTCACTCTCTAGTTTTCTAAATTGGAGAAACGTAAGCCAAGATCATATATCTTATCCTGTGACTTTCCTTCAAAAATTTATGTAGCTCGTCCCAAACTTGTTTTGCTGTTTGAAATCGCAAAACTTTTTCCAAGTTTGCTTCACTTAAATTGGTTGTTATGACAACTAGAGCTGTACTGTCTGTCTTGTTAAATGAAATTAAATCCTCATCATATTTCTTCTTTGCAGCCGCTGTGGCCTCCTGTGGCAAACTATTTGGTTTAGTAAGTTTTCCATTCACTACGTCTATTCCATTGGGAATCGTTCTTAACAAAGCCTCAATTTTGTACCTCCATCCTGCCCACTGTTCTTTATTCTCCAAAGGAGCCGTCACTATTTTTGTAACATCCATTTCTTTTAAATCCTTTAATAACTTACCAAATATCTCAATGTGTCAGGGCCCATAACCATTGTCACTTTATAAATAAGCTATTAATCATTTAGAAATGATAAACAGCATATTACCATACTTAACTGATGTATTTTCCATTCAATGGTCACCACTCGACTAAACAGAATTAATAAACTAAACCAGAGAAACAACTTAACGACATATCATATGCATAACATGTGATCATCATTTCATCTGAATAAAAAAACTTCAACAGATTGTTCATTTACTTGTCTGCTACTTCAAGAATGAGGTTTTTCTGAAAGATGCTAAAATTTAATTCTGGAAACTCTTCATTTGAGTTTTAGTTACTATACACAGAAGTAACGCCATCATGAAGTGTCTGTATTTTATTATTGTGATATTGTTGATAATTCCTTGTATTAATGAGAAATCTACTGTAATAGACCATAGTTAATTTTTCTCAAACAAATAATGAGGCCTTTGGTAACTCCTCCCTGTAAAGAAACTTCAAGAATTAAATGCTTGGATTTCTTGTTCCATAACGATCTGCATTATTGATATTGTTACAAAAGCAAGCAAAGCAGTTATTTACACACATAGAACTATGTTGTTGTACATAGATCATTCCATTCATGGTCGTACGTGCCTTGAAACCCAATATGTGTTCTCTTGCTTTTCACATGTCTTTGTCACCCTTATTCTTTAAGTCTGCAACTCTCTCACTCATTGACCTTCTTGTCAATTATACATTCTTCTTGAACAATCAAAGTCTATATTCCAAGCTTTCTTGAAGCTTCTAGAAGCCGCCAATTCTTGGAATTATACAACTACAACAGCTATATAAAGGAGTCAATGTATACCAGTGAGTTAGTTTTTACAAACCCACATGACAGATTGTATTACAGATCTTGTGAGAGAGACAATCCAGTGCCAGTGGAGTAAACAGTGCTTTATTCAGTCTTTAGACAGTGTCAAGTGCAGAGACAAGTGTTTACTGTTTATGCAGCTTACTAATAGTTCAAAGACATTGTGTTTGGTGATATTATTTGGGACTGTCAAATAACGAATTGGACTGTGTTTTTGTAAGTGATTAGTTGCTCTTTTTATAATTTCTTACTGCATCATTGTACAGTTTATTGGACTCTAGTTTCTTTTGTTATTGATCAGCCTGTAATTAATTATTCATTAATTCTTGTGAATAATTACTGAAAAAGTTTATTAGCTTGTTATTATTGTTGATCTGTTTTTTTTTATCAATTGAACTAACAATTAATGTGTGTAAATAGACTGATTTGTGTAAATAAAGTGCAAGTGTGAACTTTAGTGTTGCCAGCCTTATTTTAGCTATTAGAGCCCATAACAATTGGTGTCAGAAGTGGGATTTCTTTCAAGTTAATTTAAAATGGCTGGCAAAATTACGTTGTGTGGTTTAAATGTGGCTGATCTGAAATGAGAGCTGAAAGACCATGATTTGGAAACATCTGGAAAGAAGTCAACTCTACAGGACCGGCTTTGTGAGGCGTTATTGGCAGAAGGAGAAGACCCAGCAACCTACCTCTTTGAGACTACTGACATGAAATTACTTGCATCCATGGAGCAGAACCTCACATCAATGAAGGGTGAACTTCAAGATAATATTACATCCATGGAGGGCAAACTTCAAGAGAATACTACATCCATGGAGGGCAAACTTCAAGAGAATATTTTATTAATGGAGGGCAAACTTCACAAGAATATGGCATCTATGGAGGGAAAAATACAAGAAAATATTACCTCATTACAAGAAACCATGGAAGAGAAAGTTCAAAATCTTGCTGATTCTGTTAATCAAGAAGTCAGTAGGGTAAAAGAGGATTTGAAAACCTTGGAAGATTGACTATTAGGAGCCTTGAAAACAATGGAAGATCAACTACAAGGAGACTTAAAAAAAATGTAAGATCGACTACAAGGAGACTTGAAAACAATGTAAGATCGACTCAAGAAGCTGAAGTGTGGTGCTGGATCTTCAAGCAGACATGACAAAGTGAATAGATCTTCAGATATTCCAGACCTAGCCATCTCAGAGAAGTCAGTGCTGGAAATGAATGAGGATGATAAGCAGTCAGTAACTCTTCCCCAGCATACTGGGCTGCCAACCTATGATGGGAAGACACCATTAGAAGACTACCAAATGCTTTTTGAATCAGCAGCAGAGCTCCAAGGGAGGTCACCAGCAACAAAGGCTTATGTCCTGAGGATGAATCTCCGAGGTGAAGCATTGGCTATTTTTCACTCAATTCCATCAGCTGAGAAGTGGAGTTTCAATGAGCTGTGGAGACGCCTAGAGATGAGATTTGGCAACAAGCACCTGGAGCACTTGTACCATTCCCAGCTCAACAATAGGGTGCAGAGGCCTAAAATGCTGCAAGAGTTTGAAGCTGATATTGCTCAACTTGTTAGGACTTATGAGAGCCTTGCAGTGGAAAAATCCTTGAATGGTTTAAGGATACCAGAGACCCAGCAGTCTATCAAACTAGCCAGACCAAAGACACTGAATGATGCTTTGGCCCAAGCCTTAGAGTTTGAAGTAGTTTGGCAGTCAGTACCAGGTCATTCCAAGGTGAGGGCTATGGAAGCTGAAGGGATGGAGGCAAGCACTATTCAGAAGATCATTGAACAGGTCCTAGAAAAGTTGAGATCCAGGAAGAAAGAAGTTTGATGCTGGGCTTGTGGTAAGATTGAACACATAAGGAGTAAGTGCACAGTAAAACCAGGTGAGAAGAAGGAGCAGGTAAACTAAAAAGGGTTGATAGGAAGGGGCAGCTGTCAACCCAAAAGCAGAAGGCCCCAGTAATGAAAGCAGAGGTGGCATCTCTTGCTGGCAGCAGAAGTAGTCTGAACATAGATGGTATTGTGAATGGGCAAGCAAGGCAACTACTTCTTGACACAGGAGCTACAATGGCTATCCTGAATAAGAGCACATTTCTTGGTAAGGAAGGAATAAAGTCAACAAGGTGGACACTCCATACAGCTACAGGGGACTTGGCTACAGTTTTTGGGAAGACAGCTGCTACCCTCCTCATCGGTGGCAGTTCCTTCAAACATCAGGTGTTAGTGGCAGACATTCAGGAGGATGTTATATTCAGATTTTTTCAACAAGTTTGGGCTCAAGTTGGACTTGGACAAGAAGACAGTTGTAATTGGGGTAGAAGAGGTTCTACTTCACCCAGGGAAGTCAAATAACAGCAGAGTATTATTACTGACTGATGTCACTCTACCAGTAAGGAGTCAGATTGTAACCTATGGGAAAATGCAGGATGACATGGAAGAAGGACAGAGTGCACTCCTGGAGCCAGCAGGTCAAGAAGACAACTTGCATGAAGGCGTCTTAGTGACAAGAACATTATTCCTGACCAGCAAAAGTTTCCTGTGTGCATTATGAATGTGAATGACTTCAAGATTACCCTAAAAGGAGGAAACACTCTTGGACACTGCTCAACTGCCTCTTCAGTGGTAAGACAGATCCAGAAGCCTCAAACAGTCAACAAGGGTCTTCCAGAGGAACTGCAGGAATTTGCTACTAGTACTTGCAAGGATCTTACAAAAGAGCAGGCTGCCAAAGTGAAAGACTTCATTACTAGATATCAGGATATCTTCGAAATTGGTGCAGGGCCAAAAGGAAGAACAAACATTACACAACATGCAATAGATACTGGTGATGCTAGGCCTATATAACAGAATCCACAAAGGCTGCCAGTAGCCAAAAGGGAGGAAGCAAGGAAAGTTATCAAGGACATGGAGGCTGATGAGGTCATAGAGCCTTCAAGCAGTCCTTGGGTGTCTCCAGTGGTGTTGGTCAAGAAAAAGGATGGGTCAACTAGATTCTGCATGGACTATTGCCTGTTAAACAATGTCACCAAGAAGGACAGCTATCCATTGCCAAGGATTGATGACACATTGGACAGCCTGGAAGGATGCAAATTGTTTTTGACATTGGATCTCAAGAGTGGCTACTGGCAAGTTGGTTTGAAGCCAGAAGACAGGGAGAAAACAGCATTCTCAATTGGAGAAGAACTTTGGCAATTCAAAGTCATGCCTTTTGGACTATGTAATGCACCAGCTACAATGAGCAGCTCATGGAGAATGTGTTGAGAGGATTATCTTGGGAAACCTATTTGGTCTACTTGGATGACATCATTGTCCTAGGAAAATCATTCAGTCACCACTTACACAACTTGGAGCAAGTTTTCCAGAGGCTGAGGCAAGCAAATTTAAAATTGAATCCAAAGAAGTGCAACCTGTTCAGAAGACAAGTCAACTACCTTGGACATGTGGTATCAGATTCTGGAGTCGCCCATGACCCAGAGAAAATAAAAGCTATTACACAGTGGCCAGTCCCACAGGAAAAGCATGAAATAAGAGGTTTTCTGGGTCTTTGCACATATTATTGGCGGTTTGTATAAGGATTTTCCAATATTGCAAAACCCTTGACCAAATTGACTGAGGACAAGAGCAGCTTCATTTGGGATGAGAACTGTCAGCAAGCTTTTGATGAGCTAAGGCATGTTCTGATAATTGCACCAATCCTGGGTTATCCAAGAGCAGAAGGAAAATTCAGCCTGGACACAGATGCTAGCAACATAGCCATTGGAGGAGTACTTTCTCAGGAGCAGGAAGGAGTTGAGACAGTCATTGGATACTTCAGTAAGGTCTTGTCAAAACCAGAGCGCAACTACTGTGTTACCCGCAGAGAGCTATTGGCAGTGGTTAAGGCAGTTGGACACTTTCACAAGTACCTTTATGGAAGACACTTTCTGCTGAGAACAGATTATGCAGCCCTGAAGTGGCTCCTACGATTCAAGACTCCTGAAGGACAGGTGGCATGCTGGATTGAGCGACTTCAAGAGTATGACTTTCAGTCAGTTCATCGAGCAGGAACCAGTCATGGGAATGCAGATGGACTCTCAAGAAGGCCATGCAAGAAAGATTGTAAGCACTGTTCACATCATGATAGCAAGGAAGGCATGCTGAGAAGAACAACAGTGATTGCTGATTTGTGGAGCAATGACCAGCTCCAGATGGACCAGGAAGAGGATCCTGACCTGAAATATCTTTGGGCTTGGAAACACACTGGATGTGGAAGACCAGCCTGGCAGGAAGTGGCACCTCTTTCACCAAGTGTGGAGACATATTGGGCCCAGTGGAGCTCAATTGTTGAAGATGAAGGAGTACTAAAAAGAAAGATTGAGAATGCAGCAGGGGATCAGAAGAGACAACAGGCTATTTTCCCAGTAAATCGTGTACCAGAAGTGCTGAGGAGCCTGCATGATGGCAAATCTGGAGGGCATCTTGGCCTACATAAAACAGTGGAGAAGTCCAGGGAACGATTTTATTGGCCAAGATTAAGAGAAGATGTCAAAGATTGGTGTAGGAAGAGCATAATCTGTGCAGCAGCAAATGGCCCTCTGAAGAATAAAAAGGCACCAATGAAGACCTACAATGTTGGAGCATCATTTGAAAGAGTGGCTATTGACATTGCTGGACTTTTCCCTACCACCAATGATGGGAACAAGTACATTCTAGTGGCCATGGATTATTTCAGCAAATGGGTTATGCCTTACTAAACCAGGAAGCAGTTACAGTAGCTGATGTGTTAATAAAACAGTTCTTCAGTCACTTTGGTGTTCCATTGGAACTGCACTTGGATCAAGGGAGAAACTTTGATTCAGAAGTGTTCAGCAGAGTGTGTGAGTTGATGGGCATCTGGAAAACAAGAACCACTCCACTGCATCCCCAGTCAGATGGTATGGTTGAGAGAATGAACAGGACAATGCAGCGATATCTGAGGAAAGTGGTTTCTGACAATCAGCATGACTGGGATCAGCATCTCCACTTCTTTCTTATGGCATATCATAGCTCCATCAATGAGACAACAAAGGAAACACCTGCTCACATCAACTTTGGTAGAGATCTATGGCTACCCTGTGATCTACAGTTTGGAAGCAAGCCTGGTGAAACATTCAAGGAGGATGACTACATCTCTCAATTGAGGAATCATATGGATGAGACCCATGAGAGAGTATGCTTCAATCTTGAAGAAGCAAGCCTGAAGATGAAGGAAAGGTATGACATCAAGGCTGACCAAGGTGGATACAAAGCAGGAGACCTAGTCTGGCTACACAACCCAGAGGATTTGTGGCTACTGTCCAAAACTACAAAACCAGTGGAAGGGGCCTTATGAGGTTGTGACTAGGATCAATGATTTAGTATACCAGATAAGAAAACCTCCAAGAGGGAAGCCAAGAGTAGTTCATTTCAATTGTTTGTCTCCATTTCATGGTAATAACAGTGCTGAGGAAGGACAAGCAGCTCAAGTTCAGTGCACTTCATCCCTGAAGGAGTCTGATGATGACTACATGCTGGCACCAGGAGGAAAAATGTTCCAGACAAGTGAGAGGGACTTGTTCACCCTGCCAAAGGAATATGCACTGGCACACTGTGTTACCAGCAACTTGGCAGAATCTCGAGGCGTTGCTACAGTCTTCAGGAAGAAGTTTGGTGGTCTTAAGAACCTGGAACAGCAAGGACCAGCAGAAGGAAATGTTCTTCATCTGCAACAGCATGGTCAGCATCTCTTCTACCTGGTGACTAAGATGCAGCCTGAGGTGAAGTCATCATATGACACATTGTGGACTTGCTTGGTTAAGCTGAGGGGCAGGATGCAGACATCAGGAGTGAGGAAACTTGGCATACCAAGGCTTGAAAGTGGTTATGATGGCTTGGACTGGGCAATTGTGAAGCCAATGCTGCAAGAAGTGTTCCAATACACTGGTATCCAGATCACCATTTGCATCTACAACCCTTGGAGGGTCAAGGAGGAATTGGTCAGTAGTCAAGGAAGACATCAGCCATCTAAGGTGCCATTTTTCTGGGATAGAACAACTTCTTAAGGTCGGGGTAGTGTTACAAAAGCAAGCAAAGCAGTTATTTATGCACATAGAACTATATTGTTCTACATAGATCATTCCATTCATGGTCGTATGTGCCTTGAAACCCAATCTGCGTTCTCTTGCTTTTCACATGTCTTTGTCACTCATATTCTTCAAGTCTGCAACTCTCTCACTCAATTGATCTTCTTGTCAATTCTACATTCTTCTTGAACAATCAAGTTCTATATTCCAAGCTTTCTTGAAGCTTTGAGAAGCCGCCAATTCTTGGAATTATACAACTACAACAGCTATATAAAGGAGTTCATGTGAACCAGTGAGTTAGTTTTTACAAACCCACATGACAGATTGTATTACAGATCTTGTGAGAGAGACAATCCAGTGCCAGTGGAGTAAACAGTGCTTTATTCAGTCTTTAGACAGTGTCAAGTGCAGAGACAAGTGTTTACTGTTTATGCAGCTTACTAATAGTTTAAAGACATTGTGTTTGGTGATATTATTTGGGACTGTCAAATAACGAATTGGACTGTGTTTTTGTAAGTGATTAGTTGCTCTTTTTATAATTTCTTACTGCATTATTGTACAGTTTATTGGACTCTAGTTTCTTTTGTTATTGATCAGCCTGTGTAATTAATTATTCATTAATTCTTGTGAATAATTACTGAAAAAGTTTATTAGCTTGTTATTTGTTGATCTGTTTTTTTTTTTATTAATTGAACTAACAATTAATGTGTGTAAATAGACTGATTTGTGTAAATAAAGTGCAAGTGTGAACTTTAGTGTTATTAACTTTTTATTCTAAATTTAACTACTTGCAGTCAATTTTAATTATGAATAAATAATATTTGTACTCACTTTTCGCCAAATGTTTTCGAGTCATGGAGACTCATCTTCAAGAATGATGATGAGTTTCCATGACTCGAAAACGTTTAGGCAAAAGTGAGTACAAATATTATTGTACAAGGCCAATGATGAGTCTCCATCTTCAAGATGAGTCTCCATGACACGAGAATGTTTGGCCAAAAGCGAGTACAGATATTATTTATTCACAATTAAAATTGACTGCAAGTCGTTAAATTTAAATAAAAAGTTACCTTTAAGAATTCTTGATATTCTCTCCTCTTAAAGATTATTTATCTTTTGCCAAGTGTGTTGGTGTGCCTAAACCTTTTCCTTTTTCTGATTTGAATAAATTCATATAGAAATTTTAGACTTTCTGCACTGATGAAAATTATGTTCATTTCAGCAACTCGTGTCTATTCACAGGGTTTTACCTATGTAGGCTCATTTACATAATATTGTATAGCCGACAGAAATTTTAATTTCAAAATATGTATTATTAATGTAAATATTTTGTAAATTAAACAGTATTTAATTTGATTTTGTCCCTCCTATCCACTTTCTTATAGTACAAGAGTAAAGTGAAGGATTCAACGCCAATTTCGCGTATTAAGATTTACTGTTATTTGGTGTAACTTCTCTGTTTATTTGGTGCTTTGCCACCCCTGACGTAAGGAATCTGTCTCTTCATTTTTGATCACGTTCTATTACATGGAGACAAAACGAATTTACCTGAAGCCCGGTAGTCAGACTGTGGTCCTAACGATTGAAAAACAAAGCAGATCATGTAAATTATGACCCAAAGGACAGACACAGTCAGCCTAATTTGCATAATCAGAGTCGAAGTGGCTCAAGTTATATACATATCCTGTTTGAGGCTCGTGCTAGTGGCCACTTCACAAAGCAGTAGCAGCAGAAGCATCTGCTAAGTTACGTCATCTCACTTTTGTAATTGACAGAACTCTGCCTCTACCGCGGTGATTGAATTCGGTACAGACTAATGAAAATCGAGGCATTCGTGCCTCGTGTTCTGCCATTCACGTGGGTCCATTCATTGTAGTTCTCTTTCTCTGTCACTACCTCTCTCTCCTAAATGAACTTTGGTATTATTTTCTCGCTTGTTACATTGAATGATGGTCGATGTTATCAATCTTTTTTTTAGTACGAGTAATATTACCGACAACCGGTTAGTAGGTCTCCTTCATAATGTCAAGGCTTTGACAGTGACCTTGTATCAATGCACATGCATGCACCTGTAGTATTCCATAGACACCACAGACCATATTTCAGTACAAATAATAAGCGAACGAAAGAAAAAATTTTTTCATGAGCCTTTGCATGTTTTTTTGTAGATTACATCTTGGAGACTCCAGTTAAGGAGTTTAAGACAAGTCAGATTAACATTAATTATACGATTTTATACACTAGTTAACATAGTTACTATATCAATTAGTTGAGGTGAGGCTTGATATGGAAGGAATTCTTGTACTCTAAAAAAAAAATATTTTTTAAATATTTCTATATTTTTATGACTCTTTAAAAACTGCTGTAGCTTGTTGTAGAGTTTCCTACCAATATAACAAAGTTTTTGTTTGTATAAGCTAATATTATGACTTACCAAGTGATAATCTCCTCGGCTTCTTCTGTTACGATCGTGTACGTCAAGATTTTGGTTAATATCACTTTTTTTACACATAAAGTAGCTTCATACACATATAAGCAGGGTGCAGTTAGGAGACCAAGTCTCTTGAACAACGGCCCACATGAATGTAATCTATTTAATCTTTCCATACACCTAACCGCTTTCTTTTGGATCGTAAACATCCTATCAAGGTATTGTTTTGATGAATTATCCCATACTAAGATAGCATACCTAATATGTGACAGTAAGAGCCCATGGTAAGCTGTAAAAAGTAACTTTTTGTCATTCAATCTAGCGAGTTGTCGCAGGACAAATACCCCAGATATTACAACATATTTTCTCAATGTATGGAGCCCAGGTCAATCGTCTATGCAACAAAACTCCTAGAAATGCAATTTTTTCTTCCTGGTCTAGTTTATTATCGTTTACAAACACGTTTATAACTCTATCTTCATTTGAATTGTTTGTTTTTGAATTTAAGGTATTGGATTTTTTTTATTATTCATTGTTAATTTCAACTGATTTAAGAATTGTACAATTGTAAAATTTCAGTGCGCACCTATATGGGCACTTATTTTTAAATCATCTAGAATGGATTTCTGAAAACGATTGATGTATCGTCTGCAAATAAGAGGGCTCTCCCTTTAATTAATTGTTCAGGTAAACGGTTGACATATAACAAAAAAAGCAATGGACCTAGTATTGTACCCAGCTTGGACCTCTAATTTATTAGATGTATTCTTTACTATACTATTCCCAACTACTGTAGTTAGTTCTACACATTGTTTTCTCCCAATAAGATATGATTCAAACCATCTAAGTTCAACCCCATTTACACCTACATTTTGCAGTATTTCCAATAAAGTTCTATAACTAACATAATCAAATGCCTTTGATAGATCTAATAACATTGCAGTAGCTTTATCACCTGAATTTATTGTATCTATTCGTTTTTCAACTAGAGAAACTATGGTTGTCTTCGTTGATCTTCCTTTCTGGAAGCCATGCTGTTCATCTCAGATAAAGTTAGCCTAACCTATTTAGATCTACTCTTTCAAAAATTTTACTAATTACATTTAAAATACTAATGGGCTTATAGTTTTCCACCTTTTCTCTATCACCACTTCTGAAGATTCGCAAGATCTTCCTCTTTCCCTCTTTCAAATTATCTGGAAAACACCTTGTTCTAATGAATGATTGATCAGATGAATCAAAGGGTCTAACAATTCTTTCAGAATTTTACTGGATACCCATCAATTCCTACAGTTTTTTTATTATTCAAACTATCAATGATTTTTGACCTCTTGTCTTGGAATACTGGATGGAATTTCAATTCATTCTGAATCCCCACAGTATTTCACATGTTTGAATTACTTATATCTGTATTAAGAGATTTTTTAAGATTCTCAGCAACCAGTTGGTAATATCTGTTAAAAAAATTACAAACGTCTACACTATCATTAACATATTTGTCATTTTCGTTAGTTATTCTGGGGACACTAGTATAAACATCTACATGAGCTACTTGCCTATTTTTGTTTATTACATCCCACACTGCTGTATTAAAGTACACATTATTATTTAAAATTTCAGCTGTTTTCACTTCTTTCGTATAGTTTTTCTTTAGAGCTTTGTAATTATCTACACTTAACATATTTCTAGATAGTTTGAATTCATCATAATGCATCTTTAACCCTATTTCTTTCTGCAAGGATAACATCATTATCCACTCTTCAATTTTGTCTAATTTGTTTTTTACATAGACTTTTTCAACTGGACAACTCATAGTAATGTGAAACCTTAAAATATTAATGAAACTATCATATTTGTTATTTAAACTATTGCTGTTGTAAACCCTAATCCAATTTTCGTGTAGCAGATTCTGCTTCAAACAATTGATATTCCCTTGTTCACATTGTTGAATTTCTTTCATTACACTACTCTTTTTAATTGATTTATGACCTTGCAACCCCACCTCTAAGATTTGATAGTCATGATCAGATAGTTCCGAGCCGCCTAATCTTGCTTTAGAGTAATCTATATTAGTAAGGATGTTATCAATTATTGTTTGTGATGTTCTTGTTACTCTGGTATATTCATGAACTTTTATTTCCAAGTTAGTCATGTATATAATATCCTTTAAATCTTCTGCCATTTTATCCTGTGATACAAAGTCTGTATTGAAATCTCCCACTACAATAACGTTTGTAAAACGAGTAGTAGTAATCTCTATAGTAGTAAAAGCCGATTGAATAGTTCACAAAAATTGTTCATTCCGCATTTCATTCCCGCTACTTCAAAATTATTGTCGATTTTTACTCTCAATCCAGTAACTTCTAAATCTATTTCCACAAGACATTTCTCTACATATTCTAAATTAAATGTTTGCATATTCTTATTAAAGATACCTACTCCCCCACTTCGATGAGATGTCCTGCAATACGATGCTTTCAATAAATAGTTTAGAATATTAAGTTGAAAGTTGTGACATTTAATCTTCTTTTAAACCGTGCTCTGTGAGAATGACTATATCAGGAGCCTCTTGTTTCAAAAATACTTCTATTCTATCTACTGTATTTTGTAACGAATGTATTGAATATTCTGATGGAACACAGTGAGTACTTCCCTATCATCCCTTACTACTTTATCGTTGCTTATGCATATTGAAATAGATCTACTTAATCTCTTAGAATCTTGGGAGCCTATAAGATTGTTACAAGACTTCCATCCACTAATGCTATTCTGATTTTTTGATCGATTAACGTCTTTTAATACAATTGAAGGTATGAATTGATCATTTGAGAATAGTTTCCCTTCCCAGTTTTAAGCCACTTTACTAAAAAAAGGTTCGTTAGATAATTGTTTAGGAGAATAATTATTGATAGTAAATGCATAATTAAGTAACCCAACACATTTGTTTACAGGTGTGCCTTATATTTCTACATCACAGTACACTAAAATCTTATCCTTATCAAATATTTTTTTGTCAATTATTGTATTTGTTTTATTAATTTTTTTCACTTGAAATTTATTGTATAGTTTATTTTTTTCATTTATATGATATCATAATTAAGGTTACTCTGTGTATTATCTATTGTATGATGTTGTTTTGCAGAAATAAATTATTATTCTATTCTATTCTATTGTGTATATATTGTCAGTGCCTCCAAACCAAGAGCTTCAGAAATAACTTATTTTACGTATCTCCATCATTAATTAAATGTTGTAGTTCCATATTGCTTTTTATTTGATATTCAAACAAGTTTAAAATACTTTACTGAATTTAATAATTATTCGACACGATTAACTAAAAGTTTAATTCACCAGAAGAGTATTTTGAAATTTACTTGATCGTTTTAATTAATACAACGTAACGTTATTGCAAAATATTATTTGAAAATTATGTCTATGCGTGACACCGAAAATTGTAAATGTTACCCTGAGTGTTTGTGGATTGGATTCCGGGAAAGGGTGAGTTTGTCAGTTGCACTGTTGCAGTAGAGCGAGGGTTGAAAATGTCTACGTCAAGCAGGTTGGACAACTGCTAATTGGGCGCCTTGTGAATGTCTTTCACGTGTTTA
Source organism: Conomelus anceps (assembly GCA_948455865.1). Classification (NCBI taxonomy): domain Eukaryota; kingdom Metazoa; phylum Arthropoda; class Insecta; order Hemiptera; family Delphacidae; genus Conomelus; species Conomelus anceps. Next base: position 59,107,918 of record OX418218.1, read on the forward strand.
TTCCAAGTCACGTGCATCTATGCTCAGCAATTTCACCAAGACTCCGCTCAGCGTTGTAAAACGATTTTAGTTGGGATTGATTTGGTGACCAGTCTCATTCAGACTGATTTTTCCTCCTCTTTTTCTCATTTGCTCTCATTTCATTCTGTTTCCAACTTCCTCAGGCTTCGTTCCTCGTATTCTTCAGAAAAATAGCACTCTTTGATGTAAGGGTTTCTGCTTTCAAGATACAATCATTGTTTCAGATATTGGAGGATAGTATTGCTTCCTATTGACATTGAGCATATTCCTTTTTCTGAGTTTATTTGCTTCTCATATATTATCACGAGGTATAATGTGATTGTACTAACCAGGAGGCCTATATGCTCTAATAATGACTACATTAAAAAGGGGAAAACAGAAAAACAGTAACTTGCATTGTACATCATAATATTTATTATATTAGTGAAGAGTTAACTCCACGCTCCTTAATGAACCAAGAAACCTAATATATTATTTCTTGAACCTTCATTAACTGTTACATTACATTAATTTGACCACTGAAAGATTTTGAGTTATTTGAAAAATTCTACCATCTCTTCAAACGCATCTACAACTCCTCAGACTCTTACATTGTCAAATTAAATAAAAAATTATTGAATCTCTTTCTTTCAGTTTAAGAGTCACGTGAAAATCATTGGATTTGGCATTATTTTTTTGTTTATGTTGCAGATTGAAAAATGGAGTGGGCAGTAACTAACAGCGAGCTTATTTCGACATTTTCGTCATTGGGCAAAAGAAATGGCGACATCTTTGAACCTACTGTGGATTGTAAAGGTGAATATCAATCACATTTCATGAATCATAATTATTCAATTAGTATATTTTTCATTTTATTTTTTCTGTTGGCTTCTTTATGACATGAGCTTGAGCTTCCAAAAGCCTCGGAAAATTTATTCTTTTTTCAGTTGTTTCCATGCTCATATTCATTTTTCATGTGATTTGTATTCTTTGGATCCATTAATATAATTCATTTCAATAATATTTATATCATTATCAGCAGTATTTTCAAATAATCTATATATTATTTATTTATATTATATCTGCAGTATTTCCTATTTCCATGTTACATATGAATATCATATTGTCTGAAGTTCCAATAGGCTTTCATAAGCCGCGTTTACACCGGAGTTAATAACACGGTTTTTAACATTTTTGTTGTTATTAACTGATGTTAATAACAAAAGTCATTAACATATATGTTAATAACATTTTCTTTTGGCTGCTAGTTTTGTTATCAACAAAAGTTAAAAGTCACTCCACCATTATCAACTTTTGTCATCTTGTTCTTAACTTCAACTTTTGTCATGCGTAGAGCTTGGCCAATTTCTGTCCAAACATAGTTTTTTAAGTTTCTGTCTTTGAAATCAGCATTGGTTGGGTCCCACAACACTGGGCGCTCGCAATACAGATCTATCAAATTAATCACTTGCTCCTGATTCCATTCACTTTCCATCATTAAAATAAACAAAAACACTTCACGTCAACAATAAACTAAATAAAGCCGCGTTTACACTGGAGTTAATAACACAAGTTTTTAACATTTTTCTTATTAACTGATGTTAATAACAAAAGTCATTAACATATGTTAATAACATTTTCTTTTGGCTGCTAGTTTTGTTATCAACAAAAGTTAAAAGTCACTCCACCATTATCAACGCTCATGCACAGCCAGCAGTTCTAGGTGAGACAATGGTGCGAGAGGATGACGTGGTTCTCGCTGCAGCTGCTGCGTGCGTTGTTTTGGCTACCGCTGCTCAAAGGAGACGTAGGAGATACTGGGTGAAACCGTCAATCAGAGCAAGGACTGTGTACTGTGGGAGTGATATGTTAAATTATCTGCAAGAAGACGATCGTGACCCTCTTTTAGGCGAGCTAAGGTGCGACAGAAGCATCAAGAATTTCCTCTGCATGACCAGCTGTAATGTTGAGTGGTTGATCGGACAACTGGGGCACAGAATTGGGAAAAAGGACACCAGCTCTGTGTAGCAGGATGCCGGGCGAGGGGGTTGCGGGGAAGAGAGGAACCTGTTATTAACAAAAGTTAATGCACTAAAAGAGGCTATTAACTTTTGTTATTAACATTTGTTTAAAACATAACACATTTCCTTTGATCTTCACCGACTCTTGATGGATAACATAAATCTTGTTAATAACAAGGAATTTTCTGTTAAAAACACGAGTTATTAACTTTTGTTAAGAAAAATTTTTTGGCGATTCAGTCAAGTTAATAAATTTTTGTTAAAAACTCGTGTTATTAACTCCGGTGTAAACGTGGCTATAGTTTCTGAGAAAGCTTTTTTCTTTCTTATGTCTACTTTGGCCGGAACTGCTTCTCTGTAACTCTCCACTTGTCTACCTTGTGTCATGTTGCTTGTCATCAACATTCTAGCTTTTGCTAGGGATGAATAACCAGAGAGTTTGTAGAGCTTGTTTACAGCCGCACCTCCAGACGCGGACCATCATCCGCTAGATGCTAGTACAAACGCTAATGGAATTTAGTGTTTTTTTTTTTTGTACCAAGTTTAAAACAAGGGCCTGCCTCCCCATCAGATCCGTAAAATAGGGAGGTCGTCGTCTCTCCTTCACTACCGTTGAGGTCTTCACCCTTATCCATAGGCAGGGGACTGCATTGTACCCCGCAGTACTGGGTCCCTGAGAGAACTACTGAGATTTATCTATGTCGATTTGGAAATCATATCCAAACCCTATAGACCGGGTTAAAAGTCTTATATATTCCTAGATTGAAAGCATTATTCATTATTATTATTATTATTATTGTTGTTGTTGTTGTTGTTGTTGTTTTGGATAAGGCTTGCAGAAGGCTTCATTTAGTAAACAAATTTTTAGTCCAGGTTATAAGAACTACCATAAAAAGTTATTATTAACAACACAGATCGTTATGGATAAAGAACTTCAAGAAATAAAGAAAAACTCTCCAAGATATCTTTGTTTCAGTCAAATAATTTTATAAAATGTATAAATAAAGTATCACTTACTTATAATTAAATGGTAATTTCAAATTTTTGGGTGTATAATGAAATTTCTATTGAAAATGCCGGTAGAACCAGTACAGTAACATTTTTTTTTCTTTGTAAAAATACGAGTTTATTGAGAAAATAAATTATTTTTCCATTTGATTTTGAAGTTTTTGTTACAGATCATCTTGAAAAAATCCTGCATAGATTATTGACAGAGGACTGTGTGTTGAGAACGTACAGAAGAGCAATAGGATTGTCTCAAGGAATTAAAAAGGTAAAGATTTTTAATATGTCATGTTTTCCGTGATGAAAGACTTATATTATTGAACAATCTGCTATAGAATCTGACACTGTATTTTTGAGTGGTTTGTTACCACTCATTTTAATTTTACCCCTAGAGAGAAGCTTCATCAGCCAGTTTCCAATGTTAAATTTCAATGTACTTGGGTCTATTATTGCAAACATTTGATATCTCTAATTGCAATAATCGTAGTTATTGAGAACATTTTATCATTATTGCCATCATATTTCAATTATTGTCTTTTTTATTTTCGTTCCACAACTCGATAACTTACTACAATCTTAAACTAACAAAATATTCTCTTTTTCGTTTCTCTCTTTTTGATAGTTCATTTCCATCTCAATCATGCTCTATTTAACATAATTCAAAAGATGATATGAAACTCCCTTAAGGATCTCACCAAGAATTTATTTGTTCATCTCGTCATTCGTTTGTTATATTCAGTGGATTGTTCCAATCCTTAATCCTACACTTAATCGTTAATTTCTAATTTTACATGCAAAGTCTGCTGTCAGATTTTTCAGTAGAGTGATTCTTTTAAACAATTGTTTTTATACTTTTCTGTCCATCACAGTTTTGTCTCTTTGCAACTAATAATACGAACAACTTTCCAGGCCTGTTGCATAACAATCTACCAACTAGTAGTAGGCTATTATACTGTTACATGTTCTATGTCTAAAATAACGCTGGCAACACTTAAATTTATCACTCGCACTTTATTTACACAAAATAATCCACAAAACGCACTGATGAGTAATGTCTTACACAAATAAATCGATATTGTTCAACTGATAACGATTCTTTAATATTACTGTACAAAAATCAATCACTAAATGTCAAAAGGCTGATCTAATATTAAATAATAACTGTCTAATAAACTGTTCAATAATTCAAGAGGAACATCGAAAAATAACAATTTACTTATGTAGCACAAGTCCGTAATACAATATTAGGTAAAAGAATTATCACTATAGAACTGTCAAAAGAATTATCACTACAGACAAAGAAAGGTAATTACATGGTTTGTAATAGCGCCAACGGGATTGCACTGTCCGTATTAACGGAAACGGGAACTGTCACTACTGCCACTTATCAACGTAGAACAACAACTCAACTGATTTTACATAAGTCTCTCTTTTATACATTATTCCGTAATCTAGATATCTCTCCATTTTTCTATCAACTTCTACCGAATTCTAAAATAAACAATCAAGGACCCTCGCACCTTCCACAATATTCGATAAGATTCCATTAAATTCTAGTTAAACGCCTAGAATAGTCTACAAAGTTCAAAGCAAACATTATAAAAGTGTCAAAAGAAGAGAAATTAATTGCTTTGTCCAGAGACTTGTTGACACAAGCGATAACGCTGTAAATCCTTCTTTCTGTGTTCATTTTCACTACAATACATTTACTTGCAATTTGTAGCTACTGTGAAATCATTAGGAGTTTTCAATTATTTCCACATTGTCGTTCAAAAGGTCTATTGCGATCCAACAGTCGCCTAATTAATTCAACTGTTGAATAAGCAGATAGTTCCCCGAAACATTGGTATCAAGTCCTGATGTCAAAAAATCATAAACTTATGTCTTGATAATAATTAAAACAGAATTCTCAAGAAGTATGAAATTTTAGCAAAACGAATACTCAAGAGCAGGGGTTCCCAACGTTTTAGGAACTGCGTACCACCTGAAGGTTTTTGAAGATTTTGGCGTACCACCATCGCCAGTCTCGGGGGTGTAAATTGTAAGAGAGCCCCCTGAAACTATTTTTTTTTTTAGAAAAGCATTTTCTATCAGAGACATGTCCATTATTCATTTTATTTCTAATAAATAAGTAATAAAACTTTATATTTAATTATTCATTCACTTTTCCATCAAAAATAAAACAATAAATTATGCACATTACAGTTTTATTTCATTCTCATATCTATACATAAACATGTTATAAGAATGGTACAAACATCCAAAAAAAACTTACAAATCAACAAAGGACAATGTGTATTTTGATTATTGCGAAGCTTGTTTTTATTTGCCTGTGAGTAAAGAGTTAATTGCACGAGTAATTGAACTTCATTTTATCTCTTCAACACTTGTTAGTTTTTTCCTATCTGTATTTTGGATATACTACAGTTAAGAAAAATCACTGTCACACAAGTAACCATAGTGATGAATGGCATCAAAAACAGAATAGCTTTCCAGAAGAGCATTGAATTTATAACCGATGCAGAAGTCTATTAATGATTTCTCTTTAAAAACATCTCTCATGGAACTGTCTTCTGTTAAATGTTAAATCGATAAATTTTCCTGCAGTTCCAACTCATTTGTGATCTTACTGCAAAAAGATTTCTGTTCCAGTCAAGTTTGGAATAATCTTCGAAGAAATATTTATTAAAACTTTCTTGAAGAGCGTCCAAGTGAAGAATTATATCAACAAACACATCTGGCTTTGGAGATATATCATTTTCTTCTAAAAATGATGACAGTATAGGAAATGCTGATACATTCTACTCTTGTACGGTATTTGCAAACATAAAAGGACCAACTTTTTCTTGAAAGAGTTTATTTTGTCATTGGCTGTGAAGGGTTTTGTATTTGCACCCTGAAGACTCATGTTCTGCGAGTTGAATCTATTACAAATGTCAACTAGATATGCCAATCTTGACAACCATTCTTCATCACAGAACAAGTTTTCTGTGTCACTATTTTTTTAGGCTACGTGACGCGTACCACCTGAAATCTTCCCGCGTACCACCGGTTGGGAACCCCTGCTTTAGAGCATAAACAGACAATTGATTGCAATTTTAAAATTGGATGAGTTATATGGATTATGAATTAACATGGACGCACTCCAGCAGATCTTGAAAAGTAGACAAGCCAGGCTCGGGAAGTTCGCAACACGCAAGTGGTGATTTTCTTCCAAGCCCAACTCGCCGAGCCAGACACACTAGTGTACGGCCCCCTTAAGACAAGACTCATGACTCACAGCTGGACTTATTATTGATTCAAAAGCACAATGATAAACTGGTTACACCAACCAATCTAAGTATAGACTTAGTCAAAAAACAACCATCAAAATAATGCTGGATGAACCATGGTCTTGATTTATGCACCTTCTTTTGACTGGATTATTTTTATTACTTTTAGTTCATGGATTAATGGCTAGAGGCCTCTGTTATAGGATGCAGATTCAAATACGGTAGTTCAGATTTTTAAAATTGCTTCTTTTTGCAGGATATTATTCCATTGATGTGTAATGTTCAAGATAAGAAGGTGTTCGACTTGATTATTAAGTAAGTTTGCAAGATTACTTATTCTGTTCTTTTTAAATTTCTTGATGCCCTAACAGTTTTTCGAAAGTAAAAATTTTTCCTACAACTGCTCGTAAAGTAGTTCTTTACATACTGAAAACTAATTTAAAATACCTCTCAACTGCTCCGCGAGCGGTAAAGTACTTTGTGCTCGCCAGCTGTTTTCTTTACTGCTGTTTTGATTTTGATGTCTTCTCATTGGTTGATCATGGAATCTGTGAAATTATCATAACCTCAACAATGGCGCACGCTAACCAAATCCGCGCACAGTCTGTGATGTTACAAACTACAAGCTTTTATTGTGTTGGAATCCAGAAATGCAGTTGTAGGAAAAATTGTTATGTAATTCATGCGTGAAGCTTCTTTATCGCTCTCGCAAAATTACTGTGCTCTGCTATGCGTCGCGCAGTAAATGTTTCGGCTCGAGCGATAAAGTCGCTCTTAATACATTAATAACTATTTCCTACAACTGCTCATAAAGTAGTTCTTTACGTACTGAAAACTAATTGTAAAATACCTCTTTACTGCTCTGCAAGCGGTAAAGTACTTTACGCTCGCCAGCTGTTTTCTTTACGCTTCTGTTTTGATTTTGATGTCATCTCATTGGTGGATCATGGAATCCGTGAAATTCACATAACCTCAAAAATGCCGAATGCTAACCAAATCCGCGCATGGTCTGTGATGTTACAAACTACAAGCTTTTATTGTGTTGGAATCCAGAACTTCAGTTGTAGGAAAAATATTGTATGTAATTCGCGCGTGAAGCTTCTTTATCGCTCTCGCAAAATTACTGTGCTCTGCTATGCGTCATGCAGTAAATGTTTTGGCTCGAGCGATAAAGTCACGCTTCACACTCTTAATACATAAATAACTATTTTCATCATAATCGTACATATTCGACCCGGTAAACGTCTGTTTACAGAAAGAACAGCTGATTTTTATTACCGCATCCTTTTCAGTGCAGTAATGGATATTACCGCATTCCAGCTAATTCAGAATTTTGAAAAACAGCTGATCTCAGAAGAATTTTTAGTATTTTACCACTGTGATGGATTTTGAGGTTATGTTTGATGATGCTTGTTGTAATTGCTCAAAGTTTATTATTTTTTAACCGACTTCCAAAAAGAACAAGGTTACTATATTTGACCTGTTTTTTTTATGTTTGTACATCAATCATTCGAACAATATTGAACCGATATCGATGAATTTTTTTTTAAATGGAAGAGCATCGCTCAGCGGTGGTCCCATCCAAGTTTCGCAAGGATCGGCCCAATACTTAGCCCAATATTAAACAAAAAGGAGCATTCTTCAATGTCTTCATTTCAATCAAGTTTGAATACGATAGTTCCACACATAACCGCCAATCGGATAACCGGTATCGTTTACCAGGCTGATCATTGTATCATATGGAGAGCTTTTACATCTAGACGGTTTTCGAAATCATATGATGCAATGCAATTATGCCGGGTAAACGACATCGGTTACCCAAAGCTGGTTCAGTGTGAAACAAGCCTATAATGTCCCATTTTGACCAATCATGTGAACTTAATTTGAATCGAGAATAAGAAGAATATAATATTTCTGTCAATATGTTCATATGAAAATTGTAAATAATTTAGTTGATGATATTGAGTCATAGGGATAAAGTTATTTAGTTTCAATCATATAAGTTGGAGAATTTGGAAAAACAGCTGATCTCAGAAGTATTTTTAGTTTCGCTGCTGTGATGGATTAAGAATATTTATTCGCCATTAAATACATGTGCATACAATAGGCTATTTTGAGGTTATGTTTAATGATCCTTTTGTACTAATTCAAAGTTTATGTTTTTTTATATTAAAAAAAATATGACTAATATCACGAAAAATATCATATATAACTCGTCCGGTAAGATGTTTACCATACTCGTATGATAATACGCACTCAACTTCATCTCCTGCGTTAACTTATCATATTTTTAGTAAACAAAATTTTCCACACTTGTAATGTAATATAGGCCTACTATTTCAGTGTAGGTATATACTGAAAGGGACCACATCAAAATGAATCAAAAGCCATTTCACTTTTAAGAAGCCTTTCGCTATTATAATGTTCCTAGATACAATATTCCACATTAAATAAAACGTTGTAGAATTTTCCTTAGTTTATCTTTTCTTATAAGTGGATTTTTAGTTACTTAAGCTTGGATGTTACAAATTAATTATTGGCTTGCTAATTTGATAAATATTTCATAATGTAGACTTAAAGAAATTTCTCATGTTTTCAAAGTTTGAAAATTCAACTAAAAAGCTTAAAATAAAACATATTTTAAACCAAAAAAAGAAACCGACTTCAGTGAAATGATGAAATACTCACGTACTAAAAAGTTTAAAATAAAGTATTTACTTCAAACTGAGAAAATTTTTAATTTCATACAAGTAATCTTTTGAAGTCGGCGCCAAATTTCCCATAAATTTCTAAAATATAACAGAATTACTCTGTGATGTTTCCATGACGAAATAATTGAACAATCTAATATCAAAACTGACACTGTATTTCAATAAAAGTGAGTGTAAATCACATATTTAATTGAAATAAAGTGTTAGTTTTGATATTAGATAGAATTTCTTATCAATTACTGTATTTCAGTAAAAGTGAGTGTAAATCACATATTTAATTGAAATACAGTGTTCGTTTTGATATTAGATAGAATTTCTCATCAATCACTTCCTGGTGGTTCGGAACCCACCTAAAACTGTAGGTCCAACTCATCAATCACTACCATCCAACTCGTCATTACCCACGCACAGGTCTCAGACCTATGTGGGCTTCATCCTCCAAAAAAATACAGTGTTAGTTTTGATATTAGATAGAATTTCTTATCAACTTCATAAAATATTTGGCGCCGACTTCAAAATATTACTTGTATGAAATTAAAAATGTTCTCAGTTTGAAGTAAATACTTCATTTTAAACTTTTTAGTATGTGAGTATTTTATCATTTCACTGAAGTCGGTTTCTTTTTTTGGTTTAAAATATGTTTTATTATATTTTAGACTAGTATGACGAAAAATATCGTACATAACTCGTCCGGGAAGATGTTTACTGTACTCATATGATAATACCGCACTCGACTTCGTCTCATGCATTAAGTTATCATACTCGTACAGTAAACACCATTTCCCGCACTTGTAATAAACTATTAATTTCATCTCATCTCATTTGAAGCTGAAGCTTCTTGACCACCTGGGCTTGGCTTAAGCGGTGACTATAAATATATTGCACACCTCTGAAAATGTTCAGTGTGCAAGCCACTATTTTGTTAAAAAAAGTTTCGTAAGCGGCATGATTGATATGGGCTTTCTTATATGGATTCTCATATTAAGATATAGATGATAGATGCTTTTCAATATTCTATTTAATATCAAGCCACAATAAAACAGAATCCAAGCTTCTTATTGAAGAAAGAAGTATGATTTGAACATGAGCTAAATGCTGTTGAAAGGAATAAAGATGTTGAAGATCCATCTTGTTTCCACTAATATTATAATAAAAACTTGAAAAAACACTTTTATGGAAATCATGACTCACGTTAAGGCGTGACGACCGTTTCACTCTATTGTCATGAGCATCGTCAGACAACCCACAGTACCCTTGACAATAGAGTCGTCACGCCATAACGTGAGTCATAATTTCCACTTAAAAGTGTTTTCTAAGTTTTTATTATGGAATAAAGATGTTACAACTTTGTTTGATAGAGTTTTTTTCATGCAGTGCCATTTATTCAGTTTATATCATTTCATTACAAATATATTTAATATCAATAGGATAACTATTTGAAACTGCCAAGCTATTTTGTTGCTTTTTGATTAAAGCTTTTCTATACTCATTGAATTTGTTTTGTTTGCCCCATTCAGGGTTCTCTGTAATTTAACAGTTCCTGTAGAATGTCTCATGGATATTGACGTATTTCTCAAGACTGACCAGGGCCGTAATGTGATCTTCGATTTGAATTGGCTTCTGACTACGTGTAAAGAAGCGTTCATAGATTCAAAAGCAACAAGATGCCTTCTTGATTTTATCAAAGGCCTTCTTGATAAGGTAAAACAAAGTCTTTCTGGTAACTCAAGCGTATTTATTATTTTTTTAATGGAGGCATATTATAAAATATCAGTAATTATTAGAGATTCTCTTTGTCAAGATAAATAAATTGAAATGAAATATTTATTGGAAAAGATAAATTAATCTGAGATTCAGACAACATGGTTAAGACAGTGATCAGAAATAGTGATTGGAACACTTTTTACTACAGAGGTTTTAAGAGAATAAGAGTTTCAATAACTCAAAGCTTCTAAACCTCAATGAAGATCATGAGAAGGAGTCATTAATCTGACATTATTGAGAAACTAGATTAATAAATAAAATTGGCTATGGCAGGTCACGAGAACTTGAGGAAAGGAAGAATGAATTGGCAGTACATAGAAGCTAACAAGAAAGCTAACTTTCTTGAATTCGTTTATTTGTACCTATTTGTTTATATGAAACCGTTCCTCAACATAGACAAAACAAGAATTGAAGTTTTCGATTTACAAGATATCATAATATCATTAAAAAAAAGCAGTCGTTAAAAAAGCGGCGAGGTGGAACTACCCGTAAGGGTCTCCCCACCACTAAAAGCCATACGAATTTATTTATTATAATGCCAACCTGTTCATCATAACTATTTGCCATAACCAATGGTACAAAAAAAAACGATATGTTTGTTCTAATTTGTCGTCTAGTTGTCTTGTGTATAAATAACTCTGCAGGATTGGAATCTGTTACATGCTTCATTGAACCGTTTTATTGATATATTTATCTGAAAATATTTCATTGCTAATCTCAGCATGATGTAATAATGTAGTATACTAGTATTAGAAATACGGCTGACAGTCCAAATTTACTTCTTACTTGATATACATACCTTGATTGGTAAAGCCAGTTGCCTATGAATAAGTGTTATTATAATCTTAATATATTCGTTTAATAATTTTCAATAGGAAGAAGATATTTCAAACGAATATTGCGAGATAATAAATAATTGTTTTTTATTTCATTTATAACTAAATAGGAAGAAGAAATTTTGAAAGAAGATTGCGAGATAATAAACAATTGTTTGCTGCTTTTGAGAAATGTTTTGCACATACCGGAAGTTAGAGGAGGAGTGCAAGACAGAACTGGAACATCGCATCAGAATCAACTCATTTGGAATATGTTCACTCAAAACTTTGACAAAGTATGTATTGCTGATCAATTGTTTTCAAATAATTCTCTCACATTGCAGTTTTAGAGCAGAAGATAAGGCTATTTAAAAACAAAGCTCAAGTCGATTTGAGAATAATGATATCTAAGAATAAGGCTCCTTTTTTAAGACGCTCTATTTTTACATGAGAAAAAATTTCCAATTATTCCATTGTATAATCATTTACATTGTATTACCCAGTAGGGTTTACAGCTTGCTAAAGATTATGTTTAACCATTTTGTTCAGTTGTAATTTGGATTATTCCTTCAGTTGTTGATGATTATCTATTTTAGGGACATTTAGCATATTATAGGCTCAAGTTGAAGAAACCTTTACCAAACTTTTCTGATGTAAATTAGTGTTTGTTCCCGCTTGTTAAAATTCTGAGGATTGACCCTCATTTTCCGAAAATATGAACTCAATAGGATTAGAAATTTAGTGATCTGTGCTATTTTTTATTTTTATAGGTACGGTATTGAAAATGTGGCTTTGGTGTGTTTTCTCATGAATTTATTTCACAAGCGTTGTATTCTAGCGATTTATATCAAGGATTGACAATTGTTGTCTACCCTCCTTGTATTTATCATGAGTTGCTCAAATACAGTTTACAAGCTAAGGAATTATCCATAGGCCTCTGTTTCAAAAAAAATTCAAACTGATACTTACTATTAGTTTTTGTTCCTGTAGGTAGTCACCAAACAATTTTATAGGAATTTCCACTTGTCAATTGTTCTAGTAATTTGTCGAATTGACTGGAAATAGGTTTTCGATTGTACATCAGTAATCCCAAAGCGATTCCTCGAATATTTTTCCACTCCAATTGAAACTTGATGGAACCAACCGTTTTAGTTATATATATAATGATAGTGGAATTTAGTCAAATCGCTGTTTCATTAATTTGGCTATCATTCCATCTTCCATGAATATAAAATCGGCCAATCAAAACACCTATTACGATTCGTTCTCACAGATTTAGACTTTGAGTACAATGAAAATAATACAAATGATTGTATTTTTAACACTTTCATTGACAGCTATTGATAAATAACCCATTGTACTCTTACATGATGTAGTCTAAAAATTATTATTTTTGTCTTGTGTGATCAAAAAGAATATGTTTGTCTGTGACAGAAGTGATTTTTTTCTTGCTGATAAAGCCCACATGAGTCTGAGTCTTTTGCGTGGGTTATGAGGTGAATGATGTTATGAATGGATTGAAATGGATTACATACCACAGAAATACACGGTTGATTAATTTTAGACTCTGTATTGTCATATAACAAATGGGAAATGTCCACCGATCATTGAAAAGAATCAATGCTTTGTGTGGAGATTTTGTTTTGCTATAAATAGGCCGAATTATCACAGTAGGTATATTTTTATGAAATACGGGAAAAGTGAAGCATGATACAATAGAGGATGGAAATGTACTCTCTTCTTATATTGAGGCAACAGTCATTCAGGGCAGTTACACAATGGAATACTATTGAGATGAAATTAGATGAAAACAATGAAATCGTACCGTATTATTTACTCATCATTCTCTTTTGTCAGGTAATTCGTAATATATGTTCGTTCATTTTCTTATTTGTTATTAATAAAATCAATAGTGAATATAAATAGATTGCACATCCTCAGATTGTCTTTTAGTACAATACAACCGTAGCTGGCAAACGTTTCCTTGTTCATCTCTAGGGTCCATTTTCCAGTCAGCTCTTGAACTCTGCAACAATTGTTGTTGCTTGTAAGTGCCCAAGAATGAATAGATAGACTAGATGGATAGTTTTGTCTATAAATGTGATGTACAATCTATTATTTTTTTCCAATTTTTTTACATGAAATTCCCATTTTTGCATAGTTATTAAAATAATTTTTCATGAGAGGAGTGTCGTGTACACATATATTATTTTTCAGAAAGACACATCACTATTTATTCTGTATGTAAAAGTATGCCATCAATTACTGCTGTTTGTTTAACTACGAGATTGTTGAGATCATCAATCGTGGAAGTCTCGTAGTGTAGATGGGGGCTTAATAGTTTCAAATATAACATATTATGAATTTGGTATGGTAAATTAAACGAATCCTCAATTAAATTTGAAAATACAGTAGGCTATGTTTTCTGGTGAGCATAAATTCAAAAGTTTTGGAATGGCCATGTAAGTTTCAAGTTTGAACGGCTAATAAATGTAAACCACTGTATTAAATTTCTTTTTAATAAGCTGATTTACTTTGTATTACATGTTTTGATTACTGGGTTTTAATATCCTTGGTTGGTCAAGAGCTATTACTACTTATGATAACACATTAATGCCCGGTTTCTGAGTTGTTCATTAAGTTTAATGGATCATTAACCCATTGCTCCAGCATTAAGTTAATGGTCCATTAAGTTAATGAACAACTCAGAAACCGGGCATTAGATTGTGAATAACTCCAAAATTGTCAGGTCTATGAAGTGGATGCTACTTTTTTACATAATGATACTTGATTTATACAGTCTGTCTCAACATCATTCTAGTTCTATTATCCTTGCATGCCTGTTTCGAATTGTCGCTTTTATTCAATTTTTCCTATGGAATGTTTTCTTGTTCATTCCATTACAAATTGTTTTTTGAAATTTCTCTTTCACAAGAATATTATTATTACATCTTATAAAAGGTGTAGCCTACTTTATGAACATATAAAAAACTGAACTGTAGGTTTATTATAATAACTAGCTATTGTGCCCGTCCTTCGTACGGATTATGTTTAGAAATAAGACTAAATATGTTTCGGCTTTTTTGATAGCAACGATCATGAAGTCGTTACAGTAGCAGCTTAGGCCCCGTTCAGACGATACAGTTTTTTTGCGGTACGGTTTTTTTACTGTACGGCGTCAACTGTACTGTGATGTTCACACGGTCCGGCTTTGCTGCTTATTGCTGTGCTCTCCTCCTTCTTCCATTGCGCTTCCTTCTTCTTCTTCTTCTTCTTCTTCTTCTTCTTCTTCAGTGGCACTACAACCCAGGACGGGTCATGGCCTGCACTATTAATTGTCGCTAACGGTCCTTATCCAGCGATCGTTTAAATGTCTGTTCCTTTACTAAATTCCTTGAGGGCCGTCCGTTCCTATCATTTTGTGCTTACATAACAAATGTTTTTTTTATGGAGTGGGGGAGTTAGCCCCACATCCAACCCCCAACCTGGAGGACCAGGGAATTTTTTCAGGTTTCCTTCCTTAGCCTTCAACAAACCAATGCTGAACTACAAGGCAGCAGTCAATTTTCTATTGGGGTTTTCTTCCCCTAGCCTTTGGATTTCCATTGACCTCCATCTGCAAGGCAGCAGTTTCTATGCTGGTTTTGGTCCACCCCGGGTATTTCATTTCCCCGGTACCACCTATATCTAGGAGGCATGCCCCAATCCGCCACCTGGGGAGGCGCCCTATAGGAGACCAGCAACTCCCACCATTGCGCTTCCAGTTCAGTTTTATTTATTCCAGTCCAGGATTATTTGTGTAAGATTTTTTTATTTGTATAAGATTTTTTTAAATAAGTTTCTTACTGAAGGTTTCTCTTAAATTTTGATCAAAGTACGCAAATTCTGGTCTCAATATTCTACACATTTTTCTCTCATTATTTTTATATTAATCTTAAGTCTTGTCCCACAAGGCGGGTCTCTCATATATTAGAGAAATTAAATTTTCACAATTAATATCTTCCACTTCTGGACACTGGAATTCACTAATAAGAAGATCAATGCTGAAGAATATCAATGAAGAAGATCAATGCTGACGATCTGAAGACTGCTTCCAGCGTAATAAGCATATCGTTTGTACATATCCATTACCGGTACAATACATGTGTCACCGGATACGGATAGTTATTTTGCGGTACAGCTGATTTTAGTGATACAGTTTTCGAAGACAAAACCGAATGTAGAAATCGGCTAGAACAGCTTTTTTACTGGATCCAGTCGAAACAGTATTGTGTGAACATACAATATGAAATGTACATGCAAACGAAAGCACTGCAAAATAACTGATACAGCAAATTCACTGTACCGCACAAAAACTGTATCGTGTGAACAACTTAGTAAACAACTTAGAACGTCAGCAATTCAGTGACAGGTATCGGAGAGAATATTTTTTGAGAACAGCTGATTAATATATCATGATAAATTACGTGATTTGTTCTTATGTGGTAATAATAGTGCTACCTGGCGAATTCCCAAGAGCCTAGCACAAACCGCACCTTCCTGAAATGTTAATCTTTGTTTTGATAAATTTAAATTAGAAAATTTTGTTTTTTTTTCAACAAAGAAATAATTGATAAAACATTAGATGAGCTTTGAGTCACCAGACATATTGTTTCGTATTTAATGTAGTTTAAGTTAGTTTATGTTTTATCTCTGCTCAACATGTGTAGCTGTTACTTGACTTTCTATAGTGTTGCCATGGCAACCAGTTTTATTGGCCACTGCGCATGCTAAAGTTGTAATGGCAGCTTGAATGGTAATTCCCAATTGCATTCTTGTTGAAACCGCATCGCTATGAACAAATCGTCGTTCTAACCTCAAGTAATAGAATTCGTTACAACCGCAATAATTACTTATTAATTTATTATTTTGTAAAACCTCAATATTCGGTTTATTGAAGCCTCATTTGCTTATAACCGCAACTAGCACTTTATTTTTCTTGTTCTTTAATTCAAAACCTCCAGTATTTTATATCGGCCGTGAAATTAGTTCCATCCTATTTATTCTAAAATAATTCTTCATTCATCCTCACCGACCTCACTCCTCAGTGCATAACAATACCTCGAGTGCTACGCTTTATCATCAGTGACTCATCTCATCAACGTGTGCACACGCATCGGCGTCTACAGAAACGACTTCTCATATGGTGATAGGAACATTAACAAGGTATTACTCAACTATTCCTTTTTATTTTATTACAACCTCATTTCCTACCCCTCTTACCGCAGGTCCTCCATTTATATCCTATGTTTTACAGCCTCATTTGAAAATTCTATATTCTACACCTCATTGCTCAATCCCCAACATTTTGGTCATCCGGGCCCCGGATCGGATCATTTTTTATTTTCATTCTATGGAAATACATATTCATTGCTCATTAAATAAAGCTATCATTTTTGGTGCAAGTACAAGTTATACGGTATTACAAGTTACAAAGCGCATTGTTCAAACGAGTTCACTATCAATGCCTTGCAAGTTAAAATTTGTCTATTGTGCTCAAAAGTCGTAAACAACTCATTGTTTTGTTTCATCGTGATTATAACGGAGCTCTGTAGTATTCAGGCTGACATTATAGCTGAGCATTGCGTCGTCAAGGTCAACTTTGTTTACATTGAACTTGAAAATAACCTACTATTCATTCACTAATAGCTTATGCTATCAAATGAGAATAACTGCTTATGGCTTGTGGTGTATTTCTAATTGAAATAAATACTTATTGTTATTTCGTGAACTTGACTGATAATTGTATTTAATTGTGTAAAATTACATTGCTTATTTCAAAATTGAAATATTATTTGATTTATTCATATCATACTTCGAATGTTCAATAAGTATAATATCTTGCATTCAATTCGTAACTTGAGTGAATTCAATTCAGATAATTGTTTAATTCAATTGAATTCTCAGAATATTCATGCTTATTGATAAACGCATTACTTGTTTTATATTTCGAATATTATTAGATTTCTTTTGTGAATGCTTGCCACTTATCACTCAATTTGTAATCGTAATTACCTCAATTACTACCACGGCAGTGTGTCGAGTCATTTTATCGGCTTATTATCACTATTATTAGTGCAATCTCATTTAGTTATTGTACCCCAGGTTATTATATTGTCAACTTCAATACTTGTGATAATTTATTACTGTTATCAAGTAGGTAACTTAGTTAGTTATAATGGCTAAATCGTTAGCAGTGATCACCGCTAAGAAGAATAATGCTTTTGAACAAATTCAAATCTTATTTGATATGTCAAAAAAGATCTCTGATAAGGAAATTTATCAGAAATTACTCGCTCGTTCAAAATCTCTGAACAAATTAAGATCAGACTTATCTGACTCACTGGATTGTTATCATGAATTACAGTTAGAAGAAGACAAAGAATTCAAACCAAATTATGCACCTCTTAATAGTGCTGATGAAATGATTGACTCTATTAATCTCACGTTACACAACTTAGAAACGAAATTGAATCAGTCTAAAGTAAAAAATGAACAGCCAGTTCGCTTACCTAAGCTTGACTTGAAACAATTTTCTGGAAACCCTCTCGATTGGACCTCATTTATTAATTTATACAATTCAAGCATTCATTCAAATTCTACATTATCAGGTGTAGTCAAACTTCAATACCTGTTGAGCTCAGTCTCAGGAGAACCTCTTGATTTAATTAAATCATTACCACTAACTGAGAGTAATTATCAGATTGCCTATGACTTGCTTCATGAACGCTATAATTCACCTCGCCGATTGATAGCACTGCATCTCAATAAAATTCTCGATTTACCCAATATCACTCATCAACCGGCTCAAATGCGGAAATTGTTGAACTCCTACAATGAGAATACACAAGCTTTGAAGGGATTAAAAATTGATATAACCGCTGATAATCCTTTACTGTGTGCTATGATGATGCGAAAAATGGATAATAACCTCCGAAAAAAGTTTGAACATTTTCGTTCTTTGAACAAATCTAGCGAATCTGTACTTACTGAAGCAAAAGAAATAATTACTTTTTTAACTCAGGAGTGCAATGAAATTGAAAATTCAAATCTTCACTCTTCTTCTACCTCAAAAACCGCTTCAATGTCTACTTCAGTATCTGAAAATAAATTCTTTCCTAAAATAAATAGGAGTTTTTCTACAAACAAGGTAGCATTGATGACTACTTATAATGATGAAATCAAAAGTGACACAAAACCTTATGACTGTTTTGTTTGTCATAACAATGAACATAAGATTTATTTATGTCCTGTGTTCAAAAACAATGCACCCAAAGCACGTTTTCAAATTGTCAAAGAAAATAAAAGATGCATTTCTTGTTTAGGAAATCATACTCTTGACAAGTGTAAATCGAAATCAAACTGTTTCACATGTCATAAAAGGCACCATACTTTGTTGCACTTTGAAAATAACCACTCAACTGCCAATATGACACCTCTCCAACCCAGCAGCCGTGCAGTTTCTGTGGGTCAACCTCAAGTCAACATGACACCTCCTTCAGTAGTACTGACCACTACTGAGAATAATCAACCCTCTCATCGTTCATCAATGTCTACAGTGCTATTGGGAACGCTACTCGTTAAAATTACCTCTCCTCATGGAAAAAGTTATGTTTTCCGCGCCCTCGCAGATTCTGGTAGTCAGTCATGTTTCATCAATGAACATGCTGCACAAGTATTAAGTGCATCTCGCACTAAGAGCAACCACAGTGTTGTTGGATTTTCTCAAGCCCCCATACGTTCTAAGGGCCTCACCTCTCTTTCTATTGAGACTCTGAGTGGAAAAGTGATTTCACTTAATCAAGAGTTCTTGATTATTGATAAAATTTGTGTTGATATACCTCGCATGGAAATTGATCCAGAGGTATTGGAAAAGGTTCGACCATATATTCTGGCTGACCCTACATTTAATCTAGCTGGAGGCATCGACATTCTTCTTGGTGGCTCTGTTTTTCCTCTTCTGCTCAACCAGATTGTTCATCATCTTGGTCCTGGCCTGCCGAGTTTAATTGGGACTCATCTTGGTTTTATGGTCATGGGTGAGACTCCATGCAAGCCTAAAGCTGATTCTTCCATCACTCTGCAAGCATCAGCCACCCTCTTGGCTATCAACAATTTGGATTTGCATAACTCTCTCCAACGCTTTTGGGAACAAGAAGAGCCTCCAATGGCATCTGAAAAATCTGAAGAAGAAAAATTGTGTGATGAACATTTCCTCTCAACCTATTCACGTGATGAATCTGGACGATTTTGTGTCAGACTGCCATTCAAGGCTAACCACCCCACTTTGGGTCAGTCTAAAGCCAATGCTGAACAAAGATTAAATTCTATAGAAAGGAAATTCAAGGCGCAACCTCATTTTCAGTCTTTGTATACTGATTTCATGTCAGAATATTTGACATTAGGTCATATGGAACTGAATAGCACCACTGATCTATCTACTCCTCATTATTTTCTACCACATCATGGTGTCCTCAAAGAAGCTAGCAGCACTACTCGTCTACGCACTGTATTCGATGCTAGTGCAAAAACCTCAACTGGTATTTCCTTGAACCAGATTCTCCTCACTGGAAGGAAAATGCAGACCAATATTTGTGATTTGTTGCTGGTATTCCGCTTGCACAAGATTGTCTTTTCTTGTGATATACGTCAAATGTATAGGCAAATCAAAGTTCACCCTGATGACCAGTGCTATCAATTGATTTTATGGCGTACTGATGCTACTCAGCCTGCATCTGTCTTCAAATTGACCACAGTAACATATGGCATGAGCTGTTCTCCATATCTTGCTATAAGAACTCTTCATCAACTTGCCACTGAAGAAGGCAATTCCTACCCAGAAGCAGCTGAACTTCTGCGTTCTCAAACCTTTGTTGATGATGTCATTGCTGGTGCCAACTCCGAAGAAGAGGCTTTAAGACTGCAACAACAACTTATCTCTCTACTCAAATGTGGTGAATTTGAATTACGTAAATGGACTTCAAATTCTAATGCACTTCTTTCCAGTTTTCCTGATGGTCACCTTGAGAAACCGGTATTTCTTCAGGATGATCAACAACCTCATTTCAAAATCCTTGGTATCCAATGGTCAGCAGCAAATGATTGTTTTGCCTACAACTTCAATCTACCTCATGATGCTACCACTAAGCGTAAAGTACTAAGTGTGATAGCCAAGATCTATGACCCTTGTGGATTCCTCTCACCAGTGGTTCTGTGGGCTAAATGCTTCATGCAACTTCTTTGGACAAAGGGCCTAAATTGGGACCAACCTCTACCTCCTGAACTGCTTGCAATGTGGCAAAGCTTTGTTGACACATCAGCCACACTTCAAGATATCTCCATACCACGAGCTCTACAGTTCTTACACTCAAGCCTCATTGAACTTCATGGTTTTGCAGATGCTTCTGAACGTGGATTTGCCGCAGTGATATATCTCAGGACATCACAAACTGATACTTCCCCCACTGTCCAGTTACTCATCTCCAAAACCAGAGTGGCCCCTTTGAAAAAACTCACTCTACCACGTCTAGAACTGTGTGCTGCTCACTTGCTTGCTCAACTGACCTCATATGTGATCTCAACCTTTCACAAAAAACTGGAGTTTTCTTCTATCACATTATGGTGTGACTCTACTGTGGCCTTGACTTGGTTGCAGACTCCTCCGCATCGTCTTAAAACTTTCATAGCAAACCGGGTTGCTCAAACCCAAGAATTGGTACCAACTGATAGCTGGAGACACATTTCTGGTGAACAAAACCCTGCAGACTGTGCTTCACGTGGTATACTTCCAGCTGAATTACCCGCTCACAATTTGTGGTGGACAGGTCCATCCTGGCTACAAAAGCCTTCCAACCTCTGGCCTACATCTGCATTCACTCCAGTGGAACTTGCTGATACTGATGAGAGCAAACCTCTGTCACCCATCACTCTCGTTGCTACTGCACCTCTTGAATGGGATCTCCTACAAAAATTTTCTCACTTCAGTAAACTTCAGCGTGTTATGGCCTACATCCTCCGCTTTGTCTTCAATACTCGACACCCACCAAAGAAGATTGGCCCTCTCTCCACCCGAGAATTGGCTACTGCCAAATGTATAATCTTCAAACAAGTTCAAGACTCAGCCTTTCGAGAAGACATTGCCAAGCTGAAAATTGACAAAACCTCCACTGTATCAAACTCACTTTGCCGCCTCTCTCCGTATCTTGATGATGACGGTCTCCTGCGAGTTGGAGGACGTCTCAAGCATTGTCATATACCTCAAGATGTTCAACATCCTATCATCCTTCCAAAGCAACATCATGTGGTCAACCTCATGATTGACTCCTACCACCGACAATATTTGCATTCTGGAGCTCAACTAACACAATCTCTTCTTTCACAACATGTTTGGATACTCTCTGCACGTAGTATCATCCGCTCTCGAATTTTTAAGTGCAATGTTTGCTTTCGACACAAACCTCGCCACAACATTCCACCCATGGGGCATCTACCTCAGGCTCGTGTGACACCTTCTCGCCCTTTCCTCAATACTGGGATTGATTATGCTGGCCCATTCAATATCAAGGTGCACAACCTCAGATCCACATCACTCACAAAGGCCTACATATGTGCTTTCGTATGCATGGTCACCAAAGCAATCCACATTGAAGTGGTAACAGACTTGTCTTCTGAGGCCTTCATTGCTGCCTTGAAAAGATTTGTTTCTCGCCGTGGTCTCTGCAAAAACCTCTACTCTGACTGTGGGACTAATTTTGTTGGTGCTCACAATACCTTCCAAGCACTTTCCAAGTCAAAGCAACTCCTACTCTCTGAATTTGCTGCTACACAAGGCATTACTTTCCACTTCAACCCACCTGCAGCTCCACATCAGGGTGGCCTTTGGGAAGCAGCAATCAAGAGCATCAAGCACCATCTCCGACGTGTTATTGGAGAACACACATTAACACTTGTTGAATTCACGACACTGGTCACTCAAATAGAGGCAATATTGAATTCAAGACCTCTCACACCTCTATCAAACGATCCTAATGATGTCTCAGCACTTACACCAGGTCACTTCTTGATTGGATCTCCTTTGGTGGCAGTTCCTGAAGAAGACATACAAAATGTCAACCTCAATCGCCTCAAACATTGGAAATTGATTGAAGCATTCCACCAGCACATTTGGAAGAGATGGCATTTGGAATATATCCATACCCTTCAACAGAAAGCCAAATGGAATAAGGCTGTTGATAATCTCCACATTGGTGACCTTGTCTTGGTCCATCAACCAACTCCACCACTTACCTGGCCATTAGCACGCATTACTGGTGTCTCTCCAGGACAAGATGGAATTGTTCGTGTGGTGCATTTGAAGACTCGCCAAGGAACCTTGACACGTCCATCCCACAAGGTGTTTCCGCTACCCGCAAACTCCAAATAATTTATAGCCCAGCTTGGCACCCTTGTAATTAGTGTTATGAACTTTATTCACTAGTTGTGAACTTTATTATTTTTTTTTATCATTCTTGTTGAATCCAGGTGGATTCAAGGCCCCCGCTATGTTTCGTATTTAATGTAGTTTAAGTTAGTTTATGTTTTATCTCTGCTCAACATGTGTAGCTGTTACTTGACTTTCTATAGTGTTGCCATGGCAACCAGTTTTATTGGCCACTGCGCATGCTAAAGTTGTAATGGCAGCTTGAATGGTAATTCCCAATTGCATTCTTGTTGAAACCGCATCGCTATGAACAAATCGTCGTTCTAACCTCAAGTAATAGAATTCGTTACAACCGCAATAATTACTTATTAATTTATTATTTTGTAAAACCTCAATATTCGGTTTATTGAAGCCTCATTTGCTTATAACCGCAACTAGCACTTTATTTTTCTTGTTCTTTAATTCAAAACCTCCAGTATTTTATATCGGCCGTGAAATTAGTTCCATCCTATTTATTCTAAAATAATTCTTCATTCATCCTCACCGACCTCACTCCTCAGTGCATAACAATACCTCGAGTGCTACGCTTTATCATCAGTGACTCATCTCATCAACGTGTGCACACGCATCGGCGTCTACAGAAACGACTTCTCATATGGTGATAGGAACATTAACAAGGTATTACTCAACTATTCCTTTTTATTTTATTACAACCTCATTTCCTACCCCTCTTACCGCAGGTCCTCCATTTATATCCTATGTTTTACAGCCTCATTTGAAAATTCTATATTCTACACCTCATTGCTCAATCCCCAACACATATGTTTCCTAAAAGACTGCAATGCTCCGACTACACAAGTCTGCAGACAGCGTAAATAACGCCGCGAAGGGCCCACCATTTATATTTGAGAACAGCTGATTGATATATCATGATAAATTACGTGATTTGTTCTTATTCTTATGTGGTAATAAAACTTGGAAGAAATGTATCCAAAATCGCACAATACTTGGTTTTTAAACGTTTATTATTCTGTTAAAAAAAAAGTTAATTTAGTTTTTTATAGCTAAAGACATTGTCAAAAAGGTTTTCAATACTGATAAATAACTTAAATCCCGATCGATGCTCTCGTTTTTCAGGAGAAGGCCGCGTAAAATGTATCCAAAATCGCAAAACACTTGGTTTTTGAACGTTTATTACTCTGTTAAAAAAAAAGTTAATTCAGTTTTTTATAGCTAAAGACATTGTCAATAAACCGTTCAATACTGTTCAATAACTAAAATCCCGATCGATGCTCTCGTTTTTGAGGAGAAGGCCGCGAAAAATGCCTTTGCGGCCGTGACAGACAGACAGACAGACAGACAGACAGAAAGTGAGATAAGACTATTTTCGGCTTATTTAATGTATAAAACGTAAAAATAACCAAAAAATATACAATTCTGATAAATGTACAGACAAAACTCTAATTTTATTTATATAGATGTACCAATTTTTTAGAGTAACTGAAAGTGCAGTTTCAGTGAGAAAAGATTTCACAGAACTCCAGGATTGTTTCATCAAAAATTTTACTTTCGTATGTAAAAAAAATAATGAAAACTGCAGCCTATATGTAGGTACAATTAGTATTGCTATACTATACAGAAGAAATAACTTAATCGGAATACCCTTCAACAGAATAAATTATAAGATTTTTAAGTTGGGAAAGGTTGTTTGCATTAATATACCATCAAATAACAAATTTATAATTTTCTAGTCAGAGATTTTCAATTAGGCTGATCTCATAATTCCCATGAAAATAATTCTTTAAAATATTGTTACAAAACAATTACTTCTTTAGATAATTTCAAAAAATGTTTTCAACTTGAATTTTCATTCAATTCTTTTATTTCCTATCAGGTTTTAATTCAACTTATGACCGGCTCCCATCGAGCTGTTTGGGGCACGGCTGTTGTACAGTTGATCGCTCTTGTTTACAAGGATCAGCACGTTGGAATTTTGCAAAAACTTCTAAGTTTGTGGTTTGAAGCTTCATTAAGTGAAAGTTCAGAAGATAATGAAAGCAACACTTCTCCACCCGTAAGTTTTGATGAATACGCATAAGTTATAATTCTACTGTAGTACCTTCATAGCTTAGATTTATATAAGTTTAGAATTTCAGTCTTCATTGAGATTTTGATGCTAAATTTATTTTCTACATGCACATTTGTCACCATTTAACATCTACACGACAAAGATAAGATACGATCAGTGGCACGCACAGGGGGGCTTAAGCCCCCCCCCCTCAATAACCCAAGGTTTTTACAAAATAATTGGTAATTTCAAACAAGTTGATTGAGTACGCACTCGAGGCTGATAAGTGTTGGTGCATTTCATGTGTTCACACTTTTTCAAGTAAAATAATGTTATTCATAACCAGTGGCTTAACATGGGGGGCTTTGGGGCTCAAGCCTCCCCCTCAAGTCCTGAAATCCTGAATCAAAATTTTGATAATTTTCAAGTGCATTGACTTTGTAATATGAACTCCAGGCTGTACATTTCACACTTGTATAAATAGGATAGCGTTTATAACAATATAGTTATACTTAGTGATGTGGGCTGGGTAAATACCCAGTGGCTAGGTATTTATAAATTAGGTATTTACCCCAGGCCCGGGTAAATACCCAAAAACTGGGTATTTATAATTTTTATTGAATTAAGAGAAGATTGAGTTGTCTTTTTGCAATTACTATCCTGTAAGGATAGTAAAATGATGATAAAATGTGTTTAACAATTTTTCATATGGTCCCCACTAGCATTTTACTTTTGAGCATGATTTTCTTCGTTTTTTGTGGGGATTTTATTGAAAATGACAAAAAGAGTTTATAAAAGTAATAATTATTATTTAGAGAGAGGAAAATTTGACCTAGTATGTGTAAACTAACCCAAGGAAATAACAAAAACTCAGTCTGTAGGATGGTAATATTCAATATTAATTTTAAAAGGATTTTTTTTCAAAATCTTCTGTTTAGTACTAAAATAAAACATAATTTTATAAACTCTATGATACAAAGCTTTAAAATTAGATATGAAGACGTATATTATGTGTACCGTAGGTGGAAATAGCGTTTGTAGTCTGGCAGAATTGAATTCGACTAGGTGGCTGGATGGGTTCAGATTATAAAAATAATTCGTTTCACTGTAATCGATATGACAATAATTATGTAATGTAATACAGGATCTCTAGTATCTAAGAACCTCCTGGGCCTGTAATACTTTTGACGTTACAGTAATATGTAATGTTTTTTCGGAGGATGAAGCCCAGATTGTCTGAAACCTGTGCTTGGGTAATGAGTTGGATGATAATGATTGATGAGTTGGACCTGTAGTTTTAGGTGAGTTCCGAATCACTGAAAAGAGTTATTTTATAGCAGAGAACAGTCTTTTATGATGGTCGGTCCAATCGGTCACCCCTAAAAAGACAGCCTAGAAATTTACAGCTTATCTTATCTGATTGAACAAATACCTGCCACGGCTCGCGGCCATCACTTTCCTAAAATACAGGTGTTTGCGAAAAAATTCGGAAGGAATCTACCACATTGCAAAAGCTTATTCCTTCGGAAACGCATCATTATAGAAATAAAGATAGAAAAAGATTAGAACCATCTCTATCAATAAGAAATCAATAAATTAGTAACTTATTCATTCAGAAAGCTTCAGGCTTCTAGAGCACTCATATAGGTGGTGCATTGAATGCATTCGATGTGAAATGAGCTGAAAAATCGCACAAAACATTAATTATTGAGTTATTCTATGAAATACGCAAAAAAGGCATAGATTAAATGGTATGAACTTAGTTATTGATTGCGAATAACATACCCTTAGTACATAGAATCAGAATTTAAATTGGATCAAACACTCAAGAAAAGCATCCGTACAAAATCATTGTGCTTTGATTCAATAAAACTCGACTGTATAAACTTTGGGAGTGTTCTTGACTACTGGGTACATATTCGCACTTTATTTTTAAAAATGAATTCACAAATTTTGAAGGAGAAATTGAAATTTTTGGTTCAATGGCAATTAAATTAGTTAATCCTCTAGACCTGCAATGAAAAACACTTGTCTTCATGATCAATTTGTGATTTTCGTAAAGTAACCCACTAGTTCAAAGATTAAGTAATCTCGATTCGCTTTCAAACTGGCATTTTTCGTTCACTTCCTTACCCACGCACAAGTCTCAGAATGATATAAGCATCAGAAACTTTTTTGTTAATAGATCCTGTAGCACGTTTCAGCTATTTTTATATTGATTCAATTGAATTCTCACTACTTATATGAAGGCCTTAGCGAATTCTGAGTAAATGATGTGAAAAGCTGTAATCTCCCGCCCTCTTTATTTCTGTAACAAAGCATTTACGAACCTATCACGTGATTTTTTTTCATTTCCATTAAAAGATGCTTGTGCAGTCTGGCAGGATCATCTTCAACTCTTGAAACACTCGGTATAAAAAGGACCCAATGTTGGACACATTTTGTTCCCCTACAGCTCATACCCTTTAAGGCTGTGCGCAGGGTTTTTGGTCATAATTTTTTTTTCAAAGTTCATTGTATTGGATATTATTAAGGTACATAATTTAAATGTTGACTATTGCCATGAGAAATTTTTTTTATCAAATATTTTATGGAATATTGGAGTTCAAAGTTAAAATTTTTCGGTTTTTGGGGGCAATTGAACTCACCTACAAGTTATATTAAACTTTTTTATTTATATTTAAAATTTTTTATAACTGAAAGACACCTTGGGGAAAAGAATGACACATTTTTGATTTCAATTTAACAATTGGTTTTTTCAAAAAGATTTTTTGAAAAACTGATTTTTTTGCATGTTTTAAAAAAATTATTCTGAGAAAACGAATGGTTTGATTGGAATGATAAATATGTCATTTTATTCCTCAATGTGTCTTTCATTTAAAAAAAATTATAAAAAGTTTAAAATAACTAGTAGGGGAGATCAATTGCCCCCAAAAACCAAAAAATTTCAACTTTGAACTACCATATTCCATAAAATATTTGATGAAAAAAATAATTTCTCATGGCAATAGTCAACATTTCAATACCTTAATAATATCCAATTCAATAAACTTAGAAAAAAATTATGACCAAAAACCCTGCGCACAGCCTTAACCCTTTAAAAACTCATGTAGTGAAAACAACCGCCCGCCCCCCCCCCCCAAACAATTTATCGGGCAACAATTTTTAAACGAGGCCTGCAAAATCCAACTTTTACCTCCCTTCCCACCAATATTTTACCTGGTAGGATGAGTTAGCCCCCCCCCCCCAAACAAAAGTCTAGTTGCGTCCCTGAATACGGTTATCTCATCTATGTTATAACAACAGTACGACAATATGATTACAGTAATATAACAAAACTCAATATATCAAAAACAACTATCGCAAAATTCAACTTGCGAACCGATAGAGGGAGTGGAAAACAGAACGATTCTGAAAAAGTTCTATAAATTTCTACAAGAAAAAATTAAATTTTGAAACATCTATTGGACACTGCTAAGGCCCTTCAATCTCACATATGAAACACAAACTGAACACTAATTTAAGCTTCCACAATTAAATAATTTGAACATAATTTCATTTTATATGACTACATGGGTCTCGAGACTTGTACGTGAGTGATGAGGGGTATGACAATACCAAAATTCCCGGTCTGCATCAGGACTTGAACCTGAGACCATCGTCATACACCTCCAACCCCTTACACTACGGCTGTCGCAAATCAGATGGATAATCGATTAAACCTGTTTGTAGTTTTAAATAATGAGAACGGAGATTTAATGAAGATAGTTGAATAGTTTTTGAGAAACGGAGATGTAATGAAGGTGTATGAGAAACGAAGTGAAGGTGTTCAACAGTGCTTGGTAACAAAATATATTATAATTATTGTAATCTCCAACTACAAACTTTAATAAGTAGCCTACAATAATTACAAACCAGATGAGTCTTTTGTCTTGTCGCTGATGAATTGTGCCAGTGTACTGGTTACGAAATTGTTGTATTTTAATATTGTCTTGTACCTTATTACACTTTCCTTACTTTTATTTTTATTCTAGTATTATAATGTTCACGAACGAGATACAACTAATGTTTCCGTCTCTCAGATTTGATGACCTCCCAGTACCTCTTCAGTTCCATTATTTTACAGCGTCTTCTATTTTTCCTGACCATCTCACCGAACTCTCCCCAAAACCAGCCTAACACTTGCAACCTGTGAACATAGAGCGATTGTGTAGCGAATTAAAATGCAAGTATGAATGAATGAAATTTCTATTAGTTATAAAAACATTTTTCACATTATGCATTCATATTTTTTTCGGAGGATGAAGCCCACATAGGTCTGACACCTGTGCGTGGGTAATGAATTGAATGATGGTGATTGATAAGTTGGACCTACAGTTTTAGGTGGGTTCCGAACCACCGGGAAGTGATTTCACAGCAGAGAACAGAGTATTTTTTGCTGGCCAATATAAATAGTAGAAATTTAAAATAATAAAAATAGAAATTTATACTATGATAAAATACAGGATCATTGTACACTGTTTTTACTGCTGATTAAATTCTATATTACTCACACATTGTATTTATAGAAGATAGTTACTTAATAAAATACAATGTGTAATGAAAGATAATTCAGCAGGCAGTCATAGAATGTACTAATATTTTCATGAGCAAGGAAATAAGGCTACAACTTGAAAAAAAAATATTTGTAAACATCCAAGTATCTAATATAGTTGAGAGAGCAACCCCTCATCAATACCTAACACCGCAATGTCGATCATTATTCCTTTATCCAGTTTTGTTATACAAATAGGATTCATTTATGCTTATCTTCTGTAAAATGTGTTATAATAAAGATAAATTTTCATTTCACATGATTAGAGTTGATCTAATTCCAGATTCTATTCTCCAATTTCAAGCTATATTTGAGACTTTGCCTCAGTTATTATGTCATTATATTGCCTCTAGTTTAAAAAATTGTCTCAATTTTATGTTTATTCTTAACTTTTCCAAAACTTTTTTTTCTACCTCCTTTCTTGTCTAGCAAGCCTGGATAGATGGAGGCTTTCTGATGTATACAGTACTAGAGGTATAACAACCATATTAAACAATCAAATCATATCAAATCTATTTTCATAGCAGGTAGTTTTGCAAGGAAGGACAAATTTTCTTATAAACAGTATACGGTAATAGTAATCTGAATATAGCATGATTCAATGACTCATTACAGCCAAGAATATAATGGTAGCAATGGAGGCCAAGTCATAATAAGATAATACACATACAACAAAGTGCAAGTTTAATAAAATATCACTAATATATATTGATATATCGCTAAAATATATACAGCTAGTCATCATAGAATCGCACATTAAATACAGGTACTTATCAAATATTAAAACCAGATATCATTAATTCAAAGTCAATAATGAAAAATATGACGTTAACTAGACGAGGTCAATAATAGAGGTGTTGTTCACAGTTTGGTATTCAGCAAGCGAACAAAACGGATTGAGCACAAGCCAGGCTTTAACCACTGATTTTAATTTTTCCATGTGCAGTTCTTTTATGCAGTCAGGCAGGACATTAAAGAACTCTTAATGAACATCCTCCTCTTTGACTTTTCAATTCTCACCTTGGGAACTACAAGGGAATTATGGGCTGGAGTGGAATTATGGTGCACTTCATTTACTACAACAAAACTTTTATCATTCCTCTTCATCGAAAGCAGGCACTCATAAATGTAAATGTTATGTACAGTCATAATATATATAATGAAGAGAGGTTTGCAGTGATCGGGCCACCCAGCCTTTGCAACAACTTGTATGGCTTTCTTTTGTAGAAGTAGCACATTAGAGACACTAGAGGAATGTCCCCGTATTATTGTGCCTTATGATACATGACTTTGAAAAATGGAAAGAAAGCCTGTCAAACATAATTTACTGGGAGACATGAAATTAATTTTCTTAGAAGGAAAATAACTGCTCAACTTTGTGCACAACTGGTCAATATGAGCATCCCAGGTCAACTTTCCATCTAAAATGAATACCAATAGCTTCACAGTCTGATTAATAGGGGTCCTAGCTTAGAATGAAATTTAATGGATGGGTCTTGTTCTCATTAAGTGCAAATTTATTATTAGAGAACCAGTGGGAAGCCGTATCATGAACAGCCAATTCAGCTTCATTTACACTCTTATATAAGGTAGTGTCATCAGCAAATAATAAGACTTTACCTTTAAGCTTATAATATAAGTCATTTTCTGAGACAAGAAATAGAAAAAATCCTAAGACAGAGCGCTGGGGATCTGTACAGGGTCGGACATTTCACCATTCCAATCTACTACGGTACCTGAGATCGCTCACTGAGGTATGATTCAATGAGTCTCAGTGCTGCAGGTCTAAGACCATACTGTTCAAGCTTTCTCAGCAGGATTTTGTGGGACACACAATCAAATGCACGAGACAAGTCACACAACAGAACAGAGGTGGACCTACTTTTTTCAACCGATTCAAGGACTGTCTGCACCAGAGATTGAACTGCTATAATGTTCAATTAACCACAATATAAGCAAAACAATAAAAGCATCTTGCATAATGTGGTATAAGTTAAGTGTCACTATAGAGTAATATTGTTCATTACAACTATTTTACAAATTTTGGGTATTCCTGATTTACAATCTGTCTGATAACTCCTGGGTACTTCAGTTAACATGGATTCAAGAGGTTTTCATGGAGTTCACCATTTTGTAGTGAACTATGGTAGCCTATAAACGTAGAAGTTGCTCCATGGTTGCTTACAATATTTGCTATATGCTTTGCACACAGTACATTGCGGTGCATAGGGCCTAATACTTGTACTATATATATGTAATGAATGTATATATGTGATGAATTATCATTTTTTGTGCTTTTGATACTTAGTAACTAGGGTATAATGTACAACTTGAGTCAGGTGCTGCCGACAGAAATAAAAGCTCCCAGAAAAGTGCCATTTGCTTATATGGATCAGTTAAAACAGGACTTAGAAAAGTTGGATGTTGTTGGGGTAATCCATAAAGTATATTAAACTTTCTCCATATCAAGTGGATATTTAAAAAGTTGAAAAAATCTTTCTTATTGATAACATACTGATTTATATAATCTGTATTATAACAACCTGCATAACATTTAATCTAATAGTCTTATATTTATTGTAAGCTAAATTTCAAAAATACAATGTGGAACTAAATATGACCATTTAGGCATAATTAACAGTATACTATTGTCTATTATTACAGATAATTATTAATATACTGTAGCATCATTATAGAATGCATTTAGTAGACTAATGTAGTAGCACTCATTAAGAGACCAATTTTCGCTTGAATTGTATGTACGCACTATCTCATAAATCACACAACTTTGATTATTCTAAAAATCCAATAGTTTCCTGTGGTCTATCCGTAGCACGATTCTTAAAAAAGGTATGGGGTCTGTTGCATAACAATTTACAATTTACAAGTAGTAATTTCCAAAATATTTTGCAGTAAGTACACACACACACACACACAAGTAGAATAAAACTGTAAAATGTTATGCAACAGGTCCCTGGATTAGCTTTCTTTCAACTCTTGATTTTATTCATTCGTTTGTTCAAAATATTCATTTTTTTCTTCTACATTCGCCTAGCAGTCTCCACTTTTGTCCTAGAGTTTTAAATTTGGATTTATTGGTGAATATTTATTATTACAGGATCAAGGATCAGGTGACTCTTCATCATATATGATGACGTCTGACCCGACTTCAGATTCCTTTGACAATGGAGGAAGCAGTGAGCAAGATTTGAATCATTCGCTCATGTCTTCGGAAGGAGATAGTGGAATGTCAAGCATGGCTGGTAGAAATAGTATCAGCTCGAGTGCTAGTGCTAGCACTAGTTGCATTGGAGGCAACAGTTCCAGCAGCAATAGTGCTGGATGCAGTAAAAGTAAAAACTACACTGATGCAGCCAAACAGGTATTCTTAAAAAATCATTGGTTTTGGTGGTCAGGTATATGCGACTTGTGAAAACCCAATAATTTAAACCTTATCAAACGGCAATTGAGAATTAATTGCAAAATTAGCTGAAGTGATTAAAATGTGTTCTTAACCTATCATTCGCCAAATATTAAGGATGACATTTTAAGGATCGATCAGTCCAAAATTGTACATGTACAGTCATGGCGAACTTTCGTCTATGTTTCGAAACATCTTAGAAGCCTTTTCATCTACACCAACAACAATAATTATTGATGAGCCACTCGTTAAACATGTATATTAAAAAAATATGATGACTGAAACAATTACGTAGTTTGAATTTAGTTTGATATACAGTATTTAGACCTTTACTTTCAACGTATTGTTGTTTGTATTGGGTGAAAGTATGATTCCCTAGCAATTCGATAGCTTTATTGCGCAGATACATTGATGTCATTTATTGAAGGCAGCTCAGTGCATATGCAATGTAACATGTAACTTTAAAGGTTGAGACGCCTTTGCGCCTAGGTATTTCCTACCTGGAGTAGGAATTGTATCGCGTATAGATGGTCGTGTTTCTTGAGTTATTTCTCTTTGTTAGAGCAAAAAACATCCAATTCAATGTGCTGAATATAGACAATTACAGCAAAAACCTCTCCTGATCAGGAGAATTTATATATTTATTAATGAATAAAAGACGAAATTGTCACAACCACATTTATTAAAACTTAGAGAAACTAGTTTCGGTTGTTACACCATTATCGATCAGCTGATTGAGATCGATAATGGTG
This sequence comes from Conomelus anceps, assembly GCA_948455865.1. Taxonomy (NCBI): domain Eukaryota; kingdom Metazoa; phylum Arthropoda; class Insecta; order Hemiptera; family Delphacidae; genus Conomelus; species Conomelus anceps. The sequence continues at coordinate 59,141,799 of OX418218.1, forward strand.
TAACAACCGAAACTAGTTTCTCTAAGTTTTAATAAATGTGGTTGTGACAATTTCGTCTTTTATTCATTATGGATACCTTCCACAATATCACCTTCGCCACTACAAAGAAAGTATATATTTATTCTTAAACCCTCTGATCAAAAATTTTAATAAATTATGTTTTATTAGTTTTTATGTTTTTAATAAATTATGATTATTTAGAAACAGAATTTATTAATTTCAAATTCCTCAATTCATTAATTTAGATGTGAAAAGGTTCAAGATGAAAGTTGACTAAAGATCAAAGGAAAGAGTAAAGTCAATTTTTTACTTAAAAACACTATATTTAAATATATTGTATATTTCCATTGAACATTTGACGATTTTGGAACAATTGACTTTTGCTTCGGACTTCAATTGAAAGATTCTAAATGTTGATTGGCATACTTTGAACTATTTGCCAGGAGTTTAGTAGAATAGTGTTTTTTGATCAGCTTCTAGCAGTAATTTTCTGTTGTGCGAAGGCTTTATTCATTTTCTTCTCGTCGATTTTCTTAACGATTTTGTTTTCTATCGCTTGTTCTCTTTGTGAATTTCATTTTGTTAATTGTGAAAATATTGGTTTTGCTTGTGTATGCATTTTTATAGTTTCTTCTCATTGGTCTTCGATTCTGATTTTCATTTGTTACAATTAGTTTTTCTAAGCTCCACGCTTTTTTAAATTCTCATTGCTTCTTCTTTTTGCTGTATTGTATTTGTTTTTGAGTCGAATTCTGTAGTGCTTTTTATTCAAAATTGTGTGTTGTGTATTATAGTGAGGGCTTTGGTTGTGCACTAATTAGGCATGCAGTACAGTTGTTCCCTACATTAAACGTTGAAACGTCACTAGAAATTTCAAATTGATAAAAACAATACTATTTCAGCATTCAAAATCCAATATTTTAAACGCAAATTGAAATTATCGCATACCTTTTAGGTCTTTGGTACTTCAAAATAACCATCCTTGAAGAGTGAAACGGATACTTTTTCATATAGAGCACCATTGAAATGAACAATCAAAAAACTACCATTAAACAAAAAAACTTCACTTTAAAGCACTTAATTCCAATATCCACCTATGGTATTCAACATGGCTTCTTTGAAACTCAATTAAGTTCAAGGCAAGCCATCAATTAAACTAATAAACTTGTGCACCTGAGATGAAAATCCTACATTTAAACTCCAAATGAATGACGGATACTTTCTCTGATTGGATTGCAAAGTAAACAGGCTGTAGTAAAGTCACAGTTTTGTTCTCCATAATTTGCAACAAAGAACGAATATATTTGTTATAAAAAGGTTACCGTTCACAGAAAGTTCAAGATGTTTTCGATCAGTATAAATAATATTCGATGTAGCATAAATAATAGAATGTTACTAATAGAGTTGAATATTGGCACTATTCAGTATTTGCGACAATAGTCTTCTTTGTTTATCCATTAAGTTATAAAATTAAATTAAATAAATCTTCATCAGTTAGTTGAAGTAAAGTCAGTAAATTAATGAGTTATTCATTTATTCATTTATTTATTCATTCAACTAGCATACAATAAATGTGAATACAACAGGCTATCGCCCAAAACTGTTTTTCACAAAATTTTAAAGTAGGATCAAAATCTTAGGTTAGGTCGCTGTTTCACTTGAAATTTCTCTTTGAAGCACAATAATTATTCACACTCACAAGTCTTTTGCAGATAAAGAATATTAATTTTTTCATTTCAAGCAAACACTAACGCAGTCTGAAAAAAAGATAATTTGGAATTTTGACATTAATTTATAAGCCAGAAAATCTTCAAATGTTATCAGACAAGTTCTATTATTTTTATTTTATTTGCGAGCTTGAGAAAATCACTGCTAAGTCATTTCCAAGTTAGTTCTACGCATGAGCCGAAACTAGCGTTGATTTTGCTTCTAACACATTCGCTGCCATATGTATCACATACGATACACACACGGATTGACATCCACGCCATGTGTATCATTTCTGAGACACATGCAATGTTTCAGTCTATGCCATGTGTATCAAAAGCACACTTGCATTGGGATCTAGCATTGAGAACATGTTCCTGTGGACTGGGCAAAAAACATTCGTGTTACATCAAAATCTTTAAAAATTGAAAATGGCCAATATAAAAGGCTTATATAATTTAAATACAAAATGGTGAAGTTTTATAAAATATTTCAAACTTTAAAACTTATCCATTCATTGTAAAAAATAACAGTCAAACTTCAAATTATCCATCTATCGTGAAAGATGAAGTAGAAATTAACTTGAAAATTGTCAAAATAAAAATTTTTGTATTTTTTCACTCATGGTCATTGAAACATGACCGGCACATGAATGGATTGCTTCACGGACTGTGAACACCTGCTTTGCCATTGATTGATACCATCAGGGCCCTCTTTCCCGGATCGTCTTTTAGCTTGATAGCAGCTGTGACATCTTCCTCTGGTCTTCTTTGGAGGATCACCTTTCATGCAATCAATCAGACGGTGTGGGGGTTTACTAATTGATTTTCTAGGAGCTTTACTGTCATATCCAAGCATTGATAAAATAATGCTTTCTCTGAACTTCTTTATTGGCATTTTGTTGCCAGTATTTTCCACATAGAGGAAATGTGCATTTACCACATTTTTTTTTTTAACTAATTTTAACATTGCATGATTGTGTTTCATTATTGACCATTACTTTAAATTTGACTGTGATCTTGCTACTCTAGTTAATGAATTGTTTGTTTAATATGCTTATGTGTTTATATTGTTAGATTCTATTTTACGTATTGTTGATTAGGTTAACTTGTATGAATATTGTCAATGCTGACTGATGTATGGCCTATGTCATGTATATGAATAAATAAATAAATACCACTAACATGCCCCACAACATCTCAACAGCAAGTTCGCGGTACCACTTGGTACCTCGTCTGAAGGCAGTGCCATATCACTCATATCAATTGAGAACTTGCCTTCATTGTAAAGCACCACATCTTTTGGCTTTCTTCACAACACTTCCTGTTTTTGAAATAATATCTGTTTTTAAAAAAACAAAAAAGTTAGAGATTAACTTTTTATTGTAATTTTAACGACTTGCAGTCAGTTTTAAATTGTGAATTTATAATAATTGTACTCAACCTTGGCCGAACGTTTTCGAGTTATGGAACGTTTTCTAGTTGAGACATCTTCAAGGCATCCTAGATCGGCCGAGTGTGAATCAAGCCTGGAGTATGAAAACAAACAATTCAAAGCATTTGTTAAAGAACATTATGCATATTATTATTATATATGTATTATTATATTTATAATATAATAAATCAATCGGCCGATCTAGGATGCCTTGAAGTTGAGTTTCCATAACTTGAAAACGTTCGGCTTAGTGTGAGTACAATTATTATATATTCACAATTTAAAAATGACTGCAAGTCGTTAAATTTACAAAAAAAAATGATATTAACAACGCAGATCGTTATGGAACAAGAAATCCAAGAATAAAATAACATTGGCCTGAGGTGAACGAAAAATGCCTTATATGGTAGTAGCGAATGTGTACCGTAACGTAATACATGTTTTGCTACAAAAATCTACATGGCATAGCCTACCGTACCCGCGTCTCATATTTGAATGAAATAGCTTTTGTTTTTTTTTTATTTATTTATTTAAAGTTACATTCATTTGGGATCAACAGATACATCGATCCATTTTGCTCCCATGACACATAGATAAATGAAAATAAGACATGATTATAAGAATTATTGTAAATTTAAAAATATTTTACAAGTAACGGATATTGGAAGATTCTATAAGCGATGATGAAGTAGGTGGCAGGCCAAAATATACCAGACTTATATAAATATCCATATATCTCTTCAGTCTTAATTGAATTAAATACTGCACATCACAAAGCTAGTTTATGTACACACCTCTTATTTATGACTGATCGAGTGAGTAAAGAGGTTAAACTAATTTGCAATCATAGAAGTTGCCTTCCAAAGATGTTGCACGAAAATATCATTCTTCTTGGCTATTTTTTATTATTTTATTTATTTATTGATATTTCATTCAGTTATTAAAGTATCTGCATCGTTCTGAACAGTTCTATATACTCAATTACATATTCATTTGAATTTGGTGAGATACAATCAGTTCAATTATTTCACCTCTTTTTCGTACCATATTGTTGCACAGAACGCGACTGCTCAAATATGTTTATCAGTGTCGGCGCATTCGTAAAACTAGCATAATATGGCTTTAGCAGTAAACGGAAAGAGCAGCGATTTGCTCAAACTCTCTATTAACAAAAAAACAAACCAGTTTTTCGAATGTAGTCTCACTCTTGTAGATAGTTTTCACATTATTTTCTACACTTATTTGCTAGTGTTGAATCATAATATGTTTCATTGTGTTATAGAATCATAACCAAAACGTGAATTGGATGTCAGAGATGGGAAGAAAGAACTTCTCATTGAATCGAAAGCACTTTTTGAATGTCAAGTCTCAAGGGATGAAAGAAAAGAATGATTCATCAGAAAGAGCTAATCATTGCGATTCGAAGGTGAATCGATATTCTAAATCAATTGCAAGCTCGAGTTATTTATAGAAAGTGCTAATCTTTTAATTTGCACATTAGAACATATCCATAAATTAGAGGAACGTGTTGTCTTTGAAAACGCGCATATTAGATGTACATTTGTATCAAGTATAAATTAATTACAAGCTCAAGATCTTTTTTGAGCAAGTACTTATTTTTCAATATTCATATTACAGCATATTCTATTAGAGGAGCGTTTTGTCTTTGAAAACGTTCCTGTTCACTGTACTAGTATCATTGCTGATGAGTAAGTTTGTGCAAATGAACTACATTTTTTTATTATTTGCCATTGTAATATTGATAACCACTTTTTGTGACTCTTAACTTTTTTGTCATAGAAAGTAATATACATAGTGATAAGGTAATGGTAAGATTGACTTCAGGGCGATCGTGATTTGTCATGGATGACCGAGCTTCTATGACTCAATGTCATAGAAGCTCGGTCAGCTTTATTATCATTTACCTGATGTTTCTGAACCCAACTATTTAGGTCCACCATGTTCCCCATAAGTTGGATTGAATGGCGAGGTGGACTGCCCTACCAATAAAATCCTTGCATATATCATCATTATTATTATTATTATTATTATTATTATAATTTTATAATTTTTTTTCTTTGAATGACATATATACTGTATATCCATTTTACTGGGTAAGGAGGCATTGGCTAATTTAGCAAAATAACACCCTTTTTATTTTGGAATATTTAGGAAGTTCCTTACTAATGATGTTGTGCACAATATGACAGCTTTCTGCATTAAATTTTGCACCCACACAGGCATTCTCAACTTTTTCATCCTCTCAGGCAGCTCTTCTGTTATTACACCTGTAGCTGATATTATCAAAAGCATAATTGTCACTCTCTTGCCTCCATAAATCTTTTATCTCTTCTGCCAAAGGCAGATATTTGAGCAGTTTCTCCTCACTGTATTGCTTTATATTGTGTGTGTTTGGTATGCCTTTATCTATTTAAAATGTGGTTTGGTTTTGTTTGTCAATTAATATGATATCTGGTCTATTGTTGGCTATTTTTTTGTCTGGAGTACTGATCTATCCCAATACAACTTGTGAGTTGCATTCTCCAAAACTGCACTGGGAGTGTATTGACAGTGTGGAACTGAATTGGGCAACAGGCTGTGTAGACACACCAAACTCTGATGTACAATCTTTGCCACCTGGTTGTGCCTATGTAGAGAGTCTGTTGCTACCAAAGCCTGACATGCGCTTGTCACTCACATACTTATGGGTAGCGCAGGCTAGGCTTTCTAATTCTGCCTCAGACTATTTCGCAACACCAAATGTATAAGTGAGTACAGGGATTGCATATGTGTTGATAGCCTTAAATAATGTGCTCCTGCCATCAATCCTGGATTTCAGCACTACCCTTACTCTTTTCAAGTAAGTGTCAGTGACCACCTCTCATATATCTTTGTGGTTTAACCTTTTAGTCTGGACAAGGCCTAAGTATTTGTATGCATCACCCTCGCCCATGCAATCAAATGCCTCCCCAGATTCTAAAACAAAATTTGTGGGTTGAATTTTTCCCTGCACAATGCTCATTGTGTTGCATTATTATTCAGGCCAAAGGACATTTGAATATCAGCAGAGAACATCTCTGTAAGTGCCAATAGGTACTTCAGTTGTCTTTTCACTGGCTGCATATAATTTGATGTCATCCATTTACAAAAGATGTGACAATGTGCACTGCAAGTTGGCTGAACCTTCAAGATTATATTCATAGCCGGATTCTTTCAGGATGAAGGATAGAGGGTTAAGTGATATACAAAACCACAGGGGGCTAAGACCATCCCCTGGAAAATTCCCCTCTTTATTGGGATACAAGAACTTGTAATCCTCCCACCTGAGTGTTCAACCTGCAATACTGTAGACCGAGATGACATAGGTTCTTTAACAGCGAGACCACTACCGGGTGAACTTTGTGCATACTGAGCACTGCAAGAAGAAAGGAGTGTGGCACAGAGTTTTTTTTTTATTGTCAAAGGCTTTTTTTATAGTTAATAAAGGCTGTATTGATATTTCTATGCTTTTGCGTAGCTTGCTCCATGACCACTGCATCTATGATCAACTGCTCCTTACACCCTTGTGACCCTCTTATGCATCTCTCTTCTCTTCTGCTAATAAGTTATTCTCTTGTAGATGGCAATATATTTTATCTATGATGCAAGAGGTAAGAATCCGATAGATAGTGAAACGACATGGTTAGGGCGGTATTTAACAGGGTCTATTGAATTTTTCTTCTTTGGAATCAACTATGTCACACCTCTTGACAGATATGGAGGGAACTTTTCCTTATTATTATTAGAAATTTTTTCCTTAGTATTATTCTATATCACTGATTTTCCTGATTAGTTTGTATAATTTTTGACGTAGGTATGACGTAAGCGTAGGGTTCAACCTTCTACGATAGCGCCATGTTATCAATGAAACAGAAACACATTATTCCACCACATCACGTCCTGAGAGAGGCCTGTATGAGATTCACATGTATCGAAAATGTTCTCTAGATGACTATCTTTTTATTCTTGTCATGCTTGAGCAATAGGGTTCAATATCCTGGTTTGGATGTCAATGTCATTCTCGGTTTTCGTCCTCTGGTTGTAGTAGGCTAGGTACTGTCAAAAATTTATTGAACCAATGTCTAAAGAAGTTTCCTGTTTGAAATATGACAGCTTTGGTTTATCACCAACCTGATTAAATAACAGGTTTTCAATTAATTTTTAATTACAATCACCAGATTTAATTTTCACCAACAAGTTCAAGTGCGAAACGTAGAAAACCACTTAATTTTTTATGATACGGACCGTAATAAATTATTATAGTAGGACTATACGCATTTATCGTATAGAGTTTTAGTTTCATAGTAAACCTTTTTTTGATGACAAGAACAGAAGATATTTTGTAACCAAAGTAACGGTTGATTTTTGATGTGATTTTCTGTTACTGTGGGTCCATATTCTAAAATGATGAATTGGTTTTTTGTCTAAACACACGTGGTGGATTAATGGACATTTCAGTAAATAGCAAGGCTTTTTCAGTGTTTTTCTATTAATTTATTGTGGTTAGAGACAGTTGATATGTGGTTAGGTCATTTGATGAGACAAGTTTTACTTTCCCATTTAAAGTTTGGAATAATTTTGAATATTTTTCCATGCCAATCTTAAATATTGTTATCTATGATACATGATTGAAAGATTCTTTTTTATTATCCTGATTGAAACATTCTTTTGTATTATCATGAATAGTAGACTACTTATTTTCATATAAATTACTCCTTATTTCTTCACATGTGAAGTTGTGAATCAGAACCTAGAAAATTTGGACTCCACTTTCAAAGTGTAGTAGGGGCATTTTTAGGCTATAAGCCTTTTATTTATTTACGTTCAGTTATAATGTAACCCTAATGAATTAATAAAAAGATGAATATTTTCTCTCAATAAATAAAAATAATGAATATCACTAACTTTTCATCTAACATAAATTTTGCCAATTATAGTAATCCACATTGTGTTTTATGAATGTGAGCATTCCAAAGATGTTCAATTCTGTTCAATTATTATCGGCTATCTCTTGTTTTTCACTTTCATATGTCGTCGTCTTCCATAGTTTATTTCCTAAAAGCTATGAGCTTAAACTTGAAATTTGAAATTTAAAAAAGTGTTTTATTGTTGGTTAATCCAATGTATGAAACCCAACAATGTAATTCATTGGGAAAAGCTTCTATGAGTACTAGCGTCAAGTTATGAATGAAACAGAAACACATTATTCGACTGCATCAACGGACGACATCTACCATCATCAACGACCATGTAGTCTGAGCCACTTAAATTAAAAAGGATTATTCCTGGAATATGTGGACACAGAAAACTGTCACAGTTTTCAAACCACTGCTGTATTAAAAAAGAATTCTATCTGTAAATTGAGGACTTTATATTTTGCTCCATAATACAGATGAGCTCTTATCCAAATATTTATTGGGGTTTTTGTGAAATTAATTATTTTCATTGTTGATCAAAAAATGTAAATTGATGAGATGGTTTTAGTACGGTATGTTTCATTATACTATTATTTAAGACATTTTTGTCTTCAGACTCATACCAGTACAAGATCTTGGAGCAGCAACAATGATGGTTCAAACTCAGTTGGTGCTAATTCGGGGGCACCATCAAAAAAAGGCTGCAATTCTGAGTTGTCAGATTGTGGCTATGGAACGCAGTTGGAAAATCAATGTTCCATTTCCACGTCCAGCAACGAGGATGAGTCTCCAAATACGTGAGTATTGAGTTCACAATCATCAAGGCTTTAATTAAGAATGATCCAAATTATTGAACTATTCATGGGAGACTACCTCACCTTACGTCAAGTACTGTAGTTTTCATATAACTTGGCAGCAGTATGTTGGGTTCAGATGTAGTATGTCCCATCTGCTACACGCTGCCAAGTTATATGAATACTACAGTAAGTCTATTATTTGTTGACAATCATTATCACTCTATTAAGATCTTGTGAAAAAAGTCTTTCGATTTAGTTGATTCAAAGGCTATTTAACTTTGCTTTGAACTTGAAGTGTCATTCACTGGCTTATAGAAAAATATAATATATATATATATTGTAATTTCACGTAAAGTAATTTTGTACTTCATCAGCAAAAAAATATCATCAAAAATGTTGATCAATTATTACCTATCAGGTAAATGAATTTTCAAGTTGCAAACAAAAAAAATTGTGTTTGAAGAAACAAAAACAAGTTTCAGTATGTCAAGCAGTGAATTGAGCTGTATGTTTTTTCTAATAAAGGTATTTCATTATCTTAGTGCAATATATTGTAGTACTCCATTGCCAAGGTACTAACAGTATGTACTGCCTTGTACATACTACACAAAATATCAGTCAAGATAATTCAATGTTATGTTTCAAGCAATATATATTCTAAATTCATATTAATATCAGCATATCGGAAACAAATTATTCCATCTTCAATCCTTTTATTTTTCAGAAGTGCAAAGCCTGTACACCAAAAACCTAGCAACCTTATTCAAAAAGCACGATATCATGTGGGAAAAGTTGTAATGCTGCACGAGAAGAAAGAATTGAGAAGAAAAAAACTGATCAAGAGAAGTAAAACAAACTCGTGAGTATTAGACTTTCAAATTTCTATATTTTTCCCCTTCAATTTCGATGCACCATTATATGTCAATTCTCAAGTTACGCACCTACTGGAACTTTCATTTATACTCCATAACAGGTACTCAATCTTTGTGCGATAACACGGTCAGAATCCAGTGCCATTTCCATTCCTTGTCTCTGATACGGTGTCAAGCTCCTAAAATTCCCTCTCTTCTCCATCCCACCATCCTTGAAAGCAGGCTGTCATTGTTGACTATTTCAAATTTCTTACTAGTTACCTCCTTTCACCTAGAGTGATATTCGAACAGGTAGATACTAAACAAAATGGAAACTTCCAGTCAAACCTACGATAAAATATATATATATATCAAAATCGCTGCATGCCGCCATTTTGAAAACTAATAATTTTTCAAAGTACTGATTTCATTCTATTTAAAAAAAATTGAATATAAGCACAAATCACTAACCATATGTTAGCCATACATATATTAATAATGTTAGCTGATTCCTTTTTTACTGAATTAGCGCTGAGATTCTGAGTGAGTTTCCCTTCTGTTTAGTATCTATTCAGTGATATTGGCATACTTGCAACGGTAGGAGTATTGAAGGAAAAGCATATTATAAATTCTAATGTCAATCTTTCATCGCTGACTCTGAAAAATAATCACTTGGTAATAAACTAAGTAAAGCTTTTTCATGAACGATTCAATTATTCCTTCATCCTCCTATGACGGTGAACCCCGTCCCCCCCCCCCCCTCATTCTTTATACGCTGTAATTGTGAGTTGCGGGTTGTTGTCGATTTAGAGAATATCTTATTTTTTCATACCTACAATGTTCCTCAGTAATAAGGATTTTTCTGATTCAATGAGACAAATCCTCTAGAGTTTATAAAATAACAGCATTATTCTCATACAGTACCTCAGAGTTAATATTAATATAGAGCTTTAGTAATAACAGAGATAACTTTAATAATAATAAACTTTATTAATAGAGCTAATATTAATAACAGCTTTTCAGTACTAGATTGATATAAGCTTAATATAAAGACTCGTTTTTAAATAAAAGTTTGATGTTGATCATTATTTTTATCAATTTCTACTTTATATTACTCTTACAGTATGAACATGAAAGCACTGCTGCACCACACACCAAGTGATGAGGATATCACGCATCTATTGAAAGAGTTCACTGTTGACTTTCTTCTCAAAGGATACAGTTGCCTTGTTCATCAACTTCAATTGCAGCTGTTGACCAATTTGAATGCGCATATAGATACTTCTCATTTTTTCTGGCTTATTACTTACTTTCTTAAGTTCGCTTCTCAACTTGAACTTGATCTGGAGCATGTGAGGTTAGTATATTTTTATCCATTCTCGGTTTCTTTGAAATATGAATGAAGTGCAGGCACTTATATCCAATTTGATGTTCAGATTCGATCATTTAGATTTAATGGATTAACATTCAATATCAATTAGATACCATATTGATTAAATGTATGATGTTTTCATTCAATATGAATGCAAATTGCTTTGTATGTTTTTCCAGTCCGGTGCTCTCCTATGACACAGTTTCGTATCTCACATTTGAGGGTGTGAATCTTTGTGAGCAATTGGAGATCTCAAAACAACAGCATCAAACTAATTTATCGCCTTTTATTCGACGAATGCATTTGGTAAGAATTATTTCAGAATGCTCGTATAAGATTGCATTTTTGTTAAAGTAGATGGTAAGGCAATTCTTCAATCACAATTTCATATAGGGAGAACGTAAAGGGCATATATTCGCCGGTCGGGTCCACCTATCTCTCCAACAACAGGTTGTTGAGATGGAAAAGCGTTCACTTATTGAGCTTCAGGTAGATGGACTAAACGGCGAATATAGTAGGCCACTTAAATACTTCATCAACAAAATACTGCAGTGTATAGAAAATTATGGGCAAGTGAAGGCTAAAGATGGTATATTGTAACAACGAAAATAATGCATTTAAAAATAAATTATGGTGCAGTAGTCTATAAATGAAGATTATGTTATGACAAAATTGCGTTTCTCACTGAAAATATGACTGAATAAATTTTTTTGAGTAATTGGGTAAACTTTAAATGAAATTGTTTGAGTTTTCTATTGTGTCCAATTACAACGTCCAATTTAATAATAATATTGCAGGTGGTAACAGCCTTGAGAGAAGTTCTTCAAACAGTTGAAGTTTACAAGAAGTTTTCGCATCTTGAGGAGCAAGATGAAGAGAAAATCAAGCATCTGCAGGGTAAGTGAATCATCCAAATGATCAAACTGATTAGATAAAACTTCACTGTTATCTATAAAATGAAATTTGAATGTAAGTCTTTCTCCAAGAATAATAATTCTTAATTTAATCACCTACTTTGATTATTCATAATGTCAATTTTCTTTTTTAGAACAAATATCTACAACTGAAGAACTCAAGTACCTATTTCTTCTACTGCTAAGATATTTCGACCCTACATTGCAAAGCAAACAATATCTGCAAGATGTTATTGTTACCAATCATAATCTTCTCATTTTCTTGGAAAATTGTAATCGTCCAGCAAAGAGCGTTCATCGAACTTCAATTTCTGACCATATCAAACAGTGAGTTCGTTATGATTGATTTTCAAATTTTTTCAAACTTCATCTAAGAATCTTCCCTATTTGCAAATGTTTCCTACGATTGAGGCTTTGCTTATTTTCATAATTTCTATCTAACGTTTCAAATGATAAGCATTCCTCAATGATTAGGCTAACTTAATAATTTTAGACTACAGCTATAAAATTGAATACCGGTAGTAGTTATTCTATGTTCATAATAAAAAAGTATATAATATATAATAATACCGTTCACAAGAATAAAAGAATAATTAAGTGGTTGGAGAAAGGGGTGCAACGTCTTGGGTTGGTATCAAAAACAATGTTTCTGATGCCATTCTCTTGACGATGTATAAGGGTAATCTCTGTATAGTGAGTGAGTGGAATTTGAAAAATCATTTCTTCAACTTTTTGAAAGTATTACTATGTAAATAGTGGGTTCTGTGTACAAGAGGGATAATATAGTTTAAAAAATAAAAGTATAGAGAGTCTGGTATTGAGGTATTACGGTTTTGAAACGTAACAAGCGCTTGGGAGGTCTCATTAATTTCAAAATTGTTGATATTTTCTCGTCAGAACATGTCATTTTCGTAGCAATTTGTAGTGTCTGTAGCACATCGTGTGTGCTTTTCCACAAGCCTTTTGTTGGAAGGTTGGAAAGATGTAAGTAATATATAGATAGTTATAGAATTATTATAATGATATAGTAAAATATTGTAATATCTTTATTTTTTCTCAAGAAAATTTATTTGTTTTTCTCATGGTTCCTTTGTGGTGTATCATATTTATTAGAAGTACTTAAATATTTCTGAAAGAAAACGATAATTGAATTCATTTTTGTATAATTGATTAGTTTTTTAGCTTAGGCATACTATAACTCGATACTTTTATATTAATTTGTACAATCGTTGTGTTATGGAAGCAATATGGATAGCCATCTATCTGTTGCTTCCCTGTTATTTTGTAAAGAATAAATAAATAAATGTTGAAGATTGGATTATTATTTTGTACTCAGGCACCGCCAAAGCGTCAGTTTTGAAGCCATTCTAGTGATTTTTGCCGTCGTGGTGTGTTAATTTTTAAATTTCATTTTCATGTGAGCGAACATTAATATAATAAGAGTTATAGCCTAATAATAACCTAAATAAAATTATGTTCCAACTTTTACAAGTAAGTGAAGATATACATGAAATCGCTGGCGAAATTGGCTCGACTTGAGTATGTGATTTATCATAATTCATTAGCCTGATCTTTCTTGATGGGCATGACCTGTAAATGGCATTGCACTTCTAGGCCTATAAAATAGTCAAAGACTCGTTTCAAAGATGGTTCGTTACAAAAATTGCTTGGCTGCTTTTTGTTTTATGCTTAGTTTTATTCGTGGTTTCTAGATTTGCCAATGGAGATATAATGAAGCAGTACGGCCTACTGCTTGAATATTTCGAGGAGAATGGCGAATTCGTCAATAACTGTATATTTACAATGATGCATCATGTAGCGGGCGATATCAATCAGGTTGACACGTTGTTCCAGCCACCAATTCTAAAAACGTTTTTCAAAATATGGGAATCTGATTTTGAAATTTGCGATGTAAGTGTGCATGATTTGACTGCTGTTGTATCTGAACTGATCAAATATCTTATTTATTTATTCATTTATGGGAACAAGTCAAAATTAATTACATAGTGTCATATGAGGTCAGAAGAGCCATTGGCTTGTCTGGCCGCCGTATTTGCCTGCTCATTTACAAAGGATACACTCAGGAAGTGAGATACCTTTCATTTAGAGAATGTTCACACTGGGAAAGTCACTTTTATGATTTTCACTTGTGAAAGAAAGATCCATTGTTTTCAATTTTCAATCATCAGGAATATCACTATTGCATCAGTCTAATTACAATTTAGCAATGAAGAAAGGGTTAGAAATATAACATTTTGTTGATAACTTGTGAGCCAAACATGTTCATGTTTGCCGTTCACAGTAATAGTTTACCGTAATAATAATAATAATAATAATATCTGATAATCAAGTACTTGAATGAATGAATTGAAAATGTGACTATTTAATGATAATAATGATATGAAGAGAATTATACTGGAACTCAAACATGATATTAAACTAGTTGGAAGTAACAGAAAATATAAATTTTACACTACATTTTTCACTTATATTATTTTCTCATAACTCACCAGCAGCTAATAGTATATATTAGCTAATAGATGATACTGATATTATATCAGTATCATGATATAATATCTCGGTATAGGAAAAAGCTAGAACAACCTGTTATCATTTCAAAATCCATTGTGGCAATTTTTACAAGATAATTTATGAATTTCGAATTCCTCAAAGTGCTACCTATTATACTGAAGAACTGAATACTTTCGCAATGGCAGATATTGAAAACAGCATTGAATTAAGTGATATATGTATTTGGCAGTTTAATAAATTGCAAGTTCTTTTAAAACCATTTTTTTGTGTTGCTCAAGACGCCCACAAGCGTCCGAGATTTGTGCGTGGGTAATGGGGTGAATGATGACAGAATATATGAGGCTGAATAACAGGAATCGAACACGTGCATCGCAGCAGTAGCAGTTAGTCAGAGACAATGCTCCAACCAATCTCACCACCGTGACTGCATTTGTTCTAGTGGTTATATCTCGACTGATTTGCAATTTTCTTACTGGTGACTTGAGTTACTTCTTTTTTCCTCCACCTATTTTTAAAAGATAATTATAATTAATTATGAAATTATAATTTCATTATTAAAGTAGGAATCATTTTTTTCGCTGAATCTATTACAGAATTCTTATTTATTAATTACTTGATATTGTGTGTCTTGTGTGTGTGTCTGATATAATGTGTGTATATTCAATCTATCATTTAATGTATTTTTCTTTTCTTAGGATTGGTCTGATCTTATTGAATACGTTGTCCATAAATTTGTGAACTTGCCAGTACCACAGCCAGATCATAAAAAACTGAAGCAAGGAGAATGCTTGAGCTCTGGGTAATTTATTATTTTTTATTTTGTTAATTCATAATTATTCACTGGAATTTCTGTAAGCCTATCTGTCAAATTCTTTTATTCTAGGTTTATTGTGAAATTCTTCCGTTATATAGTTCTTGCACGCCGTCAAGAAATCATAGCGTTATGCTACTGTCTCCTACCTATGCGCACGTAGAATCATGTGTTTATATGAGAACGAATAGAATAGCGTGCATTATGGTGTTGTGACGATGTAATAAACTCTACTAGATTGTAGCTATATAATTGGATTTAATACTTAGAGCAATTACTTAGAGCAATAATAACTAGATTTAATAAATTTATTTTGTTCTTTTTATATTGATATCTTCATCACATGATCTGTATTGCTTTAATCATTTGTATTGAAGGATAGTGTAACATTCCTGTTTGATTTTTTTTATTAACATGGGATTACTTACTGGCCGCTCACTGAGCGTTGTGTCAAGGAGATTGTGATATTCAGTCACAAGCGCTCAAACTGCGCTTGGATGGGTGGCCGACATTGAAAGCATGATATTATCTACTTCTTATGATGTTGAAGATCCCATCTTGTTTCCACTAATATGTAATATAAACCCAAAAACACTTTTAAGTGGAAATTAACTCACGTTAACGACACCACGTCGGACGACAGTGATGTACAGTGTATACTGTGGGTCGTCTGACGATGCTCTTGACAACAGAGTGAAACGGCCGTCATGCGATAACGTGGTTCGGAACCCACCTAAAACTGTAGGTCCAACTCATCAATCACTATCATCCAACTCATTACCCACGCACAGGTCTAAGACCTATGTGGGCTTCATCCTCAAAAAAAAAAAAAAAAAAAAAAAAAATTCCACTTGAAAGTGTTTTTTAAGTTTATATTATCTACTTCATAAATACTTCATTTACCACTCAACTAAAACTGTAGGTTCACGATTCATAGCATCATTCACCTCATTACCCACGCTTAAGACTCAGACTCGTTAACTTCATCAGAAAGACAAGAAAATATTTATACGATTTTTGGTGTTGTCGGGGTTTTTTCAGATAACGACTTGAATAAGGTTTTGTAAGCTTTACAGTATCAATCAATCAAGTTTTTCACAAAATATACATCACTATGCGTCAAGGTGCTACAGGAGGTGCCCATACAAATAATAATCGTCACAAGAGAAACTTTTTTAAAAATTACGGAATAAGAAAAAAATAAAATATAGGTGCAAGAAACTAACAGTCTGTGAAAAGAACCTTTAAAAGAAGGTTTCACTGCAGATCGATAGTTTAATTATGTATAGAGTGATATATTGATAGATTGATTAAATTTTGTGTATTTGATTACAGATGGAGTAAAGACGACTCGAAGAACCTACACAAGTATTATGTTAAAAGTGCTTGTTCATCAGATCCGATCGGTAAAGTACTCAACTGCTTCACGGAGAGTGGTGTTCTCAACAAAACTAGGATTGGGGTTCGTTAACTGTTTATTATTGTAGCATATAAATTGTTTGTTTGTAACTTAATAATTCTTCATTCCAATATACTCGATATTTGCCTCAAAATTCGATAGGCCTTGTAAAGTAGACTAGTATTTTTTTTTTTTCTTAGTAATGGCGAAGGTGATATTGTGGAAGGTATCCATAATGAAAAATAAGACGTAATTGTCACAACCACATTTATTAAAACTTCGAGAAACTAGTTTCGGTTGTTACACCATTATCAATCTCAATCAAACTCTTGATTGAGATTGATAATGGTGTAACAACCGAAACTAGTTTCTCGAAGTTTTAATAAATGTGGTTGTGACAATTTCGTCTTATTTTTCATTTTAGACTAGTATTCCAAGAAGACATACATGAATTTCCAGGAAGGAATTTCATGAATTTTATTTTTATTATTAAAGTGTTTCTACTTTATAAACCTTCATCGCTTGTGTCCTGCTCTTAAAATTGGCCAAATAAAAATTGGTGATGTGTGAATTTACTCATAGTTGAGACCAGCATACATGAAATAATGTGCTTAGTCATGCATATAAATGTATGAAAATATCAATAAAAATGACGATGTAGATATTTGCCTCAAAATTCGATAGGCCTTGTAGACTAGTATTTTTTTTTTTTTTCTTAGTAATGGCGAAGGTGATATTGTGGAAGGTATCCATAATGAAAAATAAGACGAAATTTATTGTCACAACCACATTTATTAAAACTTCGAGAAACTAGTTTCGGTTGTTACACCATTATCAATCTCAATCAAACTCTTGATTGAGATTGATAATGGTGTAACAACCGAAACTAGTTTCTCGAAGTTTTAATAAATGTGGTTGTGACAATAAACTTCGTCTTATTTTTCATTATGGATACCTTCCACAATATCACCTTCGCCATTACTAAGAAAAAAAAAAATACTAGTCTACAAGGCCTATCGAATTTTGAGGCAAATATCTACATCGTCATTTTTATTGATATTTTCATACATTTATATGCATGACAGCACATTATTTCATGTATGCTGGTCTCAGCTATGAGTAAATTCACACATCACCAATTTTTATTTGGCCAATTTTAAGAGCAGGACACAAGCGATGAAGGTTTATAAAGTAGAAACACTTTAATAATAAAAATAAAATTCATGAAATTCCTTCCTGGAAATTCATGTATGTCTTCTTGGAATACTAGTCTAAAATGAAAAATAAGACGAAATTGTCACAACCACATTTATTAAAACTTCGAGAAACTAGTTTCGGTTGTTACACCATTATCAATCTCAATCAAGAGTTTGATTGAGATTGATAATGGTGTAACAACCGAAACTAGTTTCTCGAAGTTTTAATAAATGTGGTTGTGACAATAAATTTCGTCTTATTTTTCATTATGGATACCTTCCACAATATCACCTTCGCCATTACTAAGAAAAAAAAAAAATACTAGTCTACAAGGCCTATCGAATTTTGAGGCAAATATCAAATTTCATTTTAGACTAGTATTCCAAGAAGACATACATGAATTTCCATGAAGGAATTTCATGAATTTTATTTTTATTATTAAAGTGTTTCAACATTATAAACCTTCATCGCTTGTGTCCTGCTCTTAATATTGGCCAAATAAAAATTGGTGATGTGTGATTTTACTCATATCTGAGACCAGCATACATGAAATAATGTGCTTAGTCATGCATATAAAAGTATGAAAATATCAATAAAAATGACATATTTCTATGGTTTTATCGCTATTACTGTTACTAGTTGAAGATTCTCTTCATAGCACACCACAACGTTTCATACTATCTAGTCGTCAACATGAAAAATCAAATTGGATATTAAATGAATTAAACCATTAAAAATTAACAATCTACACCAATATTACCTACGTGAGATTTTTCCTGTAAACAACAACACTGATCTGCTTAGAGGATATCTAACTGCAGTAGGCCTTTACATAAAGATAATGATGGTATTTGATTAAAAATGAAGATGGTGGGGTAATTGTATGACATTGAGCTACCAGACATCAAGTTTATAATGGCATGAGTTTTATTGAAAGATTATAAAGATAATCTTTAATAGATTAAAGATATTATGGTTTATTAAACTCTAGTAGAAAGCTGAATGAGATACGGCAAACTTTCTTGTATTCATGTATTTTATACTTTCTATCTGCAGTCTCCAAGTACTAATCTTTAGATAAAATGTTATTTGATAAAGATCATATTTTTTTACAAATGCTTCATCCATTAGTATGGTATGTATTTGCATAAGTATCTTATGCTATTTCCAATAGATTCAAATTTGCTACTCCTTAATATCTCTCCAATGTTTCTCTGAAATACGGAACTTTAAAATATTTTGTGTACTAGATTACTCATCAACATTAGATTTTTTCCAGGATTATTAATTTTTTACCTCAATAAGCTACCGCTATTATGGATTTTAAACGTATATCTTACCTAAGTAGGTAATCTCCTATTCATATTGTATATATTTGTCGGATCCAGTGTCTTGGAAACTGTTGTTGAGTTTGACACATATTCAACATGTATTTCATCATTGTAAAACTCAAGTTATACTCGTTTATAATCATGACTTCGTAAAATTAAGTTGGATAACATGGATCTTCAAGAAAATAACCCTCAGTTAATTTCTATTTGATATTCTTGTAAAACTTTTGAATTCATGTTGCTCTATTATGCTCTATTATGTTGCTCTATTGAATTCATGTTGCTCTATTATTCTACTACACATTAACGTACTACACATCACTAATTTGATGAACTGATTGGAGATTTTCAGATTGAAAGTAACTCACCGCATTCATGTTCAACAGGTGATAGAGCAACTGTTGAAACAAGACGTTATTAGTGACTTGGAGTTTGATGAATTTATAAAGAAAGAACCAGATTTTGTGAGTCAATCGTTATATTTTCGTTGATCTATTATTAAGTTTATATCCCTATTTGATTTGCGCCTGCAATTTTATTTCCCACTACGCAATTTGAACTTTGTAATACATCACTTTATCTATCACCTAGGCTTAAAATACTTTAATAAGTTGCCTTTGTACATTAAATTTAAAAAAAATATATACATAATTTAGAAATTGTGAAAGGATTGGTCTCATTCATCTGCATGATCATCTTTTTGCCCTCATAATCTCATGCACTAAATAACACATGTTTTACAATAATGTGTGACACTTATTTCCAGTTGAAGCCCCTCTTCACTTGGTGCTGTAAACAGAAGGTACCGGTATTAGCAAACCGCTTATGATATTGTAAGTTTAGTGAAGCGTATGACGCTACTTGCACACAAGTTCACTATTTATTTAAGATTCTCTCTATACAAAACGAAAGGTGAAACATCTGAATTGTTTATTTTATGCTTATACGCAATATGACATTTGTTTAATTTCTTGTCAAATGGCTTTCAATGCAATGCAAATTGCGCCAATAAATGAATTCTGAAGTTGAAAAGCAAAATTAATCTCAAAGAGTAGCCTACAATAGCCTGCAGAATCCACTAGTAAACAAATGAAATAGATATTCGTGAATTTTGCAAGTGAAATACTTGTACAACAGTCAATCCCATTCATTATATACCGGTTTAATAGCGGCACTTTCGCCATGAAATTCGATATTGCAGTAAAAATCAGCATGAAAGCATGCTCCAGTCCAGTGAATGAAAATCTATAAGTTCCAGCGTAGATGATTATTGCAAGTCGTTAATGTTAGTTCAAAAGTTTTATTAAGAGCGTTGATAGTAATGGTTCAAGATAATTATTCAAAATGTATAGTCTTTCTTAATGGCTGCTCCCGAGAAAAAAATTGATTACAGTATTATATTCTTATTAATGATGAACGTCCTCTTTCATCGACTTCTCCACAGCACGGAGCCCAATCACTCAAATTAAAAGTCCTTTGCTATACAGCTATTTGTAAATAATTTTCTTATTCCCATAAATTTATGTTGCTTAATTAAAATTGTTTATTATTTCATTTTATTCCCATTCCATAAATAAAATACTGGTTACATATTAGATTTCCTTTCCTCCAATATTTTAGTATGAGCCTGTATATTTCCCTTATTCATGTTCTAAGTAAAATAAGCTTAGGTTACAGAAACAGTAATAGCATTCTTTACAGAAAACAGTTTGAGTGGTTGAGGATAAATATTGCAGCAATAATTCACTTATTGATAGCATAAAGCTTGATGATATCCTTAATTATTTCATGACTAAGCTGAGTGATTCAATGGGTATATTAAAGCACTTAAATAATCCTAATAAAATTCTAAACATTAAATACAAATCATTCGTTCGCCATTATCGAAAAAACCTTTACATCGCCCTTAGAAGTTTAAACTAAACTTACTCAAACATTTTGAAGTTTATAAATTAAAAATGTGCAAACTAATGGAATATACAATTATTTAATTATTTAACCTCATGTCATGTTAATGATCATCTCGGAATGATCTTACACCCTCTTTAATATCGTAAAAAATCTTTCTGAAAGCACGCCCATTTTCCCTGCCACACTCAAAATTTTGAAATTTCTTTCCCATTCCATACACTAAACCTTATATACGTATGTAGAAAATTAATGACACATAATTCGAAACGCGTTCTGTTTAACAAGACTAGATTGGCTTCACATGATCCTAAAACTCTATATACTTTTTTGGTCGAATTTGACAATGCATTTTGATCTTTTTCAGATTGAAGCACTGTATTATACATTTATTCAATAATAATTGCTGATGCTCTACATTTTTAGGTACTGTAATGTACCTTAGTTAAATTTTTTGCTAATTTAACAAAAGTAGATTAGGATTTTCACCAAGAGTGCTTGCTCTGTCTTATTTGGCATATGTGTTCTGTTCTAGGATGCATTATCGGAATCATCAAAAGTGAACAATAATAAAAATAATGTTTCGTCGGAATCCGCTAGTGAAAGCTTGAATGAAATCAAGGTTCTTCGAGGTATAACTGACTGTTTACTAGTTTTCATTGGTTTTGAATAATCATCAAGTACCAATTACCATGTTTCGGCTATATAGCAAAAAAATTATATCTTAATTTAAATATTTTAACTTACTGTAAAGGTAAAGGTTTCACGTAGATTCATCTGCTCTCCAATTACCTAAAAAGCTCTAGAATCGAAAAGTAATTTATAAGGTATCCTTTTCCAAAATCAGTGAAAATAGAAAATACACTTTGTAAATGTACTTTGAGTATACAACAATGTCAAGTTATGTTCGTATTAAGTTACTTGTCTTTTTTTGTTCTATCTAGAGCCTCCTGGAGACGAATTTTATCTCAAAAGAGAATATATGCTGATGTTTGTTCTTGAGAACACCATTCCGTAGTCTTCTTCGTAATATGTAGGTGATATCCATCATGAGAGGATTTTTATCATCAGACTGGATTTCAATAGTTTTGGCAATCACGCCGAAAATTTTAAAAAAGCATGGCAGCTTATATATTCTCTATCTTCGCGGATTATTACTATTGCCTAAAAGAATGGGAACACTCCTACCTTTGATACAACCACTATTTGTTATCCAGTAGGTGTGAGAAACAAATAACCGTCTGGATTTACCAGTAGGTGTGTGTCAAGCATATCAGCCTTGAGCCAATTATTATAAAGCTCCATCGTACTTCAGTCTACCAGAAAATCCCATTCTATTCGCCAATACGACAGACTGCAATAGCCAATTGCATTAGTCCATTTAGGGTACCGGTGTATATGAAACTACTTTGTGTTTCAGTTCCATTGAGTCTGAGCTTGACTGCCTATAGTATATTGTTTATTGAAAATAAATATGATTGTGGCAGAATCACCTCAAGTCTTATTCATGAATACTGAAATTCTTCCTGAAAGTTGTAAATTTGAGAATATTTTCGGATTATTTTAAGTGAAAAATCGAAATTATAAGACATCAAAAATGGTCTATATTCAATAATATTGTTGTTTTTTCTATACATATATTTTTTTTCTTTGTTTTATGGGGAAACCTTAATTGAAACATATAACATAGGAACCATATAATAGGATATTTAACAAACGGATGAAGTTATAAATTTTCAGTTGCTTTTAACTGGAAATCTACTTCTATGTCCATAACAATTTTAATGCTTTTGAATTTTTGCAGACCATTTGATAAACGAAAATAAAGAGAACTGTGTAATTTGGTTGAAGAGATGTTTATTGGATGCTTGTCACGCCAAACTCAGTATGACACATAAGATGAGAAATGTTGAGCCAATTCCATACCATTATGCTCGTAAGTTCAATAAGTCACATTTACCATAATTTACTGTTTGTAATGGCGCAATATTGCTTACTAAATAATTCTTATGATGTCCTCCTGAACGCAGGAGGTAGCTCAGGGGTGTGCTGGATAGTATACGCATTCTCCTATGCAGCCAGAACCTGTTTAGTGGTGGGACTATCAAGCATAGAGCATTAGACTTTGCTTCGGTGGGCTTGGCATACTGATATGAAGCTGTAAGCTCAGTGAGGAAAGCAATCACAAACTACCTCACTCCTCATCTTTGTAGTACGCTCTTTGGATTACAACATAACATTGAGGTCTGAAGAGTCACCTTAAGCCGTAATCGGCTATGGTACTATATAATGGTTTTATGGCTTTGATCGTCCGTATTTATTCAATGCCGTGAAACCATGATAGGCCTACTGTAACTAAATAAATTAATTGGCTCGGCAATATCAAACTCGTCTATCCATGATGAGCAGATATCAAACTCTTCTATCCATGATGAGCAGATATCAAACTCTTCTATCCATTATGAGCAAATATCAAACTCTTCTATCCATTATGAGCAAATATCAAACTCTTCTATCCATTATGAGCAAATATCAAACTCTTCTATCCATTATGAGCAAATATCACAATATTACTTCTACCACAAATTTCTTAACTTGTCTATTATAGCGGACTGAAATCTGTGTTTTCAGTTGTGAATACTTTAAGGTAGAGTACACAATGCTGTTGAGGTGAACTAAATATCACAATATTATTTTTTTAATTATCAACTAAGCAAACCAATTAATGTGATGCTATGTTATCAGTGTTGCAACAGTCGATCCCTTTGGTACCTTGGACAAGAGAACAGAGTAATGTTCTACAGTATCAGCCTTTTGTTCTGCTTTTGCACAAGCTGGGGCTGCACCTACCGTCAGATACTGGAAAGCTCTTTGTTCGCATACCAAGCTTCTGGACTTCGGACATCATGTATTCAACTGCCCAGAAACTTGGTCCAATGAATGCAGGTAACAAACCTGGGATGACTCTTATCAAAACTAAACAGCATTCTCTCAGTATAGCTGAGAATAAAATAAAACTATCATAATACAAACATTGGCTCAATGTTCCTTGCTGAATTGAAGGTGGCTCACACTTTATAGATTCAAGTCATAGCTTGATTATCGAGATCCCATTACCGGTACTAAGGAAACGATTGGAATAAAACATAATCAATGATTTAGAAAGTACGATAAGTTTTAAGGTATTTGAAAATATAAAACTAATATATAAATATAATATACTTCTGAATACCGTATATAAATCTGTACCTGAGAGGTGAAAGGTATTAACTCCATTTTTTGCGAAATGGAGTTAATACTATATCTGGAATCAGAATAAAATTCTCTGTCGAATGGTATATAGTGTTAAATCCTACATACATTGGATGCCTTTCTAAAAGTTACAAAAGTAGTATCAACTCCAATGTGCTGAGAAGTAAATAATATTAAATCCTCTTGATACTGCTTACCTCTGAAGATAATATTGGCAGAAAAGTATCAACTCCCAGTT
This sequence comes from Conomelus anceps, assembly GCA_948455865.1. Lineage (NCBI taxonomy): Eukaryota > Metazoa > Arthropoda > Insecta > Hemiptera > Delphacidae > Conomelus > Conomelus anceps. The sequence goes on from OX418218.1 coordinate 59,166,497, forward strand.
AATACTGTCTACCGTTACAATCTTAGAGGCATTCAATGTCAACTCCAACATGATACTTTCTACCTCTAACGTCAATGGTATCATATTTGTAATTTCTGGAGCTGCAACTTCTTTCAATTAATGAATTAATTTATTGAATAACACATGGTTATTTGAAAATAAAATCTTGAGTCAAAATTCCATTCACACTTTTGCTATTTAAATTATTTATGTATATTAGTTAATGTACTCAAGTTGATAGTGCTGTCATATGCAGAATCGAATAATGGATAGAGTGAACTAACCATTTTCTTTCACTGTGGACATGTGACATTCTTAAATATTTTGGCAGTGACCTATAACCTATGTTATTTGCTCCTTTCTAACACTTTCCACCCCCTTAAACCAATCAAAGTATAGATTATTTTTAAATGAGTCGGGGAAGTATTTGCTTGAAGTTACTTGAAATCCAATTATTAGATGAGCCTTCAAAGCCTGGAAAGGGAGGAAAAACAAGTGAACAAGTGAGTATGCCTTAAATTTTCATTGTTTGATTCATTTAAATTTTATTCTAAGGTGGTATATGATAAAGACGTGAGCCTTATTTGGGTCACCAAACTAGGAAATGAAGTGGTCTATTATAGTACCTAACAATAAAGCTTCAAGACTCTACCAGCTTTTTATGACCACCAGCAGTATTTCTATAACAACATTTATTAAGTCACAAGTTAGTTTGAAATGACTGACAATTTAATAAACTGACAAATATACAGAAACAGAATTCGTTAATTTCTAATTCCTTCAAGTGCTGTTAATTTATACTGAAGACTTCTGCAATGGCGGGTATTGACAACAGTATTGAATAATTGATGGAAATTGATGAATGCTACAGTACAAAAATACCAGTCACCACCGGAAATCGAACTACGGAACTCCCAATTGCCGGTCGGGCGCCTTAACCACTAGACTGTGATGACCATTCAGCTATTCAATACTGATGTCAATGTCCACGATTGCGGAATTCTTCAGTATAAACTGATAGCAATTGAAGGAATTCGAAATTAATAGATTTATTGAGAATTTTTTCTACAACATACTGGCATTTTATCAGATTTATAGACTCCAATATTATGAAATCAAGTGAAGCTTGTTGTAGAATAGTGAGACTGCGAGACTACTGTGAGACTACAGTTTGAGTTTGAGTGGAAGAAGAGACTCTATACTTAGTCTCAACTTCGCCAATTCATAAAGGGTAGTCTATATTATTTGAATATTGAATTGAGCAGTAGCTCACTGATAGCCTACATTTATTCATTCTAAATTTCTTCACCTCTTTAAAGGGCATTTTCATTTTCAACAATGATAGTTTCACTCATTTTGATTTGTATGAATAAATCATTCGATTTCATTGAAAGTAATTCTCTTCATTCCCATTTATTCCAGAATAAACAGGAAGATGAACGTTGCAGCAGTTTTCATATACTTGACAACACAAACAATGGCAGAGTCACAGTACCACCGACTAAAAGGAGTTAAAAGTCTGATATGTTTGATAACACAGATGATGATAAGGACTTTATTCCACCAACAGATTCTTGATCAGATTCACAAGACATTATGGTATTTCAGCAATCTAGGAAAAAAAATTCACCACTACAATTTGAGACTGCAGGTGAAGAGTTAGACAATAACAATGTTCCTCATAGTGGAAATTCATTCACCAATTATTGTATTGAAATTATGAAGAAAAAGTCAAGGAAACGAGTTTGTAATGAAATGCAATGGAAATGTAATAAGAGGAAGAAGCTTTTAGCGAGTGGTATACCCTACATTAATAAAAAGGGTAATCCTATGCCAGAAAAAAATATTAAATCACCCTGTAGCTGCAGTCTGAAATGTTTTCAGAAGCTATCTGATGACAACAGAAATGAAATACACAAATATTATTGGGATCCAGATAAAACAGTGGATGTCAAACGCCAGTTTGTGGCTTCTTGAGTAAAAATTCTACAAACTGAGCGTAGGAGACCCACTGATGGCAGTATGAAGAGGAATATTACTCTAAAATACTCTTTCCTTTTCAATAATAATGAAGTCACTGTTTGTAAAAAATGTTTCTCTCAACATTGAACATTTCACAAACTTCTGTGCCGAATGCTATCAAAAAGCATCAAACTGGGGGACATGTCTTACCTGATCAAAGAGGTCATCATGAACCACCCAATAAAACGCCACAAGCTGTCATCTGCTATGTAAAGGAGCATATTTCCAAGTTTCCAAAATATGAATCACAAATCTCATTATTTCAGAGAAAAGACCCAAAAGGAGTATTTGGGGCCCCACCTATCAATTAGAAAGTTATACTCACTGTATAAAGAAAAGTGCTACCATGAAAATCAAGAACCATGTAAAGAAAGGCTGTATCGAAAAATATTTAATACCGAATTTAATTTCAAGCACAGACTCATGTGATTAATTTCAAAATCAAATGAGAGGCTCCAAAGAAGATGAAGATAGGAATATCACCAGGAATAAATATCATGATTACTTGAATGGAGCAGAGAAACGCTACCACCTGAAAAGAGAAGACAAACTTAGAGCAAAAGCTGGTACTGGATTCATTGTACTAACTGGTGATTTAGAAAAATTTCTTCTGATTAACACACAGTCTTTTTATTTGCGCAAAAATAACAGTCTTATAATTCCACCTTGCACAATGCTGCAAATAACGTATCACACTGTCACATGTGGGATGGAAGTAAGGGATCCAGGGGGGCAAACGAAATTGCATCATATATTTTGAAGTGGATGGAATTACATTCTGATCTGCTATGGAGGAAATAACAATATGGTCTGGAAATTGTCCTGGACAAACGAGGAATATAGTTATGGAAATGTCTTATGATTATTTGCTACATAAATTTCCAGCTTTGAAAAGAATCAATCACAAATTCCTTTTTTCCATTAATATAAGTCTTTGGCTTGTAAAGATATGCCAGATTTCATGGATTATAACGGAGGTGATTGCAATTAGACAGTTGAATATTTTTGTAAAATGATGACATGAGAATTTTTTATGAATTATGTACTCTTAAAATATTATAATTTTTGTTTTATTTTTTATCAATTATTACATTTGACATAATTTTTTCTAATTCGTACATTCAATAATGGTTATTGAATTGCTTTGTAAAATGATGAGTATTCATAATGCAGGTGCTCAGAATATTATTACTTTTGTTTCATATATTATTTATATATTTTACTTTTTATTATCAATTATTATATTTTTCAAATATTGATGTCATTTTAAATTATAAGTATTTATAAATTATTGCAACTCTGTCAGTGTGAAAATTTTGTTTCTGTGAATTAACATTCAATATTTCACATTTTGATTGTTTTAATGTTGAATAATAATGAGTTTTGAATGAAACATTTCTTTTTTTATGTTTCACCACTGTTATGGGAAATCAACTATCAATTTTTTTCTCAATATCACAAAAATATTATAGAATAAGAATAATATGGAAATGAGAATAGAATAAACAATCATTTGCTAAAAAAAATCGTTGTTTTTGTGAATATTGGGAGGAGTTACCTCTTTTTCCTCTAGACCTTGAATGCAGAAGGAGTAGAATAGTCAGAGATAAAGAGTGTTAAGTCCTCTATCTGCTAAATCGTTCAGATTTCATGATATATTATTAAATGATATTAATCTTGAGAACAAAAGGGATGTTGAGTCTTAGTTTCAAGTTTATAGCATGTATTGTTGTTTTCTGTCATTAATTTGAAGTGAAAAAATGTTTTGTTTTGGCTCTCCTGAAAAATCAGTCAAATGGAGTTGACACCCTTGACCTCTCAGGTACAGAAATATAAATCATCAAACACTTTTTTCTTAGTTAAGATAGATTAAACTGATCGAGGAACGTTATTGAATGAAGTACATCCACTTTGAAATGTTGAAAGAAAATTAAATTTTGATTCTTAAGAGATTATCAAAGTAATAATCACTTCCCACTTCATAAGATTGATTTTCCATTGGATTTATTCAGACAAAATATAGCAGTTCAAAATGGCTAGGATATATAGCATTGGCCTTTATTATTGACATAGATTGATAGTTTAATTACTTGAAATAAAATATGAAACCCTGGTAGGATTGATGAAATCCTACACCTTAAATTTTTCAAAAGTTTAATATTTAATATTTTCCACCACTTTAATTCATTAACAAAGCATTTTTGAGCTTGTTTATAAACATCGCTTGTTCTTTATATGGAATGAGCTATTCAAAAATTTTTCTCACACTGATTCTGTCCTGAATATGATAAATCATTAACTTACAAACGTTGGACTTATCAAAATATTCAAATTTTCTATTGCGTTAATTGTAAGCATTTCTCTTAACAGCAAACAGCGTTCTTTTAGTTTTCCTACAAACTTTCCTTTCTCTTGTTTTAGATGATTTGAAATTTGATTTGCAACTCCTGGAAGAAAGTAACAACGCTGGATTTGATGTTGAGAGTGAGGCTACAGCGCAGGACAGCCCAAGCACTCCCTATCAAATGAAGCAGTCGTCGTCTTTTATTGGCTTCACTCCCAAGTATGTTTATCCAACAAATTTCATTTAAAACCTAAAATTTGTAATATTTTATTTTAGTTCATTGATTTTAAATTTTTTCAAAATCAAGGCAATGTTTCAAAATCGTTAGACATGTCAGGGCACAGCATTCATCCACAATTTTTAGATGAACATTATTACCATTCACAAAACAAGTTGGCATTCATTAGTCTGAATATTGTTATATCAAAGGTTTTACCTGTTTACCCAGTTGATCATTTTGAATGTAAAGGAGTCTATATATATCTCGCGCATCCTCAGTACGGTAGGGCCAAGGCCTTCCACATGGTTGATAGTTTCAAATCCTTTTTACCGCTAGTCTACCCAGTTTTGCTTGCAATATTTTATTTTGACTTTGTGTCTTCCTCGTCTCCTATGACCAGTGTTATTGGTTTGGCCGCTTCTTGGGTGATTCAAGATTAGCCTATTATTAAATGTAGTTCATGTACGTGTGTGCGTGTAACATATAAATATGTATGCATGTAACTATGTCCATATTTTATTTATTATTTTTGTACAATACGATCTAATGTATTATATATATCAAAATAACTTTTTCTATTTTTTAATTATTTTTTATGAGACGTTTGTTCGGCTGTGGACAGGAAGAGGATCCTTCTGTTCTGCAGTAGTTTATTTAATTATCCTTTTCATTTTATAGTTAAGGAAACATACACTATTTCTTCTCATTTTTTTTCTTTTCTCCCTCGAATTCCTAGCAATTACAATCCAGACTCTTCCTCACACACAGGCTATCAGCCCATGTGAGGAATATTTCTTTCTCTTTCTTAATTTTTATGTGTGTATTTTTGTAATATATAAAGGAGAAATAAAGTTACTTTTTGATTTGATTTGATTTGAAATAGCCAATATCCTTCCAAGTGGAAAAATTGGACAGAATAGTGATCAACAGCACTATTTTAAATTGATTGTAGAAAATAAATTATATATCCGTTAAGCCAATCAAATTGAATTTTGGGAGTATCCCAATTTATATTTTATGCATTTATAGGCTAATTAGAGCATGTGATGAGAAAGCATAATGCATGTATTTACTCAGCGAAATTAATTCCATAAGACTGCAATCTCCCTGTACATTTGTAATTTTTTTCTCTAGGCCTGATTTAAAATCGAATTGGATGGAAATTGTAAAGAGCTCTAAAGCAACTTTAAGTCGAAACCAGGAGACCTCGTGAGTAGAAAAAATTAGAAATATATTTTTTATTACTATTTCTCTACTTGATCGTTTTTTAAACGAACTTTCCAATTTCACGAATTTCTGTTTCTTGGGTCGTTTAGAAAGTCAAGAACGGTCAGTCCTAACTCAGTAAATAAGGTATTCACTCCAAAATCCAATTTGAATGATTTATGAAACTTTCTCAGCTATTCAAAGTAATCATTTATTTTAGTTATTAATAAGAAATACAAAAATGCTCACGTGTTCTTCTCAAACTAACAAGCTATCCAAATTCTTATCAATCTAGGAAAACATAAATACTTATTGATCCTAAAAATTATACATCTCTTCCCTAATATAGACATTATTGAAATTCTATTGTACGATACATTCTGAACACTCATTTTATTAAATGAAATGAGATGAAACTCGTTAAAAATTTATCAATAGTTATAATCGTTTGTTGTTCCGATTTATTATTCCTTTACATTATGCATGCTATCATTGGCGCATTTAACATTATTCATGCTTGGACCATGATTAGTTGTTTTATAATCTAACATTATGGTCAAATATGTCATGTTAATAAACTGGATTTCAAGGGCCTGGTTTATTTAAAAAAAAAAAACTAATTCTCCTTATTTCAATTTCTTTTAATATTATTTTCTCTTACACTTCATCCCATTCACCTTCATGTACTCAGCAAACTGTCAACATCGCTATTGAAGTTCATTTTTCAACTCAACCTGAAACATTGATTTCTATTCATAATTTATTACAATATTTGAAACAACTTCAGTGTTTTTTCTCACAGATCTTGTAGAAATAATTGACTTTAATTGAAAGAATAAAATGCGAGCAACAAGAGCTTGGAAGATGATTAAATTTCAGTTTTGACCATGCCAATCCAGTTTCCCATATCTTCTTATTTGAATTGGATATTTCAAATATAGAAAAGATTATGATGTTGAAGATCCATCTTGTTTTCACTAATGTATAATAAAAACTTAAAAACACTTTTAAGTGGAAATTATGACCCACGTTATGGCGTGACGGCCGTTTCATTCTAATGATGCTCTTAACATCAGAATGAAACGGCCGTCACACCATAATGTGAGTCATAATTTCCACTTGAAAGTGTTTTTCAAGTTTTTATTATAAGAAAATATTAATGATTATTTTGCACAAACGGTGCACAGTACCCGGTTGCACAAGCATCCTATCATAACGATGGTTCATTATCCGTTTCACTTTTATACCAGACTACTATCCATCACATCATTCAGTATAAGAGTGACTATTATGTTTTGAACAAGGAACAACGACAAAGATGGCGGCTTGATTATGATTCTGAAATCAGCTGAGAATTTCAAATTTAAATATCAGAAGCATTTACACTGCACATGAACAAATTCTAATTGCAAATCAAATGCCAAATGTTAGCACCAGTAAATGTTCATTGATCATACTTAATTATAATTACCATACAAAATAACATGATAAAAAATTGGAAAAATTGAGAAAAATTGGTGATTCAGTCAGGTTATAATTCATATTATGCAACCAATGTTGCATTTCGGAAAGCCTGTGCAATAGTGCGCATGCGCAATTACATTAGGTAAGTTACATTGGCCTTTGGGCACATTGAGTTACATTATATTGGGCCTTAGTAGCTAAGTGAGTAGCGAGTAGAAACGTTACAAGCCGACCAAGCTACAGCAGCTCGGCATGCCAAGCCGAATTATAGAAAAAATGAGACTTCCAGAATGAGCCCCATACTATGGAATTTCAAAGGTAATAAATAGTATTGCAACACAAAATTAAAATATGAAGTTTACCAATAATTTATTCAATAAAATTTTATCAAAACTGTTCACAGAAAATACAATATGCCTCATCTGAAGTTGGCAGCTCTTAACTTTTGATTTGCTACTCGCTGGCAGTGTAGCCAACACCAAAATACAATATTATTGTGGCCAAAGCCACAGGCTGCCAACATAACACTTCAGATGAGACATATTGTATTTTCTGGGAACTGTTTTGATGAAATTATATTGAATAATTTTTGGTAAACTTCATATTCCAATTTTGTTTTGCAATACTATATATTGTCTTTGAAATTCCATAATGGGGGTAATTCTGGAAGTTTCATTTTTTCTATAATTCGGCTTGGCATGCCGAGCTGCTATAGCACGGTCGGTCTGTAACGTCTTTACTCGCTTATCTACTAACTCGCCCAATGTAATCGACCCTTTATACTAGGTACCCTTTATATACTTTATACTAATGTTTAGTATGCTAGCACCAGAACTCATATCGTATGTGTTCCACCATTCAAGATAATATACAGATCATACGAATATAGGTCTGTATTGAGAAAATATGTTGTAAAATTTCATCTGGAGTATTTTTCCTGCGACAGCTCGCTAGATTGAATGACAAAAAGTCACTTTTTACAGCTTACCATGGGCTCTTACTGGCACATATTAGGTATGTTATCTTAGTATGGGGTAATTCATTAAAACAAAATCTTGATAGGATGTTTAATGTGGTTAGGTGTATAGAAAGAGTAAATAGATTAGATTCATGTAGGCCGTTATTCAAGAGACGTCTCCTAACTGTACCTTGCTTATATGTGTATGAAGCTTCTTTATATGTAAAAACGAATGATATTAACCAAAATCTTGACGTACATGACTATAATACAAGAAGCCGAGGAGATTATCACTTGGTAAGTCACAATAGTAGCTTATTCAAACAAAAACCCAGTTATATTTGTAGGAAATTCTACAACAAGCTATCGCAGATTTTAAAGAATCTTGAAAATATAGAAATATTTAAAAAACAATTGAAAAATATTTAGTTGATAAAGCTTTTTATAAAGTACAAGAGTTCCTTTCACATAAAAATTAAGTTTCACTTCAACTAACTGATATAGTAATTGTGGTATCTAGTGTATAATTGTTGATCTGATTTGTCTTATACACCTTAACTGGAGTCTCCAAGACGTAATCTACAAAAAAAAAAAAAAGGGGGATAATCATGTGCTATCAGATAGTAGCTTGTTATAAAAATGAAACATATAAAATGATCCATCATTAAGATAGGATTTTTGTGCAACTGGTAAGGACCAGTTACACAAACGTCGATCATAGTTTGATGTTTTCCAACTACCCATACATCAAATGTGTGGGAGGTGTTAGCTGGTAATTTGCAACCACTCGTACTGTGATAATTACTTTAGTTTGGTACTACTATAGTGTGAACCAATTAAATATGGAGCGTGGATACATTTGAAGTTCAATATGAAGTTGCAAATTGAATAATTTATTCTATTGTTTTATTCAGAAATTGTGTTCACGGGGTTGTTTAACAGATTTATATTTAATTTGTGTCGATTTTTATTTAATCACAATTTTATTTGTTTTTCTCGCCGTTTAGATCGAATGGGATAAGTTTCGTTTTAACAGATAAGGAAGGATACCCAAACACCTGAAATTGATTTGATGTTTCAAGCAGAAAAAGTTAGTGGTTTGAAATCAATAAAATCAATTTGTAGGGTTAGTTAAATGGAAAGAGAAATTAAGTTTTGGGCGAATCTTGCAGTAGTTTTATGTTTCAATGTAAATTATTGATACAGTATTACAATTAACATGTTAGGTGATGATGACAGTTTTGATGACAACTAATTTGTTTTTGTTTGAAATGACAAACGCTTCAATTATTTATTATAATAATTATCATGGTATCACTGATTCATTTCATGCTGTGTCTCAAATCATTTCCATCATTTCTAATTTCATGATTGGGTCGAGCCATCCTTTTCAGATACTTTTAGTTACTTCATCAATATCATTTCCAAAATTCTAGAAAGTATAAACTATGGCTTGCAATCTGACACTGTAAACTTTGTCCACTTTATTCGACGTAGTTATTCTTGAGTTCTATTCTGAGCGGAAAAAATTTTTTTACACAAATATTTGCTTTACAATGCATTCAACATCAATAAAAAGGATAAATTCATATGAATTCTTGGTATCTTCCCGTAAATAATTAATTATTTGTTTTTTATATATTTTTAAGAGATCAATATCATACTTTATAATATAAATACTTTCTATAAAACTTATATAATGATGATAATAATAATAATAATAATAAAAATAATATAATAAAATGTTTTTTATAAATAACATAATATAAATAAAAATAATATAATAATAAATAATAACAATAATAAAATAAATAATATTTACCGTAATAACAATAGATAAAAATGATATGAAATGAAGTAAATATATAGCCTAATATATAAAATAAGTAAAAAAATACTAATAAGAAAAATAAAACGAATATCATAAATAATAAAATCAACGAAAATTATTATGAGATCGCAGCAAAGCGCGGCGGGCCAACTAGTTCTTTTTAAATGGCTATGACTCTTGAGAAATACATGAGATATTCTTTATGGTTTTCAGCTGGTGTAGAAAAGTTGCATTGTAAGTGGATTCTAGCATGAGCAGGAAACCATTCAATCTCAATAGCGTATTTAATTTGCTTAGGCAACAGCTTAGAATATATGAGATAAAATTCTATAATTCCGCCATTTCGTGAGAAATGATGAGGAGGGACATTTCTTTTCAAATTTCTTCATAATTTCTATATATATATATATACTTGTATGGAATTGAGTAGCAGCATAAAGGAAGCGAAGTTATATTGTTAGATCTAAATTAATTAGCCAGTGCATGGCCACGTCATCTGCTACATGCAGTTTTTGTAGCCCTCCTGGGAGTCTTGTCAATGGGCATGAATCAATAATATGGTCCATTGTTATAACCACTGCTACTGCCGGGAGGCCGGATAACGGCGTTCGGCACCATGTTGCTGCTCATTTTGAAGAGAGCACGTGCATCAGTAATGCGCCGCGAACAGCTTTGCTATATATGACCTTGCGCAGTCAATTTTGCAAAATTCTCAAATCACCTTCAATCAGAACTAGTTTGATCACTGCCAATATCCAACCTTCACCTCAACCCCGCAAGGGACAATTTCATAATTTCTCTCATTTTTGCAGAATCTAACATATCTTACAAGCGTTAAAGGTGTTTAGTACAAATTACATTACGAGTAGCTCACATTAAACAATAATATAATTTTAAAATACAATGATATATTTGTATATAAGATTGTATAATTTAAAATAAGGTATATTGAAAGGTACTTCTGTATATGCGCCGGTAACATCCTTCAAATGATGAAAATGATTCATTATTGTCAATGTTATCTTATGTTTCCCATGACCATTCTAGTTTTACTTTTAGAATTAACTCTGCGTTTGAAACCTTCTGAAAGATAGTATTTTCTATAAATTGGTTAATTACAAATATGCGTATGTAATTCACTACTATAAGCTCCAGTTATGCTATAAGCTGTTACAGTATAACTACGTTATGGTCGCTCTGGTGGAGTCGATACAAGGATTATGTTTTCATGAGGTAAGGCTTGCAGGTAAACTCACTCACTCTTTGTTCAGAAATTACTACCTGGAAACAGAAGTGATTCAGCTGCTAAACACAAGATTATTGATAGATTTTTTAAATTTCATTCACATATTTTTTGTTGTTTCCAGAAAAGAATTAGTATCTACTTTCTCCTATTTTTTTCGGATGTAGCCCACATAGGTCTGAAACCTGTACGTGAGTAATGCGTTTTATGATGGTGGTTGATGAGTTGGACCTACAGTTTTAGGTGGGTTCTGAAACCGGGAAGTGATTTTACAGCAGAGAGCAGTCTTTTTGCTGGCCAATCCAATCGGTCGCCCTTACAAAGAGGGTCCAGGAGTTTGTAGCTTATCTTATCCGAATGAACAAATATCTGCCACAACTCACGGCCCATTTGGAGCAATTGAGAAAGTGCAAACATGATCAGAAAGAGTGAGGATATTGTAAATTATGAGAGTTTATAGAATTTCCAATAAAATGTAACTAAAAGGTGTGATTTTACAATAATGTAATCGACTAATGGTGTTAATTATATATTTTATGATTTGTGAATAATTTTATTAGATTGTACAACTTCAAACTAAATAGAATAGATATCTGTTCAATCAGAGAAAAGCTATTAAACTCCTGGGCCCTCTTTATAAGGGTGACCGATTGGATTGGCCAGCAAAAAAGACTCTGTTGTCTGCTGTAAAATCACTTTCCGGTGGTTCGGAACCCAGCTAAAACTGTAGGTCCAACTCATCAGTCACCATCATCCAATTCATTACCCACGCACAGGTCTCAGACCTATGTGGGCTTCATCCTCCGAAAAATATATAATAATAGGGGTCCAGTACTTACAGTGGTGGTGGTAGCTTTCAAACGATGACAATATTTTAATGTCAAAATCGGAGCCTATCGTCACTTCAGTATAAAATAGCCGAATTTATTTTTGTTCATATATTTATTCATAATCATAAATTGAGTTAAGTTATTCCAGCAAAGATTGGTTTAAGGTAGGGTATAAGTCACACTTAGAGCGCATGCACAGAGATTCAAGATTCAAAAGTGGAGTAGGTGGAAATAAGATTCACACATGTAGATTTACCATTGTTTTTACGAACAATGTCCTCTAAAAGTTATTCAAAATCTATTTGATGAAAGAATTTTGTTAATCATTGTCAAAACTTTTTATTGAAGTACTCTTTCTTGTGTTCTGTTTATTGGTATGATCCTAGTTATGATGTGCATCTATTTATTTTACAGTAACGTGGAGCATGAAACAGATAGCGCATGCAGTGAGTCTGATTTGTCCCATATGTGCGTCAGTGATGAGGAAGTTGCAGTCGCCACACCCGACACTTTCTGCTGATCAGCAGCAACTATGTAAAAAACTTCAATTGAAAGCAAATCCATCAAAAAGATATCCGATGTTTCTTCTTGATTGATTCAATTTTGTTTTCAATCAAAATGTGTTTAACCAAACTATAATTACTTTTGGAACAGTTCTTTATCGGTTTAATAAGTAGGAAACTTAACTCATTCCAATTGAATTACTCAAATGTATAAACTAACAGTCACAAATGATAGGGGCCAATTGAAAAACTCTTCTCTGTCAATCTTGAAAGAATTTTCAAATTTCAAAATAATGGTGTTCAGTAATTTCAACTTTCAGTAATGCTTGGCGGTAGATTATGTTTTAGTTCAGTCACTGGAAAAGTCGTTAAAATCTTATTGATAATAATAATAATTTAAAAAAAAACGTTTTTAAAATTCACTATTGAGTTCTACAATTGTACAACTGAATGGTGAATTTTTAATTCATTCATTCTTGATAAACTGCTTAATAATAATTGTGAATATTTTATTCCTAATTGATATATTCATTTTATATTTACATAATTTCTCATCAATTTGCTAGCGCACATACTTCAGGTTTGCCGGCATAATTTGTATGAACAGTATACACTGTAAAATACTCCAGAATTATAATGTATTAGGTACTTATTTTTGTTGTTATTTTGTTATATATAGGCCTAATCTTACATGTCATATTTAATTTGAAACCTATTTTCAAATAAAAATATAATTTATTTGCATTTCATTTAACTAACACTTCAAGCAAAACGCTTCTTCTTTTGATAACTATTGTTATTGCTATAATTTTCCAACTAAAAAAAACCGAGCCAAATTATACGGTTCGCTACAGAGAAGAGTGAGCTATTAATTTATTGTCACGGTGTTATTAACCAAGAATATATTGTTCTCAATCTTCTCAGAATTTAATTCATTATCGTGACTGAACTAAGTATAATTTTTACTTGATATTGAAAGACATGAACCATTCATTGAAGGAGGGTAACAAACACCAACGTTCCCATTATTTGGCTCCATTTCAGTATGAATTAATGAAATTGAGCTTTTTCAATTGTGAATCGGATAATAAAATTGGAAACAAAGAATTAGATGGTAAAAGTGTTGAAACAAGGTTCATCTAATATACTTTTTCTCAGTAGTTGTTTCAAGCAACGCAGATGACACCCATTTTTGACTGCAGTTCTCTGACTGACTTATTGACAAGTTCAATGAATATTTCTAAGACGGCATTACCTAGTGCACAAAAATAATTGATGATAATCATTATTATTGTGCTCATCAAGGTTTTCTGTATTTGGGTTTTTTCCCACATTTGAATTCTAGTATCGAACAGAAGTGAGTAGAATCAGACCAAAAGAATAAGTCCAAAATAAATGTTTTATGTATATGAAAAATACGATCTCTTTTTGAAATTGATAAAGCTTGATTTTAAAAAAAAACTATAATTTAAATTATATTATATAAATTATAATTTATTAAAATTCAGATAAAAATATTTTCAGACACTAAATATTTAAAAATAGACCAAAAAAAATCTTTGAAATATATATATATATATTTATATTTGAATGTTGTGTTCACTCTCCCTCCTGTATTGTGGATGGCATTGTTGGAAATCTTGTCTACATTTTTGTACTAGAATTATTATAGCATTATTTCTGTTGATGTATTTGATTTTATACTAGCTCTTTTATTGTATGACATATTGTATGGTATCATTTTATACGAGGGATGTTTGTTTCCCATTTAGTTTTGAATTTTCAACATTCCAAGATGTCTTAGATTCATCAAATCCAAATAATTCAATTTGAAGTTCGTCATGTTCGTCATTAGGTCCAAGGATTTTCGAATTCAATAACTTGAATGTTACCATATTAGCACTTAAAGGACATTGTCTTGTTTGTAGTTATTGGGCTTAGGATATTACCAGATATTTCCTAATGTTAGATATACTGTATCAGTACTGTAAATAAAGCTTAAAAATTATATTTTTCCCAGAATTTATTTTTTATAAAACTTACTATTCATCTAATTTTCTTACAAATAATGAACTTGTGTATCATTCAAGATAAGCTTAAACTTCTATGAATGTTTAGTTCTATATCCTACTCATTACATCAAACTTAGCACACAGTGTATTTTCAATTCAATCTGCATTCCTTGTAAATCTATACTGTTTTTTCAACAACTTATTTAATAAGGATGTAATTATCTTCCTATTTTCATTTATCAGTAACTAATTTCATCTATAAATTGATTTGAATATCAGTGCTCTCATTAAAAATTATTTACGATAAATCTCTCTAGAAAACTTTTAGGGAAGATATAGGGAATTCTACGAAATATAAGCTTTGAATCAATATAATAAAAGAAAACAATATAATTTGCAACTATGTCTTCAAATAGTTTTTTCTCTTTTTCTCTTACCTTCCTTCCTTCAGGTTGAGTAAAAGAAAAGTCTAAAAGACTATACAGTCTTAACTATCCCATTTGCTAATTTTCTCTTTTACCAATTTTTTTCATCCACTTTCTTCAAATTGGTCTGAATGTAGAGCATTATTAAAAATTCTTCTAATGCTTCTATTAATTTTATTCATTGCACAAAACTTATATTTTTTAGTATAGAGCAACTCCAATAACTTGTTTATAATTTATTTAAATTTCTCATGCTGTTTCCTCTAGTTTGGACCGAATATAAGTTTCTGACTGGTAAAAAGAATCTATTCTGTAAGTTTTATCTTCGACCAATAAGCTTTTCTCAACAACAACGTACATATTTAAAATAGCTTTTCCCACTCTTACACATCAATATTATTTTATTTTGATCTTATATGTATCTACCATGAAAATGAAATCAGAAGTCAAGTCTTCTGTTCATTTATAATCGATATGCTCTATTAAAGATCAGTGTTCGATTTTCTCTAGATATTTGGCCTTTTTATGAAATGAATAAAACCATGTTATCAACTTTGATCAATTTAGTAACTTAATATAAATAAAATGCAATACAATGTTTCTTATAATCGATGAATTGAGTTAAATTGACAATATTCTATTATTCAATCCTAAATCGCCATTTATGTAGTAAACTGCTTTCAACTATTTTTTTCTGCTATGCTGTTTTTAAATGTACTGTATTCGTGTTAATTTATCCTCCATCTCGAATTCTTTCATACTCTATTTGTAATTCTTTTGATAAGAAACTTTCCGACTTTCTGCCACATAATTTGCCGAATCTTATGATTCAATTTGTGTTAATTTTGGAAATTGATTCAATAAATGTCATTGAAAATGACAATAAATTAATTCATTGAGAGAAATAAAATTTGTCTCAATGATTTTCATTATGTCAAAAAGTGTTTCGAGCACCTGCAAATCACTTGATGAAAGTTGGAATTATTATTGTAGTTTCTGTAACATTGTAAATGTCTCACTGCTAATGAATGTTTCATTTCTTCAGTTGTAATTATTGTGAAAATTTAATATAATGACCATTAATTTTTAATCTAACAATTATACTCGTCACCTCTGAGAATGATATTGCTTCATTATCATCATCGGTGTTCTGCTAATTGTAAACATAATTAATAAATTTGTCAAAATATATTATTGTGTGTGTGTATATATATACAAAACTCATTTAATTGAAACAGTAGATTTTCTCTTGTTCAAACAAATCAGGTTTGGGCCCACATCCAAAAAATCATCAGTGTTCTAGATACACTGAAATAATCGGTAAAATACAGCTCAAGCTACACCATTTCAGATAATTACTGTTTGAAAATAAAATTGAACAAGTACCCGACTTGCATTTTTATAAATATTTAGTTTATTTAGAGATCGTGAGGTAGGGGCTATCAATGAAGTCTGTCCATCAGGTACACTGGTCGGTGTGATGGTGGTGTGTTTGGTGAGGTACAAGTTTAATATAAACAAGTTTGTTCCATAACTCGTTCAAATTAGCGAAAGTAATAGAAAAGTCATGACGCCACTCAGTTCAGAATCACTCTTGAATTGCAAATTTCAGCACCATTTGTATACTTTTTCAGTACAAAAATTAAGTTTTTTATTTCACAAATTTTAATCTATATCTTGATCAGCTGGCAATGATATGGAAAGCTGTGCTTCAAATAAGAACCCTAGGCGCGGCCTCCACTTGCCATTTATAGCGCACGATTGTTTAATCGTGAAAATAAAACCCATTATTTCTAGTTAAAAACAGGCAGGCAACAGGTCAGAGCTGCGACTAAACTGTCAGCAGTGGATGCATGTCCATACTTGACCATGTGACTTTGCGGAAGTCCGCTAGTCAGGTCACAGGCAAAATAGGATGATTTGCAACTTTTTTGTTGTAGCGATTGTTCAGACAAATGTGGGTTCACCCTAACTAGAAATAATGGGTTTAATTTTTACGACAACAATCTTGTGTCTAGAAATAATCGCAATTGAAGGCTGCGTCAAAAGTTGCAAATCATCATATTTTGCCTGCGACCCGACTATCGGACTTCTGCAATGAGTCGCATGGTCAAGAGTGGACTTGCATCCACTGCCGACAGTTTAGTCGCAGTGTTCTGACCTGTTGCCTTCCTGTTTTTAAGTTTGTTAATAATTATAGAATTTGCGCATGAAAATATGTCTGACAATGAATCAAATGGATGTGATGGACTCATTGCAACAGTGATAGCGAATTATTGATATCAGAAATCAAAAAGAGACCAGTGTTGTATAACAAACAAAAGAATCTAGCCCTAAGCACTAAGGCGATGACAACAACTGTCAGACATTGCAGAAATAATAATTATCGAAATTAACGAATTTGAATTAGTATTATTACTATTTAAAATAGCGATTTATTGATTCACCTTATAGTTTTTCAGCAAATGCGATTTTTTAATCACAGCAACTAAATATTGCAAGTGGAGGCCGCGCCTTATGGTCGATACACACCACACATATATCCATGCCGTACTGGGGCATCACTTTCAGTGATAGATGAGAACCGGAGGCTGATAAGACAATTTAAGGCTCGGTGCACACTTGCGTTTTTTCAAGCTGCGTGCACGCAGCTTGCGAACGCCGGCGGTTCAGCGGTAGATGAGTTCTAGTGAAGAAGTACACACTTGAGCGGAGCAAGTGACTTGCAAGCGGCGTCTTGCAAATTGAGCACGCAGCTTTCTGCCCAACCGCCGCGTGCACGTAGCTTTCACAACACTCCGGGGGGGTCTGGCAGGTTGAAACCGCTGAAAACACGCTCTAGTGTGTATTGAAGAGAAAAACAAGCGGCGTGAAAACACGCAAGTGTGCACCGAGCCTAAGAGATGCAAAACATCGAAGCTTGTCTGGCGAAATCACAGTGTCCTACAGTGCTAAATTAGTTACCAACAGTATGTTTTAGCTGCACGGATCAGCATTGATGAGACATCACCATTTTCTTTCCCCAACCAAACGCAAAATTTTTTTTAGATATTTTAAATTCTATATTATTCTGCTTAAGCTCCTGATTCTGGAACAACTTGATTTTTTCTATCTTCAACAAAAATCCTGAAAGATTCCAGTTTCTATGCTGGGAAGTACGGAAAGGTTGAAATTTATTCTGTCCTTTGAATTTGTGTTATAATTTTAATGTACAACATAATGTATTAATATTGCAATGTATTATAATATTGGTTCAAATGACTAGTAATCAAACCGAATACATTTATTATGACATTATTTATTTAGTATGACATTTCCTTTAACATTTTGTGTGATATTAAAGCAAATCTATTCTATTTGAAGATAAAAATATCAAATATAATTTTTTCAACTGTGATTTATGCATTGATAGTCTTGTACAGAGTCAAATTATTAGTTAGATACTTGTATTTTCATAGAAGACAGGCTATAGGATTTTGGTCAAGTTTAAAATTTAGCTGTTTACAGTTTATAAGAAATATTTAGAGTAATGATATTGATAGTTAGTTATAGTTCATTTAAAGTACTTAGGTTCATAAATTATTAGATTATCGGGCTCTACAGAATACTTTAAGATATGTGTTTTGGTAGCTTCTTAAAAAGGTAGGCTACCTCTTTATGTTGCTCAAGTTACTTTTGATCAATCTTCATGAATTTTTCAGAACAGAAAAATATTTTTAATTCAGTTGCTTGAGTAGTCTTTGAAGATTCAACATGAACTTATGTCTCCAATTAATAGCAATAATTAATAATTACTCATTGTATCAACTATGCACTATAATATTGAACAGTGGCGTAACGTTGTCTAATTTGGCCCCCTCCCGCAACCGATTTCCGGGCCCCTTTCCTCAAAATCATATAAATATCCTCCCTTACCCTCACCACCCTATCCCTGAAAAACTTGCATATTTTGTGGGCAGTTATCATAATTATGCAAGAACTAAATGCCTTTTACTCTATTAAATTTTAAAATTCAATAATGTTTCAAGGGGGGACTACTCTAATGATTTTGGCTTTAGCCTACGGGTTCCTGAAAGATGGAAATAGTTGAGAGTTGATTTTATTATAAATAATTAACTACTTCATTGAAACCTTGAAATTAAGGTCTTCCATAGGATCTACATTCACATTCTCTTTGCTAGCACCTCCACTCCTTTTCCCAGAAATTGTATTCTCTCAGAATTCGCCTCGTTCGCGCACACGGACACAGGTTAAATTTTAATAAAAAGACAGTTAATCTAAATTACGGTGAAATTACTAAGTCAGGAAGAGCAAGAAATTTCCTGGCGGAAGAGAGAAAACGGAAAATACTTATACTTGATACTATTACAGTATAGGGAAAACTATTATTTTATAAATTTATACAATAGCCACGTAATTGATCCGATATATCAAGGGTTTAAATATTGTTTCAAAATGTACAAGTCGATAAAATATAGAAATAACTAAAAAATGAAAGTAAGACATCACAACATCACACATGTTGAAAAATAGAACAGAAATGAAAAAAAGGCACTCCAAATAATAAATATCACAATCTCACTTGATACGGTTTACTCTAGGGCTCTAGGCCAATTCACCGGACACGTGTATACATGCATCTAGCAGTCTCTCAATAGAGACTGAATTTAATAAACTGTACTGTAAGAAGAAAAATGTTGACTGATTTCTACACAAATCCCCACTTCCCATTTCTTCGTATGCTAATAAACATTAAGGAATTCAATGGGAAATAGTTAATTTTCTCCAATATTTGCACAGTGGTGACATAGCCTTATTCATGATTTATAACAGTCTAGATAAGCTTGTTTGAAGAGTGTTTTGTCCTCAGTATCTCTTTATTTAATTTCCTGAAGTCACAACATCCTGCTTCTGAATTCCTCCACTAAGCTATTTAGGAATAGATAAAGTAAACAATAAACAATGACCTTACATTATTTAGCCTACTCATGCCTTTTTTCTTCAATTTGTTTTATTTACATATAAATCAGTCTGGGCACGGGCCATTTCTTGAAAAATTATATTTTCAGTATGGGCCCGCTTATAGCTCGCCCCCCCCCCCCCCCGGGTCTGCGGGGGGTACTTTATGCCACTGATATTGACACAATAGCCTACGTATTATAATGTTATGTAAGTAATGCCTATATATTATAATAACGCAATAACTACACACAAAATGCACATGAATATAATATTATGCACTTTAATTTATTATGCACTGTACTAGTGATCAGGACATAAGATAATATTTTTCAACTTTTTATTGTACATTTAATTGACTGCAAGTCGTTTTCGATTTGTTGTAGGCCTCAACAACTCGAAAACGTTTGGCCACGTGTGAGTACATTTTTTATATATTCACAATCTAAAAGTGACTGCAAGTCGTTAATGTACAACAAAAAGTTAATTTTAACAACGCAGATTGTTATGGAACAAGAATTCCAAGAAAAATTTGATATTATATAGCAACGCTGATCGTTATGACACTAGAAATCCAAGAATATCTTTCAATTTCCCGGTACTTCAGCGACGCCAACCAAAACGTTTACTTTCATGTACATTAAGTTTAGCTATCTATAGAGCCTTAGCTTTAGCCTTAGTGAATTAGTGAATAACTTCTTCGGCTTTAGCAGTATATACCATTGATAATATGTGTTGATGCCTCCAATATTTTCGGCCAGTATATACCAATGGTATATTCACATACTCAATGCCTCACTGCTCACTGCCTTATTAGACTCTAATAGTAACATTATTGTTGACAAAATACTTTTTTTTGATGAAATGAGGTTTTTTATAATTTGAAGTACTATTCGATCAATTGTAATTATAAATGAAAACCATTCCATCCCGTCATGTTGTAGTTGTTGTGGGATCCGTTTAAGAAGTGTGTAGATTTCGCTACATTACGTCAAACTTAATAAACAGCTGTTGAACATTTTTCTGATTCTGATTCTGAGATGTGAAGAGTGAAGAGTCAAGCTTGATGTTTATTTTATATTACTGGCTTTTGATATTGGTGTTTTGTAAAAATCCGCATAATCTTTTGTTTTAACATGAGAGAAGTTTAGTTGGAAAGTTATTATATCGCACAAATGGATCCTCTAATTACTGCTGATTCTCAGCTCCTGCGTAAGTTTGTGTAAATGATAAAAAATATTTTATATTATCTTGTACATAGTAAAGTTTGGTTATGAGAGATGTACAATTTTGCAAGTACTTATAACTTGGATACACTGTAATGGAATATTCTTACAATCTTATATAATCTGCGAATGTAAATTTCTTGTTGAATACTGTTAACCGGATGAAATAATATAATTTTGAAATGATTTTTCGTTAGTTGTCCTTGTAATATGAGTTAATATTCTAAATGAAGTTTGTGATGTAAGCATTTATTCGAAATTATCCTTTTTCGACAAATACTGTCTTATTAAACGATCGGCTGCAATAACTACTTTTTCTATTCATCGGTACTTGAATTGCTTTGAAATAATTTCACAAAATATTGATGCTGTTGTGTAATTCCTGTGAATTTATTAAAAGGGGTTATGTGAATATTGTTCATCATGATTATTCATGATGCTGTAGTAGGCTTCTTATAACTCAGCTATCGTAGCTAATTGATTGACTAATACCTTATTAAAATATATAGTAACCTATTTCTGTATTTCTACTTGGATTGTCGAAGTTGTAAGTTATTACTCAAATATAAAATATTAAGTATATACTTCTCGTGAAAAAATTTAAGTTTGAGTGGTAGAAAATACTTCATCATCTTAATTCCGCCTAATAAAGAATTTCTTATTTTTCCATTTCAATACATTATTTTAATGATGCTTCACTTTTTAGTATTGATGTTTGCTGATGACACAACAATCTACTCAAGGGGAAAGACGGTTGAGTTGGCAGAGGCTCGTAGCGTTTTTAGTTGAGTCAAGCATTGGTTTAAGGTGAAAAAACTGCTTAAATGAAGAAAATGATTGAAAAATTCAATAAAAAAATTTATGCAGTGCATTCTACCTTTTTTATTGCTAACACAATTTCCCAAAATTTAAATGCTTATAAATCGAAAACAAAGGCATCTATTGAAAAACGGTTCACGCCATTGTTTTTTCTTGAAATTTCACACTGAAATGATGTTTCATATGACCATTATCCCATTTAAAAAATTAATTTGAATCCAAGATGGCGGACAAAATTTCAAAACTAGCAAAAGTTGGATTTTCAAAACTATGCAGATCCGCATAAGCTTCTTTCGCCAAGAACGTCTCAGTTTCGCAATATAAAGCCGTTTCCATACTTAAAAATCACCCTTTATAATGTAGATGGAAAGATTAGATTAGATCATTTACTCTATTCATGTAGATTACAAAGTGAACAGACTAGATTCTAGATTGTTAAAAATATATATTAGTACTGTAATTGTTCTATGAATTTTACAAAGCTTAACTAGAGAATTATTCAACGAAATGAATATGAGATGCAAATTGATAACGATAATATGATTGTGATGTATCTACATGAAACGGCGAACTTTGAACATATAAATGTCCATTCTTGGAAGAGGATATTCAAGGATATCCTTCTCATCAACACTTGACCGTAGAGAGAGAATAGTATGACTGCCTTTATTTGTTACCCTTGGAGAGCGAAGTTAGGGTGCAGCTGGCACTCTCTGCCACTTAACCCTCCTATACAATTTATACCAATTCTACCAATCTTAAATAGAACAAAAAATTAAGTTAAAAAATTTAAAGTTTAAGAGAAAAGAAAATTACAAAAAACCTGGACAATAAGTTTAAAAATCATAAGAAAAAAAAGAAGAAACTCTTTCAATGTCTAATAAGTCTAAAATTGAAATCTAGAAAATAGGAAGGTATATTATACATTTACAGTAGATGCTTGATATAAATACTAAAACAATTATTAATATAATAATCATACGGTTCAAAAGACAAATAAAAACAATGAAACTCTTCTACTCCAATCATTATTTAATTTATTATAAAATGCATCACATGCCCAATCATGCATGTAAACATCACACACACACACACACACACACACACAAACCATACAGCTTCACCTATTGCCCCGATCGCTCTCTCTCAACCACCTCAAGACAGCTGCGCTGAACAGTGTCCGCCTCTCCACTGTCCTCACAGCCACTGGTAGCCTATTCCACAGGCTGCAGGCGGTCACACAGAACGACCTGTTATATGTCACAGTGCGATGCCCTGGTATGTTCAACAAGCTTGCACCATATCTCGTACCCCTTCTATCAATATCCTGAATGAATTGAAAATTGGAACTTAGATACTCTGGAGTTTTTGTCGACAGTATTTGGTGTAGGAGCATCAGCACATGGTGAATTCTACAATCTCGTAGCCTTAGAATTCCAAGCTGTGCATAATAAGGACTTACCTGTACGTGATCATCCCTATCGAGTCCAAAGATGAATCTCACACAGTAGTTCTGGGTCCTTTGTAGTCGTTCAGAAAGCATCACAGTCATGTCATTGGTTACTATATCACCGTAGTAAAAGTGAGGGAATACCAAAGTCTTCACCAGCATCACTTTTTCGTGGCGTGTAATTCTCTAAGGCCTAAATCACATTTTTTACTGTTTAGATACTACCATCTTGTAACCTCATAACTTGCTCTCTGTTACTCAGATAACCGTTGAGCAGGCTGTTTAGGACTCAAACTCCACATCTCCAACTTTTTTAGTAGTATTTTATGTGGTTCAGGATCAAACACCTTAGCTAGGTTGAGAAATATGATTAGTTCTTTATTGTCTTTGTTGATGTTCTCAGTTATTGTATTGATTAGGTGGAGGACTGCATTCTTAGTGGACTTTTAAGTTCGGGAGCCATATTGGTTCTCATCTTTAAATCGCATTCAAGTAATTAACTAACCTATTTTTCAGTAATTTTTCCATCATTTAGCAAAACTACTTAGAATGCATATTGGTTTATAGTTTTCCGGGGTTTGAAATCACATGATTTTGTATTAGTTTAGTACGCGCAATTTTGAATTTTTGGGAAGTAAGCTTCAATAAAGCATCTCGTATAGTAAATACTTTATAATAAATGCAATGGGTTTTACAATTAAACTGCTAATTATCTTCAAACAGCTGCTGTTAATTCCTGGACTTGCACAGAAAGGTTTTTTTCATTTTGATTTTTTTTTTAAATTTCATCTCTAGAGTGAAATTGATTAATGATTATAGGTAGGCCTAGTTTCTATTAATTGGGGCTGATAAATGCCAAACTTGATACTTTCTAACCTATTAACTTATGAGACGGAATGAAAAGATGTAGAGTACATTTTATACGGTAAATAGTGATAGTGATGATCTGTTTCCAATGTATAACATATTAACATTTAAATTGTTATGATTATCCATTATCAAACAAATTAGCATTTAAAATGTTTGTCTATTATATATTCAATTTATTAAAGTATTTTGTACGTGTGATTAGTTGAGCTATTTTGGTTTTGTCAACCAAACAATTTGATTACAGTTGCACTTGTTTTGACTATTTGACTAGTTAGGTCTGGCGTCAGAGCTATCAGGTCACACCTAAACAAGTTCAGGGCCTCTGACGTGGCCTAGCGACTGTTAAAAGTGGAATTTCTCGATTGATAACTTTGTTGTTTATCATTGAAGGCGAATCAATTTAATAGGAGTAGATTAGGAAAGTAGCCCTAATTCGATTATCATTGAGGTGTTTCCCATTCTCTCTCTGTAGTTTATTGAAGGTATTGTATTTTGAACGGTCTGGAAGATACTGGATTCATCAAGCACTGGATTTCTATAACTATATTTCTACTAAAATTTACTATTTAGCAAAATTTTTTAGTAGTATAATTCTACTAAGCAGCATAGGACTGCACTTGGAAGTGATACATTAACAGTCAAGTTTACTTTCTTAATAGAGAGTTTGGGCGAAACTACGCTAATGCTAACCTGAACACTCTATGCATCTGTCTCATTTGAAAGTAAGATGCTATAGAGCAGGCAGATGCAAAGAGTGTTTAGGTTAGAATGAGTGCCTTATGTAGCTCAGCTCGAGCATTAGTTACAACTTGATTGAACTTCGATCTCTTCCGCCTCTTTATATTCTCTCTAAAATTTCACAAAAAAAGTAACTTCTTTTTCAGCAATAGATTTTTTACTTGCCTGAAATGATGTAATAACTTGGTGTCTATAACGGTAGGTATTTCTTCGCAGTACTGTCATCAAAATTATAAGAATAATTTTTATTTTTCAACTCATTTTTTATAATTTAACTTTGACACTGAAGTCTTTCAATAAGATGACTCATTTTAAGTTTCAAAACTCCGTTTTCCAATACAGTACAATATCTTATACCATGTCTAATCTATTATTTGATAAGATTATCCAGGCTTTGACCAAGTTTGAAACTAATTAGTTATGTTTTATCTTGCGAAAAGTTAATGAGCCCTGACAAAATAATTTTCCACAAGTTATTACATCTTGAAATTATCTAAATGAGTGAACTGTTATATTTACAGTATTTTAATATGTACAAATTACAGGCTATGCAATGTATTTTTAGCTACTATCTGCGTGCTAGTATATTGAAATGTGATTATTCACGCTCTGTTACAACAACATTCAATGTTGATCACTTCTGCTTGATGTATTCACATAGGCTCAACTCATATTTGCTCACCATTCTTAGCAATTCATTGATCGACTGAATAATTATTATTTTGGGTGACCTTGAAGTAGTTTCTCTATTTCCAAGTCATATTGTTGAATAGATAGTACTTGCTCTTATTCTTCGCAGTTGAGCAGTTTGAGAGAAGTAATACGTTGCAATGCGAATTCTATGTCATCTTGCATTTTATGGAATAAATTTTTTTTAACCTGTATCTGTTGGTCAAACTTTTTATTCTGCGGTTAATGTGATCGAATTTCATATTATTTATTCCCACCTTTCATTCACTATTCATATCATTCTATAAAGTACTCTTATATTTACTCGATTATTTTCCAGTTCAACTTTTTTCTTTTTGGAAATAGCTTTTTCTAACTCATTTATAAATTAATTATTTAATAATAAATTACAATTTATAAGTTCACGTGATCAATTAAATGCATAGTTTTTTGCACCATTCAATTTTAATAATTAAATGAATTAACGTACAGTAATTTATTAAATATCTTAGCTCTAAATATCTAGACTGTTGCAGTTTTATAATTTTGTGACAATATTTATGAGTTGCCTTACTGTGGCATGAGATGAATTAAGTCTTCATCTCAGACACAAAAAAGCTACATCAATTGTGTTGCTTTTCAAACGTCTCTGATAAATGATGGCTTGGACACAGGATGTAGCCGAAAAGCGTATAAGAAATTATGCAGCCAGACTCTGTATAGTGGTGGGAGTGGATTGTTGTGTTATGTTTAAACCAAAACATACTTTATCAATATGCAAAGGGAAGTAGCCTACATATTCCCTATTTCATTAAGGAATCTATATGAATATCATATAGACCTACTTTGTAACACTATTTTAGAATGCTAATGTGAACTAATAAAATTGACATTATTTCGCAGTAGATGAATCACATTTTGTGCTAAATACATTCGTAATTGAAAATCAATCAAGCATCGAGAGAACTCATAAACCATATTCATTGTACCTTTTAAAACTTCTAGTGATGTAAATTTATGGCACAAGAAAAAAATCTTTACAATTTGTTTTTATTAAGCAAGAATTTTTTCTGGTGTACAGATGAACTGTTATTATTTTGAACTGAATTATTTAAGAATTCAAATTAAACTGAATAATGAAAAGGAAAGAGTGAAACGATAATAAAATTAGAAATTAACGTTGACCACTTGCTCCTCAAGCCGATTTGCGTTTTTTTTTTCTTGAAAAATCATGCTTTACCCGTTTACTGTGTCCAGAATGTCCATTTTTTGAATTGATGGCCAATGAAAGAAGTTTCTCATAGTCGTAGAGTACCGGTATTGCTAAAAAAAAAACTATAATCATTAATTAAACTCTCGAATTTTTGCAGTTGGCATAGGTGCATTATTGGAGGCAGCTGGGGACAGGGTCGAAAGTGTCCGTTCTTCTGTTGTATCTTCTCTTTGCCGCCTATCAAAGAAATATCCCGGCGAAATTTTGAGATGTGCATGTCTTTACTACCAGCAGAACGCGAAGGTAAAACTGTCAATGGTCCCATACTCTGTTTTAAAATTATAGTACAGTCATTTTAAACATTCACTCTATAAATGCCATTGAAGGTAAAATTATAATTTTTGGTTTCTTATAGCTTGTACAGAAAATGTTAGAGCTATGTGACATACCAATATATTCCTATGATACTAATAATTGGTATATATTGGTTATAATTGGTATATATTGGTTATAATTGGTATATAATTAAAAACATGATACTAATCGATATTCCATTTCAATCCAGGTACCCTGATCACCCTGAATCAGTAGCAATTCATTGTAAATGGTTGAAATTCTGAATTTTCCATTGTACACAATGTTTTTAACATAACCCCCATGAAGACATCCGCATTGGATTTGGATTCCACGAAGGCCAAAGCATACGACCGACCCTAATCGGCAAGGGAACCTTTAATTGAGTGTAAGCGACACTGGAAAACGAAAATGAGGCGCACCTTATAAGCAAATTATGTTGTCGGGTTTTCTCAATTCAGTTTGTTGAACGTGGCTAATATCTGTTGTGTACATAAACTAACATTTAGCGCTCGATAAAAAAGAACGGTTTACAGGGTGTCTACTAACCTGGAAATAGCCAGGAAAACCGGGAATTTTCATTTTAACCGGGAGTTTGTTGTGTATTGGTGTATTGCTCTCTATTTAATAGTATGGGGCCCAGCACCGAGCCTTGGGAAACTCCGGATTTTTTTCAACCATTCTGAAGTATAAAAATATTTATTATTAGATTCAATTGTAACCTGTTGATATCCATTCACAAAAAAAAAGAAAAAATTATACACTACATCTTGGAAGCCATAAAATTTCAGTTTCGCTATTAATATTTCTATATCAACTAGATCAAATGCCTTTGATGTCTGCAATCAAACCGCAATCTTTGAGCCGGTCTCTATGTCAGTATTACCTTGTTCATATAGGCGTAGAGAGCATTGTTAGCAGAGAAACCAGACCTAAATCCATACTGTTTTTCCGTTAGGACTTCAAAACGGTTGAGATACTCTCCAACCCTGGCTAATACAGCATACTCAAGTAACTTGACAAATACTGGTGGATTTAATACTGATCTAAAATTATCTCTGTGTGTAGAACGTTACAAAAAGTATGACTTTATCTCTAATGGTTTTTGTATAATTAATTCTAAAAATGGATACAATTTTTGGATGTTACTGTTTGGAGTTTTAGTCTGAATTGGTATTTCAGACAAGTTCAACTTGATTTAATCAATTTACATGGTGAAGTGCAAGTGACTTTGACTTTGGAGATAAAAACTACAATTACTAAGAAAAATTCATTATATAATCTTTTGAATGGCCTTATCCTGCAGATTTCGAATACGCACTTTATTGTGCTTCTAACAGCAATGGAAAGGATATGCCACGAGAACATTATGAACCTGGATGATGTAACCATAAAACAGTTGATAGAGTTTGGCATTGATGCTATGACAAAGCAAAAAGAGTATGTTCCTGATGTCCAGTTACCAGCATCAAATATTCTAGTTTCTGTTGCCGAAAAAGATATGAACCAGGTAATTATTCCTCTCATCTGAATCTCATCGCTGGATATTTGTATTATATGCACTTTATGATGCTAAATAGAACCACAGTACAGTATTTGAGATAGATACAGCTATCTCTGCTTCTTGCAGAGATGGACATACTCCTATTTTATTAGGTCTTGAAAAATGTATGCCTTTGTAATCGGTTCAACTATTGGTGACTAGCCCAGTAGATGTTTCTGCTTATTTCATTTATATAATTATTAATTTATTATTATGTCATCAGTAACATTGAACTGTATGTGACTAACAAGTCTACGCCAAATAGAAAATCGACAAATGGCCGCCATACTCGTCTGATACGTTTTTCTTATTCATTTGGTGGTTATCATTATGATTCATTTATTTAAACATGAATATATAAATGTACCGTAACGTACTAGACGATTATCATAATATTTTTAAAAGGCGCGACGTAGCACGTAGATTCGTCATCTAATGATTCATGTCACTGCCTACTGTAGTAGGCCGCATCATGTACAGTATTATGTCATGGATGGAATTATATTATGCCATTCAAAGTTAATACCGCATCGGTTTGTTGTCACTTATAAATGTAAAAAATTTCCCTTTATTCATATTCTTTAGGTATCAACTTGTAGTAATTTGAAAAGTGATTACTTTCCTATCATAAATTGGGTAAGGGGTGTTCCCTGAACACCTCAATATGCATTAAGAAATAAGTAGTTTTTCTCATTGTAAAGAACTGTGAAAAGTAAGACCGATTAATCATTTCTTGAGAAATTCTGGTTTAAATGATCACTGTATGATACAATTGTATTTGTAATAAATAGAGGTCCCTTCATATGGTAGAAAATAAAATTGCATGTACGCGATAAAAATACAACCTTTTTTCGGATTCCAAATGAATTCCGGTATTATCAGATGAGTGATGAAATTAAATGCTTCAATTTATGATTTCTTTCAGGTGATGGAATGCATTGTTAAAAAATTTCAAGTCAAAGTTGTGCCACATTATGCCGTGATACACACTTTGGCGAATATTGCAATTGTTAATGCGAAACTTTTTGTACCATACATTAAAGGATTGTTAAGTGTAATGATTCCTCTCTTTCCTAGTATTCGTTATGAAAGTATTCGTCAAGTTTTTGCATTCGGTAAGTAATTTTATTTTCTTATTTTGATTTTGATAATTATCAATTATTTTGCAATCAAGTGCTAATAACAGACAAAAAATGATCAAAATATTTGAACAAATCACTTTATTTTTAATTTTCACGTTAACAATGCACAAGTTTAAATCGTTTAATGTCCTGGAATAGTTAACAGTTATTGAATAAAACAAAACTCGAAAAGCTTTCTGGCTAATCTAATGATATTGAAACGAGCAGCTTATGACGGCAATCTGAACGTTATGCAGGCGCTGAACATATAAATGTGAACTCAAAAAAATGTATATTTTTAAGTTAAAAATTCAAAATATAATTTTTTCGATCTTCTGTGAAAAATATTTGAATATTAGAGCTTCAATTTGTTTGTTAATTTAATTTTACTATTTTATTCTCCAGTTTATTTATGAATTGCTTTCAAATAAAAATAAGGGATGCAATACAATAATTGATTTCTATATTTCTAGTTCAATATAGTATTGCTAATGCTCTGTATAGAATAAATTTCTTTGATTTTCAGCCTTTGGTAGATTTTGCGAAGCTGTTCTAGAGTACTGGTCGACCTCATCTACAAATATCGATGCGGAAAATTCACATTTCTGTAAACAAGCAATTGAAGATGATATATTCACGGCATTTGACACCATATGCTCGATGTGGGTACAAGCAAGGGAATCCAAGGTATGTTTCAATTATTGCTCTGAAAAGTACTTGAAATTAGATAAACTTGTCTGTTATTATTTTAATTTATTTAATTCACTTCATTATTCAGATGTCTGGTTCTTACCTAGTTTCTAGTTCTAGATTTCAAGACAAACAATCAAATGGCAAACTAATAAAATTCATCAGCTAGTAAGTTTTACTAGAATTTTACTTTAGTATTTTTTGTATTCCATGCAACTATTATTTTTGTAAGAGTTACAATATGTAGGCTATACTTTGAATTCAAGGGTCGTATTTATGTTTGGGTTTTGGGTCTGGGTAGAATAGTAACTTCTTCCTGATGGACCTATCCTTGAAGGATCACTGATATACTTCTTATAACATTTATTGTAGTGAATGCCATTTGTTGCTGGTAAATGATAAATATCACCGGTAAATGCTATTTATTGCCAGTAAATTATATCTATTTTCAATCACAGTCCAAAGTCAAATATTAAAAATGAATAAGCCTATGACTTTTATTCATGGGGAGACCCTTTCACCACGCCGTTTGAGTCATGTTATTGGGAACATATTGTTTAGAGAAAACTATACAGGAAACTAAGAAATATTAGAGTCATAAATGAATTTATTGAACACTACATGAGTAAATACTAGAAGTTTTGGAAGAAACAGCATATCTATAGGATTAGGGTCTGTAATGGCATGTACTTTGAGAACTTCTAGTTCTAGATTATCAATATATTGCATTGAATTTTCCTCTTTCTTGAATTGGAATATTATTTTTCTTTCAACTTTAATATTATTCTTACTATTTTCTAATGGACTTTAACTTTATGTGCTGCAGATTGTAGAAAGCTGTGTTGTAGCACTTGGGCCAATGTTTGCCGTGCTGAAAAAAGAGAAACTGGGCGAACAGACCAGCAGACTTATCAATCTTCTCTTGAGTCTCTATCGCAAAGGATCTGTAGTTTCCAATTACGTTGTTACTCAGTGTCTTGCCCATGTGCTCTTTGTTGCACCATCCTCTTCCCTCGAAGCGCATGTCGACGTTCTTCTTCAGTGCTTAGGCTCAATGGTAAGCAGTATCTGTTTAATAGCTGCATCAACCATCTCCAGCACATAAAGAGTTTTGCTTTTTTTCAAAATCATCAACTAGATGTTAATCAGAGGATGCTGTTCTGCATCTGTCTCAACAGAATATGATAGATTGATAGATGGCGGCTCTAGTGGCGCAGTTGTTGGTTGGAGCACTTGTCTGTAATTAGATAAGACTGTGGCTGGCTTGGTATTCCTGCAGTCTTGAGTTCGATTCTCGTTCAGTCATAGATGCCTCTCATCATTCACCCATTCACCTCATTACCCACGCACAAGTCCCAAGACTCATGTGGGCATCATCCGATAAAAATATTTATTTAAAATTAAAAATTAATCAAAAGACCATTTAGTTAGACCAACAGAATATGATTACAACTCTGTCTCACCTAAATATGACATAATGGTGATTGATTGGAAGATACTTCTATCCAAAACTCAAAATCAATAATAAATAGTCTGGTTGAGGCCAGTGCTTAATTTCTAAAATTGTAGGTGTGGGAACGCTCATTTATTCTTATAAACTACCCTCTCTATTTTCTAATGAGAGTTAAACATTCCCCTCACCCCCCGCCCCCCACCTTAACATTTCGGTGCCTACTCTAAATTTTGTATAAACTTGTTTCGATTTGCACCAACCATTTTGCATGAAACTTACAATAACCAAAACCAATATACTTTTTTTTAATGATTTGATTGACTGCCTTTATTATTTACCTGGGAGGGCGAAGTTAGGGCGCAGCCGGCCCTCTCTTACACTTAACCCTCCCATACAGTACTAACTTACATATAAATATACATGAAACAAGAAAAAAATAATACTTATGAACAAACTTGTTGAGAAAAAAAAGCAAGAAAGAAATAAACGATTAAAATTTGTGAAAATAGAACAATACAACAAATGTAAAAAAAGAACAAGAAAAAAAGAATGAGTGGTAAAGTAAAAACAAATAAAGTCATCCTTACATTTTTATTTATATACAGTACAGTAGTAATAATACATATCAATACGTAAAAAGACTGATGTGTTATAATATTTTTTGAAAAACAAGTAAGTCCAAGTGCTTATTGTCTATTTTCAATGTCACAGCTTGAACTGTAATTTTTTATACTTTACAAAAACATTTCGCCAATCTTAAAAATTGCAGAACAATTTTTATACCTTCAAAATAAACCCACTTCCTGAAAAATAAAGAAATAGAAAGGACAACAGGCGGAAAAATAAAAAGGTTTGATATCCATTTATTAAATTATAGCACTGAATCCGAATCTAAAATCACAAGTTCTCTATCTCCATTTTAACGTGATTTAGGTTTCGGTGGAGAGTATGAGTCATACATTCTATCACTGGAGATTGATTCTTTCAGCGCGCTAGCTGCCCTCAAAATCTTTCAGTTCGTCTGCGTGAGGGCAGTCTGAACAGCTTTTCGTATCTAACACGGTTTCCCCATTTAAACTAATGTGCTCTGCAGAATTAGCGAAAAACTGCTGCAGAAAGTGAGGATAGTGTGAGCGCAGCCTATAAGGCTGAATAATTAGAGATGAGACACCTTTGGAATCATATTGGCGCAAACTGTGCGTTCCCTTGCGTTCCAGCACTCTTGGGAGGTAAGGGAACGCTGTTCCTTTGCGTTCCCACTGAAATTAACCCCTGGTTGAGGCTGTATCAACGTGATACAACACTTATGAAACTCGTGTTTGTCAAGATCATCAACTGTACAATAAATAGAGGATGCTATTGTGCATCTGACTCATCTTCATCTCATATAACAGATTGAAAGATAGTTCTCTTCAAAGTTAAATAAAACAATAATTAGACTGCTTTAGCCTGCATCAACCAGATTCGGCAGTAATGAGTCTTGTCTCTTTCAAAATCATAAACTAGCTTACAATCAGAGGATTATTGAAACACCGTACACAAAATTAAGATGTTGTTAATGAGGAGTAAAAAATAACATTTTGAAAATATGGACAATTTAATTTATTCAGTCCAAATTCTTTTCTTGATTATTGAAACACAGTTAATATGGTCAATTTAATTTATTCAAACCAAATTCTTTTATTTTTATTTATTTTGAACATTAGTATACCTTTCAATAGGGCTGTTTTTGTGAATTTTGTAACGTTTTTCTGATTTCAATTTGATTGCTGAGTCAATATCAGTAGCTGAGTCCACAGAACCCCTTTGTATTCATCACTCGAACAATGTTTGATTCTATTTATTTTTACACGCAGTTCACAATAATTATGTTATATGTTTTTTTCAGGTAATCAACATTCCAGATTACAAAAATCCTCAAACTGTGAAAAACCACAGTGAAGTGTTGCGTTGCTATGATAGAATAGGTAAAAATTATTTGGCTAGCTAATAATTATGATTCTGATTTCAATTTGATTGCTGAGTCAAGATCAGTAGCTGAATCCTGACAAGGAAGTTTCACGCTGTTTGGCGAACAATTTTCTATAGGACAATATTAATTTTTACTTACACATCTGTTTATTCATTCTTCTTTTTTCTGTTATCAATGTTTCAAGATGGAAAGAGATTTTTCATTGAACTTTTATAATTATGTAAGTAAAATTCATTCAATAGAGAATTGAGGATTCTCTACATAAACCATCATGGTAACCTGAATTCTCTATGCATCTGCCTGCTCTAAAAGCACGATGCCGTAGGGCAGGCAGATGTTAGCATTAGCGTCAAAGTAGTTTTGCCCTAACTCTATTCATTCAATCGATTACCCATTAAACGTGGAATCTATAAAGTCGTGCCTAGATTGGTGACTGTCAATCAATCTACTAGATTTGATTCCACCATGAATATCTTGGAGCTCCACTTGATTATCTCCCAAAAGTTTTTGGAGTCTCTTTTTTCGTAAAAAGACTTTTAATGCTACCGCGGTCAACTCCAAATTACATAGTACACTTGGAACTGTATATTGAACCAATTTTTTTGTTTATTGTAAAATTTCATGTTGAGTATATTTTTAGAATCATGAGATTGCCCCAGGGAAGGCTACCGAGAGTATTAGCAGAAAAAATGTTAAGAAGTAAGACATCGTGGTATAAGGAATGGAGGAGCTGGGATGAGGAATTCGGGTGTAATTTAGTGAGATGTTTGAATGAGGAGAGTGAATGGAAAAATGAATTTAGTTGTATGTGTGAGAGAATGAGAGCTGAATGGATGCGAAGAGCGAATGAAGCACAATTTCATGGATTGTATAAACAGTTAGAGCGGCAGAACGATAGTAGGTCTTATCTTAGGTCTCATTTAGATAGGAAGAAGATAAGTTTAATAATTAAAGCTAGGGGATCTCTTTTTCACCTTAACTTTTCGCACGGCAGAGAAGAAAGACAATGGCGATGTTCATTGTGTAACATGGGAGATTAGATTAGATTAGATTTCATTATTCATGTAAGTTTACAAATTTCGCATAATATGAGAGAGAGAGAGGACATGCTTCACTTTATGGGGGCTTGCTCGGTATTGGGGGGTGTCCGTAAAATATGGCTGGGAAAGTATGGACTCACCGAGTCAGAGGTAATT
Organism: Conomelus anceps; assembly: GCA_948455865.1. Taxonomy (NCBI): domain Eukaryota; kingdom Metazoa; phylum Arthropoda; class Insecta; order Hemiptera; family Delphacidae; genus Conomelus; species Conomelus anceps. Next base: position 59,201,828 of record OX418218.1, read on the forward strand.
GAGTGGCTGAATGGGAAAGATTGGAGAAAAATGACGGCCTATTTGAAAACAGCTTTAAAACTAAGAAGAGATTTAATATTAGAATTCAACTATTAGGACCGACTCCTGGCAGATAGCCTTCCAGGTTATGCCATAATAATGTCTTGGTTTTTTTCTCATTGTTGAATGATGTGTAATTCTGGTATTTTGATTTGATTCTTATTTTATTTTTTATTATGTTTGGTATGAATTGCATTTTTTTGTATAGTGTTTTATTTACAAATAGAGACATTTTTACTACTACTACTACTACTTGATTATCTAGATATCTCAAACAACGCCAAGATGAAACTGATCAAAATTGGCTTAAGTTGCAAAGAAAGAAATAATAAGCACTCTTTAAAATTTAAGTATATTTCGTTTCAGAATCTTATATTGTTGCATTAAATGACGTTCATTGCTTGGAATGTTACATACAATAGTCTTGAATACCCGGAATAAGGAAAGTTTTGTGTGCTCGAATTGATTTTATTGCTGTGTCCTATGTTTTCTAGCAATTCACTCTCTACTTCTTGTAAATGAATGTGTATTTTATTTATGTGGAGCTCAAATATTCCTCCCGAAAACTTCAAAATCATACACACAGAGTTGCTTGAACACACACATCGTATCAAATCGCAATATATGCTAGATAAGATCAGATTCACTTGAACAAGCACTCTTTCGATTTTCAAATCACATTTTTCTGTAGTTGTTTCTTTGTCTGCAGCTAATCATTTTCGAGATCGGCTGACTGATCATTTGCTAAAGAATCTCAACAACAGCTCCGATCGTGATAGGGCCGAAGGATTAATTGTAACCGCTCATCTTCTATCCGGCACTGAGAATGCATTGCAGCCTCGTTTGCCCGATATTGTCTCGGCATTACGATCTCTAATCCCCAATCAATCGCTAAAGGTCAGTTGATATTCTACCTTTTTGAGAAAAATCTTGAAGGAAATAAATGTTATCTCTTTATGGTGTAATTGATAAAAATACATATACAATATGAATAAATTTATAAATTTTCAATTTTAGAAATATAACGATGTTAGGTAGATGGATTCAGCCACTTGAATGTACAAAATTTGTGTATGATTGAATAAAAACGAACAATTATGCACATTGCATTGATAGTAAAAACTTTACTATCACCACGATTAATGATGCATTTTTGAATAGAAATACAAGTGATGCCCAAAAAAGTGAGTTTAATAATTGTTAGGATGCATTTTACTTTGCTCTGCCTTGAGCTCCTCAATCATTCATAACAGATCTTTCAAAATGGTGTTTTTTATATATGAGAAGCAACATGAAGTATTTGATAATGAGGAATGATTACAATTTATTGTCAGTGGTTAAAAATAATTATTCTTCCTCCATTGAAGACATTCATGCACAGTTATATGATTATAATGTAAGTCTTTCTTGCTGTTAGCGGTTGTGAGTGACTTCGGAACTCAATGCGGTTTGATTCAAAGACCGGATTAAATAAGCAAAGACTAAGTAAGCTATTAGCAGCTCAACCACAAAGAAGGAGAAAATTAGTGCTATGATTGCATTTCTGTCAATCTGATTGTGAATAATTGAATATTAAAAGAAAGGGCATGTAGAGGAAATATCGTTAGAGATATATCCAATTTGATTTTGATAATGTCATCCTTGTTTTGGCGATATCGGCCTTTATTCGTGATTCCTTCAATGGAAAGAGCTTCTACTAGTTTTCGCTGTTTCATATTTTAGACTTCTTTGGCGAATTAAAATCTGTAATATAGCTCTTTAAAAATGCATGCCAATTAATACTGAAATAATTAACTAATGTTTATTTTTATCCTATTATGATAATCCCTCTTAAATTATCTCTAAGCACTATCACTTTATTTTCAAATATTGTATTACCTTTTTAACCTGAATTTCTTTTTGTTATAGGTGAAGAAAGCTCTATTGAAAACAATAGTCGCTTTAATGTGTAGAGGAAATGCTGATAATGGTTCAGAGTTCATAGAATTTATTGTTAAACATTGCTGTCCTCCTACAAATCAAAACTTGGTATGTTGTTAGTGCTTAGGACTTATTATCATTAGTACTTGAGAATTCTTTTCTTATTCCAAATATTGTTATTAAAATGCCTAAGACGACCTGTTTTAAGGAGCATTCTATTCGCATAAAGACCATTAATATTGAACATTTGATAAAACATTATCTAATAGGTTTAGAGTTTACTTGGATTTATATTATTATAATTGAGCAGCTCCTAGTCAATTATTCCATTAATCAACCGTTTATCTTTCTGTCGTCATTCACCTTATTACCCACGCATAAGTATCAGACTCATGTGGGCATCATCGGACAACAAAAACAAAGTACAGTACTTTATTTCGAAAATCGTTTTAGTGCTATACATTATGTCGAAGACCTCCGCAACTGACAACTGCATTAAATAGCTAATGGTAATCAATAAAAGCCTCAACAATAAAATATATTTAGTCAAAATTGAACTACAGATTTTCTACCTAGAAGATACCGACCACAAAAATTTGAAAATAGAAATTAGACCCCAAAAACCACACTGATAACCTCTGTGAAGCAGCATCCACTTTCGGCGAAATATCAAATTAATGCTGCTTAATTTCAAGCACAAAATTTTATTATTCAAAATATTTGTTCTGGGCAGTAAATTTTTCTTATATAATATGTTGAAGAAATAATATGTAGCTAGTATGAGAACTGTGGGAAAATCAGCAGTAAGTATTGAAGGAGTATTACAATATTAAGAGAGCGTTCCAGATATCTTTCATGAAATTCTTCAAATATCATTGGATAATATAAAGATACCATATACATGGTGTTTCGCATAAAATTAATTTCCCCTATTAATTTACTCATTCAGAAATCTGTAGCGTTTTCATTTTACTTGTAATTTGATCAGGTTCTGTGTGAAGAAGGCTGAAAAACGTATAAACAAGGTAGAAATCGGTAACTACACTTATTTTTAAGATATTCAAATTCAACAAAATATGCAAAAATACCCAAAAACACGTTTTTTTCAAGTTTGAAGTGGATAAACTTTGTTAATAGTACAGTAAACCTGTAGTTTTTTCTAACAAAACTTAAACAGAAATTGATTCTGAAAAAAATCAAGTAATCCGATACCAAAAACACCCAGATTTCATGGCTTTTATTGAAATAAAACACTCTAATTTTGCACAGTTTGCTGTTTTCATGTGGTATGATTTATTGAAATCCGTATTTTATGAGATTTAGGTGTGTTTTTGACTATTGGGCTGCTGGACATTATTTCTTAACAATAATAAATTCTCTGTATGGTTTTTTAGAAAAAAAACTGCATGTTAATTGTGCTCAGTTAACCAAGTTTATCCACTTCAAATTTTAAAAGTGCCATTTCTACATATTTTGTGAAATATTTTGAAAAAGTATGTAGTTACTGACTTCTAACTTGTTTTAATCAATTTTCAGCCCATTCTACATAGAACCTGACAAATTTACAAGTTAAATTAAGGCACTACTAATTTCTAGATGTAATGAGTAAATTGATTATTCTAGTTGAAAACTCTTCAACTCTGTAACAAACCATTTCCTGACCTATGTTTATTAGAACTTTTTCATTACCTTAGTGAGAATAACAAGCCCACGAAGTATTGGTAACTATATGTGAAACATCCAACATGAAGCAACATAATTATGTTGCTTTATAGCTGAAAATTTAGTAAGTCAACTGCTTTTTGAAAGTTACTCTTAAAGAATTTTCCTGTTTGTAAAATACTCTAAATGAAACATTCATGTTGACTAGCTTCGTCAAAAGGTGTATAGTATTGGTCATAACAACTAGAGATTTGGTTTAAGAGTGTTTAAAATCATTGAGTAAAATAGTGGTTAAAACAGTTGAATATATTCAATATTTTTAAGACATCTAAGAATACTTGAAGATCATTTTGTAGGTTTTTTTTAATAATTTGAAATAATATTTGATAGATAGTGATTTTTCTCTGAGGGGGAAATTTTTTTTCGGCTTAATTAACTTTCACCGACCCAGCAGTGCGAACTAAATCTCCCTGAGCTGTGAAAATGTTATAAAGGCATTATTTTCCATTCATGCCAACATTTTTCTAAGTATTTTTTCCAAATAAAGAAATTTCCACTTACGAAAATGATTAGATAAGAATAATTTCCACTTTCATAGACTTTCGTTGACAAATATTTTCTCAAGAATGAGATCGCGTTTTGCTATGTTAAGCTATATTCTGTTCATCGAAATACAAAATTTCACACAGCTCAGGGAAACACAACTCTTACAAAGAAAGTATGATGTGAAAATATTATCTGCTCTAAAATTAGAAAGTACCTATTACATTTGAGTACTGTTTTCGTAATGATAGTCACTTATTGTGAAAAATGAATTGTAAAATACCTGTAACTTTGATTTTGTCTTAATTTTATATTTAAGAAATGGGATGACACAACAGAGGATCTGATGTCTATGTGTTCAAGTACAGTGTTCCTTCTGAGCAGTACAGTGGCCAGTGTTGAGGGTCTGATGTGGGCCGTCCTGCAGCGATTGTTGCTTTTGCCCGAGTATGAGCCTGCTTGCACAACTATTGCCAAGTCTCTGGCCCATCTAGCGTCTAAAATTGACCACACCAAAACGCCTTGTGAGTATATACATTCAATTCATAGTTACAATAAATATTTTTTATAGATGAATATTTTTGCATCACAATAATTACAAATAAAATAATGTATATAATTGCTTCATTACAATAATTGTGGTGTATGTACAATGGTGTATATATTGTGACGATACTGTTGGATGGCTGGCAACCACCAAAAATTTGATTACATCAAAATTGAAGGAGTTACCGTATTATAAGATTGAGAGGATTATTTTTAAAACCGGCGCCACTACCGTTACAAATTCATTAACAAAACCAGCTGTTTTGGCAGGACCATCGATGTTAAACAGTCATACCGGCGATAATAGCGATAGCTTCGATATTATCGAAGTTACATGCGATAAATGGCAATAAATCATATTTAGCGACTTCAAATGTTATTTAAAAGCAGGAATATGATAAATTATTATGTCAAAAATGTTACACATACCTGAATCTCTTCATTCTCGCCAAATTATACGAATAATCCGTTGTTGCTTGCAGGATAACCTTTTTCAGGTTGGATTCACCACCACTAGCCTATAGTATTGTAATTATTCGTTGTACAGTGGAATCTACTTGCTCAATATTATTTTTTATGAATTTAAAGTGAGTTAAAATGTATTTTTTATTTATTATTGGCTCGAATTTGATGTTTTCGTAAAAAGTCACAGTCCAAAGCCACGTGGACTTATAATTATCGACTTGTTAAGTAGTTGATGATTAACATCGAAATTTATGTAAACTTAAATGTTAATTTTCTATCTTTAAATTAGTTTTTGGCGTATCTGGTTCTTTTTAAAATTATTTCCGTCATTTATTGCAACCCATATAAACAATAGTACCGTTTTATTTAATTTTTTCTTAATCTAATTCTAACCACATGGGTTGAGCATCGCCAAATTTGGCGTCATATCCTTTGATTTGGCAAAAGAGTGGGGGTGACAGTAACCACTTCTTCAAAAAAAAGAGTACTACTGTTACAACTACAAGGACTTGCTCTCCAGATTCCGAAAGGACTAGTTTGTCCACTATTTGTCATTTTTGTGTTGAACGTAATTTTTGTTATGTGTCAAATTTCCGGATAAATTATCAATAAGCAAGACCAGAATTTAAAGTGAGACCAGTATATTCAGAAATCTTAGAAAACCCATTCCCGAATAATCACGAGAAGCAGCCATCCACTACACTTGCGGTCAGACGGAGGCCACCTACATTGCGAAATTCAAGTGAGTTTTTTATTTTAAGGGGCCCCTATAGTGGTGCACGATTATAAAAAAGGGAAATTTTAAATATATATACTGTGTCAAGTTGTGCAGATTCTCAGTCTTGCCTTCCACCAAGCCGAATCCCGCCCACGTGCACAGAAAAATCAAGAATTATCACATATCCTATTAAAAGAACTATCCGATTAATTTATTCTTTTCAACCACATCAAATTTGTTACCGTACGCTATATTATTATTTATTATTGAATTTTCAAATTGTTACCTGATCATTTTTTCAATACACGTCAAATTTTTGTTAAAAAAAAAAGTTTTCATATCATTTCACCCTCATGCTTGGTGAGTTCTGGCAGTTTGAGCCATTATATTGTATCTAGACGGAATTTCCGTCTAGTACATATTATTTTTATACTGTTCAGGCCATCAGCAGGGGGAAATTGTGGTTGTCTTCCAGAATTAGACGTGTTATCAGGGTGGAGATTTGGGGGTATCTACTCGGTATCCGGTGTGGTCCAAGGAGACATATAGCTGCACCGAGTGATACGTCCATCCTCCATACCTGGTGATATTGTTGTGGAGGATTGCCGCGAAATCCTCAGGCCATTGAACAGCCTTTCTCCTACAGGATTTTCGTCGCACCTCCACAGTAGCGTGTGACTGCAGGGCACACACTGAGCAGCCGAACCCGAGACTTGCGATCGGTAAATCTACCATAGACGCAAGGCCTCGAAGGGGAGATAATTTTAATTCATATTGTTTCCCAGGTGTCCCTCAGGAAGCACGTTACATAAAACTTGGCGCCCAACGACTGTGCGGCTTATTTGGTGACGAAGACGAGAATTTGCAGACACTTCAAAATTTTACATGCTGAAAGGAAACAAGAACTTCCAGAGAATTTCCGGAAATTAACAAAAAATTACATGTTTCAGGCTAATTACGAGACAATACAGCCTACGAACTTCCAACAAGCTGGGAATTATCTATAATTCTAGAATAATTAATATAAGGGAATTAGCAAGCACCAGAGCTCGCCAAGCATTAGGGTTTTATTTAGTTTAAAGTCCCAAGTGCACGAGGTCTGGGTGAGGCTAGAAATTTTATCTCATCCCAAGAACCAGATACCCAATTGTTGTGTAGTTATTTTTATTTATGTTTGTGTGCGATATTAGAGTCGAATATAGTTGTTATAGATTTATTATATATTTAATATTATCAATTGAATTTAAAATGTCAATTAAATTTGCGGTCTGTGATATTATCAAGATTTATTTAAAAGTCAGAAAAACTATCGGCTGTGATTGTTATACGGTATTGAATTTTTAATTTTGTTGTGTTGAATTTGTTAGGCATTTTTACTTTGATTTCACTTGTTTGAACACTTTAGCACTTTTGTAAACGTTGTGTGTGTCGGCTATCCATCATCGAACTTCGCATCACACCAGTCTACAGGAACTTCTAGTCATATCACTGCACTCAACGCTGTCATCACTGCGGCACATACGCGCACTCGCGAAATCTATCTCTAGCATTGCGTTGAAATTTTGGAATCGTCAAACACTATCATCAACCGGTACTACCATGGCCGATACACCGAAAGAGTCAACCAGCAACGAGCCGTCTGTCATCTGTCTAGAGTCTAGCGGAGAAGGTGTACCCCGGGAGCGCGAAATTGGCAGCATCAGTTCTGTGCAATTCAATCCGGAAAATTTGGACCAGCGATCGTCTACGCGGATGACAGATAGAATCGAGTTGGAAATGCAGACGCCTCCATCGGCATCTCCCCCACAACCAACGCCTGCTAGAATTACGCCGCGGGATGAATCACTCGAAGCAATACTACCAGCTAATATGGGAGATAGCACTACATCATTAGTTGGACTTCTTCTCGCTCTAAGCTCCAAGTTAGACAAAAATGACGAGAACATAAACGCCAAGTTGGACGAAAGTAGTAAAAATATGAACTCCAAATTTGCTGAAAACAAAAAAGAAATGAACGCTAAATTCGAGGAATTGAAAGCAGAATCGAAAGTCAATCAAGAAGCATTGACTGAAAAAATTGGCGCTGTCGCCCAACAGCTGGATGAGACCACCTCAAAACTAAATAGCAGGATAGACGTAATACCGGAAGCTATTAAAAGTGCAAATGACCGTTTGCGTGCGGAGATTCACGATGACATGGATAGAAAGCTGGGAGAAATGAATGCCGAATTCAAGGAAGAGGCGGAGAAGAGAGCCCAGATGACAGAAAACAAATTAACAGAACTACACCGGCAATCCAACGAAGAACAACAGGCAAGGTGTGAAGTCACACACAAAGTATTAGAACAGGCAATCCACAAAAGTCAACAAAGCATAGAACAATTAACGAAGAACACTAACGAAGAAATAGATAAATTAACTGAAACACAAAGTACTGTACAAGTTCAAATTGATAGCAGAGCAGCATACGCAGCTGGAGAGTAGATGTACTGATTTAGAGAAAAATACTAGCTCACACGAACAAGGTATTGTGAGGCTAGAGAAAAATATTAGCAACATCCACACCGAAGTAAACAGCAAGCTGGATAAAACTAATAGCGAAATTTCAATGTTAAAAAACAGGCTCAGCTACACTAGAACTTCTAGCGACTGTGTACAAGGGGCTGATATAATTAACACTTCTCAACTGTTTTCCAGTCTGGGAAAATTTGTCAATACCGACAGATTTATGCAGCCTAAACCATTTGTAGAACAGTTAAAAGTAATTCAGGAATTAACGCCTACACCATGGCCAGTGTGGAGATTCAAACTCGCCACACTCCTCGTCGGTGAGCCGCTATTATTCTTACATAGTAGAGCCAATGAGTTCAAATCAATTGAAGAATTCATACCAGTTTTTCTAGAGCAGTATTGGTCGGTTGATAAACAACAATGTCCATTATCCGAGATAGTGTGTTGCCGTTATAATAGGAACGAACATGGGTCGTATACAGCATTTATAACACACCTACGTTACCAGAATACTCAGCTGGATGAGCCTATTCCCGAAAATAGCTTGACTAGCATAGCTATAAAGAAATTGCCGTATAATATTCAGATGGCACTAGCGGCTAGTCCAATTACAAATTTTCGTGACTTAGAAAATCACTTACACCGAGTACAGTCTGTAGGTAGGAGTGAATTTGGTAGAGGTCACAATAATTACCAGGCCTATAATCCATCACCAGAAAACGACACGGACAACCGAGCAGCTGTAGTAACAGATAACAGGCAACAAAACACAGACGAACGACAAATATACAACAACAACAATAACAGTAATAGAAGAGAACATCAGGAATACAATCAACAAAAATATCAACATAATAATTACAATAATAGATATAGAGACAACAGACAAATAGCGCAAAAACCATATTATGATGGAAGGGACAAAGTGAGTCAACCTGCACGGGGTGCGACAGATGACCACAACACCACACAATCACCACCCGCCTCCGCCGAAAAACATCATAAGGGGAGCGGACAGACCGCGGCCAACGCTACCAACGCAGTTAACAATCGGCAGACACCCTCATCAACAAAACAAGGCGCTAACACCAGTCATGCATCCTGACGGGTTCCCTCCACTGTTTGCAAATCATGGACAGTAGGAGTAAACACAACCAGAAAATCGCGACGCATAGCTGAGACCAGACAAAAAGTGTGCGGAGGCACAAAGCTTCACCCGCGCCATGTCCGCTGGAAGAAATTCCAGCAAGGTAAAAAACATTGCCCGGACATGGACAACCTCGCGGAGGAGGAAGAACAGCGGAGAGTGCGCGGCAGCATGACACTCCACAGAAGTCATGTCCGACTTAAAAAATATCAGCCTCGGAGCGAACAACCATCGGACATGACCACCACCGCGAATGAGTTAGGAGGGGATAACAACAACGACTACCCTACTCAGAAACATCTCACCACCTTCCAAGAAAAAAAAAAAATTATTGATGGAGGAGAAAAAGCGGAGAGCACGCGGAAGAGCGAGAGGGCACAGGACTCACGTCCGTTTTAAACTTTATAAGCCTCGGAACGGATATCACCAGATAACAAAATAACATCTGGCTAAACTCAAGGAGATGAGTGGGGGCTACTAATTAAAATTAATAATGAATAAGACCTAGTCACCACTGCCGAAATATTGAGAAAGGCGTATTTCAAAATAATGATAAGAATGCTACTCCTGCATAGAAGAGATAACAGGGGGCAATCAACAAAAATATTATTATTTTTCAAAAGATGGAATCCGGAAAAATAGTAGAGACATAAAATCGTATGAAAGAATAATTCTGAGAATAAATCCACTTTTCTGAATAATCAATCGTCACTCCCGGACCCGAAATTTAAAGAAACATGCGGATAGGTGAACGGGATACGCAAACCGACCATTCACCATAGCGAACAAAAGTAAACTGTAATAGTTTGCAAACGATAGTTGGGATCAATTATAGAAGAAATTATCAGACTCCAGCGCGTCTCTACAACCAGCCTATCTAGAGTTCAACGGCCAGACATAAAACGTCTCTCTGTTATTATAGTTGTATCCTTGTTTATATTGTTGTAATTATGAAGTAATAGAAGCCATTAAGCCGATAGCTGGATAAATCCAGACTATTTTTAATCTCACTAGAGGAGATACTATTATTATTGCAGCCAAGCTGATAAAAATTTATCTGCCTTTGCAAACTGAGAAAATTTAATTAAAAATGAAATGAAAGAGAAGACAGCCGAAAATGTCAAAATAAAATGTTAAGTTGAAACAAAATTTAATATAACGTGAAAAATTATTTATTGTAAAAAATCTTAGAATTTACTAAAGCTATTATCGTTCATTATATTCAATTAGTATTATATTATTTAAAAAAAAAAATAATAATTACGCTTTAAATTATTATTATATCACATTATTGGTGTAGGAAAAAATTTATTCATAAAAAATTATTAAAAAAAAAAAAAAATATTGAAATAAAAAGAATAAATTAAAAAGCCAAATAGCCTAGCTATTATAGCATAAAAAAAAAAAAAAATTATATGTAAATTTATTCATGATATATTATGTTAAGAAAAATTTATAGTGTGTAAGAATATCATGAGAGTTAAAATAAGCCAAAGAACAAAATTATAAGAGAAACGGGGATGTTTCACAGAGACAAGATTTCACAGAGACAAGTTGTGCTTTTAAACAATAGTAGTCTCATAGGGACAAGGTTCCGTAGAAGCAAGTAGTTCTAAAAGTGGCAGTGTCACAGAAGCAAGTTCTCACAGAGACAAGGTGACAGTTTTAAAATTATATTCAGTTTCATTGGGACAAGTTCTCACAGGAGCAAGTTTGTGTGGCGTGATGCCTACATCTGAACTTGAAGGCATTCCATCTGTTTTAGTAAATTGAATGCCTGCTGTATTTTATTTAATAGAACTTTTCTCCATGTTTGTTTTTCTAGTTAAATCTATGAATATAATTAGACAGTGAAATATATATTATGAAATAATATATATAAATATATAATATATATTGTGGGGTAGCATTTTATTAAATGAGATGTGGGTACTGAATTAATTATTATCTGCAAAAATCGAAAATTTAAGCTAGACGTAGCAGCCTAGTCTTTGCTTCATACGACTAATTCACCTAGAAATAAAAAGTAATAAAAGATAAATAAATCATAATACGAACCTAATTTACTGTACAATAAGTATGTATTCAATCATCCATCGAAATAGTAAAAACTAACCAAAACTTCATTAGATTCATTGTTTACCTTTCTTATCAGTAATCTGTCAGCTGTAAATGAAACGGCTTTCGGACAAGTTTTGTCAAACAAATTATGCTCATATTATTTTATTTTCTAGAAACCAATTGTAAACGCTAATGACCGCTCATTATTTTCCCCATCCATAAAAAATGGATTTGCTATAAATTTCTCATTAATTTATTTGTTTAGTCCGTGACATGCAGAATTTCATAGAGGTTTCAACCATTGTAAAATTATGGATGTCACGTGACTTTTTCTGTGTAAAATTTTATTCAGGCGTTTCCAACAGTCCTTGCCATATTTGCCTAGAGGGAGTAGCCCAATAATTTGTGTGGCTAAAAATTTGTCAGATTAAGTGTTAAACGTAAAATTGTCAGGCAGGACCACAGAGTATTCAACGTAGTGCTCCTAAAGACGATTAATGTCTATTTTTAAAACATTGTAAAACCCCAAACTACGACTTCAAAACCAGCTGGATAGTGAGGTACAGGATGGCAGCCTAGTGAGGAGACAGCAATATTCCACACCGCCTTCTGTCAACTTCATTCGTCAAAGTGGTGAATATAAAAGTCATATAATTTATGGAATTCCATTTGTGCGCAGATTAAAAGTGTCGTCGGAAAATATCCATTACTGGACGACCCCCAATTTAAATTACAACTGCACAGGCACGAATCGTCTTCCTCGTGGTCTAAAAAACACCCTTAGTGAGGTGAAATCACACAAACTTCATTAGATTTCAAAAATCTTACTACAAACAATACTTCTTAAAATCTTGATAACCATAGACTCAATTTCCATTTTAATAAATTTCATCCAAATTCTAATTCTAGGTTCCATGCTTGGAACATATATAGGATACTCTTCTTGTGCCAATAAATTTTCTAGTATTTTTTTTTTAAATTTATTCTGTGTTACACCCTGCTTGACGATTGCTCTGGTTCAACTTTTTATATCACTCATTTGTGAGTCAGGAGTTCAAATTGTTGAATTTACCTGTTCAGGATTGAGCGGGGGTAGAAACAGTATTCTGTCCCTAGTGTATTTGAATGTATATCACACACAGTTGCGTTATTCAATAAAAGCGGCCACTTCACAGGTGATATTGAATTATTGGCAGGCCCGTGTTGGCCTGCCGGGACACCAGGACGTATCCCGGTGCGCCCTCCAGCCTGGAAAACTTGGCGCCCTCCTGTTCTGAAACTTACAAGTCGTTATAGCCGAGCGGCCGGGTTTAGTGTTGCGACTGTAGGGTGTAGGCTACTACTGAATGAACTTGATTCTTCCAGTACCCACGTGGGCCGCCCTCGGCTAGGATCTGGCCTATTACGACCCAAAATTATTCAAATCCCAAGAATCTCTTCCTTCTTAAGCATTGAAGGTAATAGAATTATAACCAGATTGAGATCGCCTTTGACAAACGAAAACTGTTAAAAGCACTCAGTAACTGATATTTTGAACTGTCAGGGGCGCACCCAGACTTTTGGTTTGGTAGGGGGGGGGGGGGGGGTCTTACGAGGTAAAATTATTTTGGATGGGGGGGGGGGTCTTACGAGGTAAAATTATTTTGGATGGGGGAGGGGGTAAAATTGAGATTTTCTGAGCTTTTTTTTACAAGGTTGTGGCCTGTTAAAGTTCATTGAGGGGGGTTCATTACTTGACTTTTTAAAGAGTATTAACTATGGGGAAACAAAATGTGTCTTATTTGTACAGAGTGTTTCAAGAGTTCAAAATGATTCTGCCAGACTGCATAAGCATCTTCTCATGAAGATAAAAAAATCAAATTAATGAAGGTCCGGAAACGCTTTGTTACAAAAATAAAGAGGGTGAAAGATTGCAGCTATTCCATCATAAATTCAGAAAACTCTGAGGCCTTCATATAGTTTGTGTGAATTAAATTTAATTAAAATAATTTTGGCTAAATGTGCTACAAGATCTACTATTATACATTTTTATGATGCCCACACCATTCTGAAACTTTTGCGTGGGTAATAAAGTGAACGTAAAATGCCAGTCTGAACGCAAATCGAGATTACCTAATCCCTGAATTGGTAGGATATTTTGCAAAAATTTACAAAATAGTCATGAAAACACGTTTTTTTATTGTCGGTTCAATGGGTAAACTAATTTAATTGGCAATGAACCAAATCTTTTTCAAATTCTCCTTCAAAACTTGTGAAATCATTTTTTTTTTTTTTTTCAATTAAATGTGAATGTACCTAATAGTTGAGAACCAGGGCTTAATTTCAGCCAGAGCACACCAGAGCGGTTTTTTTCGTCAAAATCGTTTAAAAGACCTTATTTTTAAAAACCTGAATCTTATTATTTTGTATATTATGTAATATTATATGTGCATTAATAACCATGCTCAAATGCGTTTAAAATGCACCAATTCAAGTGTAATTTCCAACAGTTTCCCGGGGGAGGACCCCCATCTACCGTTTTGCTGGGAGGTATTCCATACCCCCTGACCCCGGTACATAAGTCACAGCTCCGGTACTTCTCAATTTAGAAATTGAGCCCTGTTAAGAACGATCCCAAAGCTTAGTCGAGTTTTATTGAATCAAAGCACACGGATTTTGCACTGATGCTTCCCACTTGTTATTCTCGTGTGTTTTGATTCTATGAACTCTGGATGCTTTATTCGCAATTAATAACAAAGTTCATACCCTTCATTTTAGAAAACGCATTCGTTTGGCTTTTTTGCGTATTTCATAGAATAACTCAATAATCACAGTAGTTACTGTTTTATATGATTTTCCAGCTCATTTCACAATGAATGTATTCAATTCACCATCTAAATGAGGGCTCTAGAAGCGTAACGTTTCTGAATGAGTACTAATTTGTTGATTTATTATTGAGAAAGATAGCTTTATTCTTCTGCTATCTGTATTTCTGTAACGAAGCGTTTTCGAAGGAATACGTTTTTGCTAACTGGCAGATTCCTTGCAGGATTTTTTTGCAAACACCTGTACGGTATACCTTTTTTAGGAAATAAGTTATAGCGATAGCCGTGAGCTGTGGCAGGTATCTGTTCAGTCAGATAAGATGAGCTATAAATTCCTGAGCCCTCTTTGTAAGGATGACCGATTGGATCAGCCACCAACAGTGGCGTAGCCAGGGGGGGCCCATGGGGCCCGGGCCCCCCCCCCCCGAAATTTCAGGAATAAAAAATTCTCAAATAACTAATAGATAAGGACTTATTAGAGCCGAAGGGTTCTATCTGTTTTGTTGTATTATAACGAACAGATTACAGAAACACTGTTTGTGTTATGGAATATAGCTACAGTTATAGTCAGATCAATGCATTTTTCAAATTTTTCCTCAATAGTTACTCATATAGAAACTTGTTAGGTGCTCAAATGGATAATTTTGATTTAAATGAGCTACAAAATCGAATAAAACATGTTAGAAAACTGTGACTACCAAAATTATTTATTTATTACATTAAATAAAATGCAATTTTCAAGTTTGAAGTGAATTAACTTTGTTAATTATTAATAAATCACCTTTTTGAATAAACTCATCTTGTAGAAAATTTAGTTTTGAAGTTAAAATTCAGTATAACCCACTAGCCTAAACGCACCCAAAGTTCATAAAATCGAGATTTTATAAATGAAAACACACAAATAAATGCAAGTTCTGTGCAAGCGTGTAAAATCAGTGTGCTATGATAAAAAAATTCCGATTTCATGAACTTTGGGTTGGGTGCGTAAATTATATGAAACTTATAATAATTAGTATTAATTTTGAGATTCAGTACATAAGTTGAGTATGATTAGTTCCAATTCAAGGGGTTTGACTCAAAATAGTCACAGATATCGGTATATCAAACTTTATCATTTCAAACCTGGCCACCTAGGTTCTTGGGTAGTAATTTTTCAAAACTTTCTTTTGATTTTTAGAGCCTAACAAGTTGTCTAGATTAGCTTTTCACACCACTAAATTTAAAAAAAATCCGGACCCTCCTATACCCCAGACCCCCCCTTGGTGAGCCCCCCCCCCCCCCCGAAATTTGATCCTGGCTAAGACACTGCCCACACCCCCCCCCCCCCCCCGAAATCTAATCCTGGCTACGCCACTGGCCACCAAGAAATAATCTGTTCTCTGCTATAAAATCACTTGCCGATGATTCGGAACTCACCTAAAACTGTAGGTCCAACTCATCAATCATCATCATCCAACTCATAACCCATGCACAGGTCTCAGAACTATCTGTGCTTCTCCCTCCAAAAAGCTACATTATTACTGTAACGTTAAATTTATTACAGGTTCAGGAGGATCTAGAGTTTAAATGATTAAATGTTCAATTTGCAATACAAAGTGGCATTGCAGCGCAACTTGCACACTCGCATACATTGCACTTCAAATAGACACGCGCTTTGTCGCTGGAGGTCACCCGATAGAAAAATCCATCGTCTATATGATACAATGTTGTACTGCGTAACGATACGATATCCTTAACTACATCCATGTCGAAATTCAATCAACTACTGAACCCGCAACGCAAATGCGGTGGTAAAGCATCCTCATAGAGGGGAGGCAAAGAATACTAATCAAAAATATATTTTTTTGAGGAAGGGTATGTTGAAAACACATGTTAAATATTTTCCTGCTGCCAAAGTGCAGTAATTTTCGCCTGTCACTAACTTTTTCAGAAATAGAAGCGAATATAGAATAGAAATAGAAATATAGCGAAATAGAATAGAATAATGTTCACTTTGGTTTTACGGTTCAGTGAACACAGTCTATTAGTTGGGTAGTTCTACTACCTGAGCCCACCAACCGTTGGTTCACTGACCGCGCTTTCCCAAAAGTACCTAACAGAAAACATTTTTCTTGCGGTATAATGTTTACTTACGGTGAATATTCACCTTATAATACTTATTCTGAATTGATGGATCCCTAGTTCCTACATATTGTCAGGCTGGATTCTCCTCTGCCCTCGGTAATTGAAAAAAATACCTGAAATAAATATTTCCTCTCTGGAATTATTCGGATGCGGTAAAACTTCAGGTTTGGTCAAGGTGAATAACTCGGCAGATGCGAATCAAACCATACAAGAAAAGTAATTAGCCCCTCAATTAATCCTTACAATTATTTCTCGTAGGCTTGGGAAGGACATATTACTGATTCATGGTAGATTTCCAGTCGTACCTAGATCTTATGCTAGTAAAAATGTAACCAATAGTTCAGTATCACCTGTGAAGTGGCTGCTATTATTTGTATTTAATAACGCCACTGTGTGTGATGTACATTCAGATCCACTAGGGACAGGATACTGTTACTACCCTTGCTCAAGCCTGAACAGGTAAATTCAACAATTTGAACTCCTGACTCACAAATGAGTGATATAAAATAGTTGGACCAGAGCAATTGTCAAGCAACACAGAATAATGTAAAAAATTATACTTGTAAACACAGAATAATGTAAAAAATTATACTTGTAAATTTATTGGCATAAGAAGAGTAAAAATGTTCCAAGCATGGAACCTAGAATTAGAATTCAGATGAAATTTATTAAAAATATGATTGGAAATTGAGTCCATGGTTATTAAGATTTAAAAAAACACGTGACATCCATAATTTTTCAGGGGTTTGAAACCTATATAAAATTTTGCATGTCACGGATTGAACAAAAAAAATAATGTGAAATTTATAGCAAATCCATTTTTTATTGATTGGGAAAATAATGAACGGTCCTTAGCGTTTACAATTAGTTATTTAGAAAATAAATAATAATTTTAGCATAATTTGTTTGACAAAACTTGTCCGAAAGCTGGTTCATTTACAGCTGACAGATTACTGATAAGAAAGGTAAACAATGAATCTGATAAAGTTTTGGTTAGTTTTTACTATTTCGATGGATGATTGAATGTATACTTATTGTACTTTGTACAATGAATCAGGTTTGTACTATGATTTTTCATCCAATTTGGTTCATTAATAATTTATTCAAAATTATTCTCAATTTATTTCTTGGTGAACTAGGCTGCTACGTCTAGCTTACATTTTCGCTTTTTGCAGATAAAAATTAATTCAGTGCCCACATCTCATTTAGTAATAATGCGACCCCACAATATTCATTGCACTCATGTAAATTTTGAATGTTTATTAAATTGTTGTTCAGAAGGTTATTGCTCAGTTGAATTACAGCTACGATTAAAAAGATGATTTCATCGAATTTTTCACATTTTAACTTTGCCTTATAGTTATAGTCTACATCCATCAGCAAAACCCCATCTACAGTATCAACAATAGCCACAACTTTATCAGCCACAACTCAACTGCCGAATATGCATAAAATTGAAAATTGCCCCCCTGCGTTCCCTACACAACCCGGTAGAAATTTTTTTCTGAAATCTACATGATTCGTTGAGCTGAACAAAAATGTTCTCTGTCATTTTCGATTCAAAGTACGGTTTAAAAGTTCAAAGTTTTGTTTCCCAATTCCCCCCAAAATAGAAATTTCGGGGTTTCAGATTTTTCTTGGTAGTTCTAGCATATATTTGACCTGATACGATGGTCTAAAAGTCAAAAATACTTTGTCAGGAAAAATCTGAAAGTTGAATTTGGACTTAGAAAAGAAATTATAAGATTTCTTACATGTGATAAATGGAATAAGACCGCCTTGGTGCGCTGAGAAGAATGAGCCCAGTTTCATTCTGATCTGACTATGCTGATAGGGGTGATTTTATTAAAACGTTAGGGCGATTTTAAGGGTAAGATTTCCGAATAAAGGGCCGCCATATTGAAAAATTCAAAATTATATATATTATATACGTCGTTTGGCTATTGCTCAAAGTATCTTCATACCAAATTTCAAGAAAATCGGTCAATCCGTTCAGTTTAAACTGCGGAACATACACACACACACAAACCAAATGCCAATCGCTCGTGTTGAATCAGAGACCTCGGTCAATCTCCATTTCTTGTATTGTATCCATAGACTAAAATTCATGGTGTTTAAGATCATTTTCAACATTTTTTCTAACATGAATTGGATTATAAAAAATATATTGTGATGTTCTAGTTTATTATTGAATGAACTCCATATTAATTTTCAAATAATAATTTTATTTAACATCATCTAGTATATTATTTAGTAAATTCACAATATACCTAAGTCACTATCTTTCACGTCCTATTATTATACATCTCCGAATCCAACTCCCAATAACAAACTTGTTTCTCTCATCTCCCTTGGCAACCATATGATTTTCGTTCCATTGCAATATAAAGATGGCAGAGTTAAAATACCAAGTGTTGTAAAGTGAGACTTACATGACTCTCTCTGGAAAAGATCTAGTATAGCTCAAATTGCCTTTTTCTGCCAGATAAATGCTTTTTTGTTTGATTAGCAGTTACCCCACATTCTTATGCCATAACTTAAATGAGTTTGAAAAAGACCATAGTAACTCATCATTAGTACTTTAAAGCTGTCTGATGTATTTAGTTGCTTAAGAAGGTAAGCTACTCTGACGAGACGTTTACATAGATTTATTAGATGTAGTCTAGGTCTAGAGTATTTCGACTATAGTCTAGACGACATTACAGTCTAGATGTATTTACATTACAGAGACTCAACTGAACTAAAAGTTCCATATTTGAACCTTTGGCTAAAAAGATGGCTAAAAATTCGAAATACGTCTATTTCGGGCGTATTTTTTGTATATTTCAACAACCCTTCCTTAGCACACGTCCAAGGCGTCAACTGACCATTTTTACCAAATTTAAACTTTTTTGGTCATAAGGTTTTCAAGAAACGGTGATGAAAAAATCATTTGGCTTTTTTATATTTCATTTTATATTGGATACATATTAACATTATTCTTTACGTCTAAAGGTCTAAAAGTCATAAATATATGATTAAACTACAGCAGACATTCAATTTACTAAAACAAATGGAATGCCTTCAAGTTTAGATGTAGGCAACACGCCACGCGAACTTGTT
>OX418218.1:60617126-60682051 GCA_948455865.1 Conomelus anceps
ACACACCAGACAAGGTAGACACACCATGCAAGTAAGGCAAGCATCTTTCCGACTGATTAAACTACAGTATAATAATTAAACTACCATGCAAGTAAGGCAAGCATCTTTCCGAATGATTAAACTACTGAATAATAATAATAGGCCTGCAGTTGGGAGTTTGTGGTTGAATCGTGTCCTCAATTAATTGTGTTTTTCCTTCGTTAATGTGAACTAAACTTTTCTAAAGGTGTATTAATATTTATTATATCAAATTTGCATTGTAGTATTCATAGAGAATTGATCCAGAAAGCTGTAAGTATTCTTTTATTGTCTGTTAGTTTGTGTGAGCTTGAATTGGAGGTTAGGTTTTGTGAGAATAGTAAGAGTCTCTCAGTTGAATTCTGACAGGCTGGCCAATAACGATTTTCTCAATAAATTTACCTTGTGAAGTAGTAATACAAACGGTTTATCGCTAGTTGAATTCCTGACGTTATCGTATTGATAAGAGTTTTTCGACGCTCGCCTTCGATTGAATTGTTCTGAATTCGGATAGGCCTATCTCTTTTTCCACTTATAGTAGCTTTAACTGGATTTTGTTATTTCAATTTCATTCAGATCTGTTAATATTAAGATTAAGTTATATATAGATTCCATTAAATTAATTGTAAAACTAGATCGTTTTTCTCCTCAATTAGCATATCCTTTAGAATCTGAATTTAGTGCTCTTTCGTAATTTCTTGAAATACTTGGTTGAAATTCTAAAAATAGCCACTTTTAAACATCGTATTTTTTTTCCAATATCATTAATAATAATAATAACTGAAATATACGCCTTTTCATAATCCCCTCTCACAGAGAAGAGATAATAATTAAATAATAAAAAAAAAAAAAAAACTACTTAATACCTAAATAAAATTAATAGTACCTACTATCATACAACTTAATCTCACACAAATTCCTTCTTATTCCTTTTACCTCTCTCCTTTTAATTCATTCTCTATCTTCAGTGAATCGGCTTGAAATAGTGTTTTTGCTTTTGTTTATTGACTTGACTATATATACATTTCGCAAAAGGGAACGGATTTCTGAAGGAGCAAGTTGCTGTGTAGATAATGTAAACACAGCACCTTGTGGCGTTCGCTTTTGGCCCGGGGCACGACGGGGCACAAGCGACTTCATAGGGGTCTTTTCCTTATAGACTTTTAAATTTCACTGTGTGCTGAATGCTGCACATTAGTATAACTATTAGTGATTAGTAAGTATTAGAATTATTAGAATACGGTGAATTGTTAACAACTGTCTTAGGCATTGATTTCGACTGTACCTATACCTATACCTACTCCTTACCTTTTCTCTGCCATATCCTGCTAAACACTCATAGTAGTAACTGAATTCAATCATTTACAAAATAATAAAATTTTTATAATATTAAAATTTTCGGAATACTATAATATTTATCATAAGAGTTCCAATACTGAATTCATCAATATATTTAATTTTCAAATACAATATATTTTAATTTTCCGAATACAGTGTCATAAAAAGAGTTCCAAATTAAATTTTTCAAATATATTATAATTATCTAAATAATGTAGACTGAACTATAAAAAAAATAATATAAACTAAAAAACTATAAATAAACTAATATTGAAATTTTTCTGCCCCATAAATTGTAATATAAAAATACAGAACCTGAACTAATTTTATTTCATCATGAAACTGGAGGAAACGACAACCAACAAAGGTAACTCTGCCGTCTATTTTGAAAAATATAAATTTAGAAAGGATAGGATCTTGGCCACAGGCGAAATAACTTGGCGATGTCTTGTCAAAACATGTAGGGTTTCCATACGTTCTGATTCAATGCTAAATCTGACAACTGGCCCGCACCTAAAACACAATCACCCATCAAGCACACTGAACTCTTCTAATAGCAAAAATTTTGATGACTCTTCACCTCTCAACGATACTACTGCTTCTTTAAATTTGGGCAATATCACTCTACCTGACAAGTCCTCAAACATGGACGATGCTGAAATATTATCTACCGCTTCATGCATATTCAGTGTGGGAAAATCTAGCACCCCCATAGGTTCAAGTTCTCCCGTTCATCTCAGCGCAACTGATCCTCATAATAATAAAAATAAAATTGTTGAATCTCTCAGAAAAGAAATTTCCGATTTAAATGAGAAAATGTTGACAATGAAACAACAATGGAATGACGCGATAAATCACTCTATTGAAGTTGACAGGAAATTGATTGAGAACATTGCTGTTATGGATCAGATGAAAGTGAGTATAGAGGTTCTGGAGGCGGAGAATTCTGTTCTCAAAAGTGAGAAAAAATCTTTATGCATAGAACTTGAAGACCTAAAATGCTCTTATCCCCTTGATAAAATCACAAATCATCTAGGGAAAAATGGCAGAATGATGAAGACACAAATGGAAAAATCTAACAAGAGGCATACAAATAGAAAAGATGCTGTTCAAAGTGTGAAAGAAGTGGATAGTCACGCTACTAAAGTTAAAAGAGTAAGGAAAACTAAAAATAAGAGAGTATTGATATTGTCGGATAGCCACGGAAGAGATATTGGTTGGCATCTTAATGAGGAAGTAAATCGAAACGGTTTTGAGGTGACAGTACTCTCAAAACCAGGATGTTCTTTTAACACCGTAACTTGCGACATTGAAGATCTAACTAGGGATTACGACATGAATGATAGAGTTATAATTTTGGCTGGAACTAACGACGTCACAGATAAATCAGAGCAAACCACAGACTTGAAATTAGAAAAAATATTTAATACTGCTAGCTACACGAATGTCACTATCTCTACTATACCGTATAGATACGATAGACCCCTAATGAATGTAAATGTTCGTAAAATTAATGTATGGCTACTTGGACAAATCAGTGGTAAGGAAAATATTGAAACTCTGGATTTGAGTAATTTTGACATCACGGATTATACACGACACGGTCTTCATTTGAACAGATATGGAGGAAAAAAGAAACTTATTAATCTCTTCAAGCATCACATTACTGGGAGTCCAATTGAATCTGAGAATAATAAAATTGGGATTGAAGGTGGCGAACGCTCAGAGAAGGACAATCCCATCAGCATACCTACAATCAATGGATTTGATAGAGGACATTTTTTAGAGGCTTTAACGTTTTCCACGCAAACTGCCAGGGTCTGCTGAATGCCAAGCTGGATATAGAGATTCTTTTACATGAAAGACCAACTATTGACTTTCTGTGTTTCACGGAGCATTGGCTGAGTGATAATGAATTGAATCTCCTCTCTCTACCCAATTTTACACTGAAATCCCAATTCAATAGAACAGTTAAAATTCGAGGTGGATCTTGTATATTTGTACGTGATGAAGTGATTGAAAGTTGTAAAATTAGGACAGATTTACTCTCTTCAGCTGTTGAAAGCGTTTTTGAAATCTCTTCTGTAGAGTTGAAACTTAAAACAATTGCACAAAAATTAATACTGATATGTGTTTACAGAGCTCCAAACACTGATTTTGAGATTTTTATTGAACTACTTCGATCCGTTCTGTCCAAAGTCTCTAAAGAGAAAGGCAAAATTGTGTGTTTATGTGGTGATTTTAATGTGGACTTTTGTAAGGAAGACAAGAACAAGAGTGTTTTCAAAAATTTACTTCTATCATTTAACATGAACAAAATAACTAATGGACCTACAAGAATTACTTCTAGTACAGCCTCAGAAATCGATTATATTATTTCAAACTATCCATTAACTCTTTGCAGAAGTGAAACAATCCCATGTTCCTTTTCAGATCATGACGGAAGTATTGTCAACTTCCTAATACAAGAATCAAATTCTAATTTCAGTAAGACTAATAGTTTGAAACGTGGAAAAAGAAAAATTGTCCGCACTATCAATCAAACGACTATTAAAACTTTAAATCAAGGCTTATCAAAGGAGAATTGGCACTCTGTGTATGGATGTAACAACGTTGAAAACATGTTCAATAATTTTATGTCTGCCTACATTAATCACTGCAATCATTCAGTTCCTGAAAAATCAGTAGGCAATACACGAAGGAATCAGCTTGTATGGATTACTCCAGGTATAAAAATCTCCAGTGACAGGATAAAAACCTTGAGCTTAATATTAAAAAACTCATCCATGAATGACGAAATGACTTATATAATTACAAATTCAGGCGCTAGAGTCATAAGCTTGGTGGAATATTTCAAAATATACAAATCTATATATAGAAAAGTTCTTAAGACAGCCAAAAGAATAGCTGCTAGAAAATTCATAAAAAATTCCGAAAACCAAGCTAGAGCAGTCTGGAAATTAGTTAGAGCTGAATCTGCCAAGAATAAAGGATCAACATCAGAGACATGTATAGCTAATGATTCTGGAATTTTAAAAACAGGAAAGGAGGCTGCCAACTTATTAAACAACTATTTTGTTAATG
The DNA here is from genome assembly GCA_948455865.1 of Conomelus anceps. Classification (NCBI taxonomy): domain Eukaryota; kingdom Metazoa; phylum Arthropoda; class Insecta; order Hemiptera; family Delphacidae; genus Conomelus; species Conomelus anceps. The sequence continues at coordinate 60,621,567 of OX418218.1, forward strand.
CACCACTCAAAGTACAGAGAACAATGACAGGATTGAGTAGTATGAACAAATTTTTGGATTTCTTCTCCATTAATGAACAAAATAATATTCATCTCAATCATTTTGATCCAGTAAGTGTTATAGAACTTGGAGAGATAATAAGAAAACTGAAAAATAAGAGATCCTATGACTGTTTCAATATTTCAAACAGTTTGGTGAAACAAACAGCAAAACACATCTTGGAGCCTCTTTCATTCATATTCAATAGATCAATGGAAACTGGTTATGTTCCATCCAAGTTAAAACTATCGAAAATAGTTCCTATTTACAAAAAAGGCCGACATGAACTTCCAGAGAATCATCGGCCGGTGGCAAATCCTCCAATATTTTTGAAAATTTTTGAATATGTTATACTTCGAAGATTGAGAAAGCATTTAGGCCAGTTACGCTTGTTGTCTCCCAAACAGTTTGGATTTAGGCCAGGTTTCTCAACAGGTGATGCTCTATTTTCATTCATGGATGAGGTTCTTACATCTGTGGATGGTGGATCCAAGGCATGTGGATTGGTAGCTGATCTCTCCAAAGCTTTTGATCTTGTTAATGGGGAGATCTTGTCTCGTAAATTGCAGTTATATGGTTTCCAGGATGTAGTTCTCAGATGGTTTGACTCGTACCTCTGTGACAGATATCAGCAAGTCGAAATTCAGTCATCCCCCTACGTTTATAATTCAGAATGGATGAAGACAAGGAGTGGGGTCCCTCAAGGTTCAGTTCTTGGTCCATTACTCTTTCTTCTATACATTAATGATTTACCTTCATATCTGGAACCTGCGCACTGTGTGCTATATGCCGATGATGTTAGCATTTTATTGAAGAGTAACAGTCAGCAAAAAATGGAATCTGAGTGCAGAAATGCGTTTGAAAAATTAGAGAAGTGGCTGACTGCTAATATGCTGATATTGAATCGTGAAAAAACTAAACAAATACCATTCAGAGCAGCTAGAGAAGCAAACTTGGAAATAGAAGAAGGCAGTGTGGAGCCTGTAAAAAACATTAAAGTTCTAGGAGTTATGTTAGATTCTGAAATTTCCTGGAGACCTCATATAGAATCTTTGAAAAGTAAGTTGAGTTCTGTAGTATTTGTACTCAGAAATCTTAAAGCATTGTTGGACACTAGAACTCTCAAAGATGTATATTTTGCAATGTTTCATTCCCTTCTGGTCTACGGGATTATATTTTGGGGGAACTCAAGCCAAGCAATTGACATATTCCGTATCCAGAAGTGGGCAATACGAGTAATGGTTGGAGAGTCAATACGTTCAAGCTGTAGACCATACTTCAAACAAATGAAAATTCTACCTCTTCCAAGTTTGTATATCCTAGAAGCAATATGCTTTATTGATCAAAACAAGGATAAATTTAAAACTGGTGCACTTTTTCACAATTATGGAACTAGACATAGAGAACAGTTGCGAGATGATACGCACCGCACTACATTATATGAGAGAGGAGTTAAAAGTGCTGGGATTCGATTGTACAACAAACTACCAGCCATTTTAAGAGCATCCACAGGTCGTGAATTTAGAGCCTTGATGAAGAGGGAATTGTTAAATATTTGTGCATACTCGATTGATGAATTCCAGGCTTATTATGAGATGCAAAATTAGTTTGTACAGTTTTATGTATGTTTTGTGTAACTTATTTGTACAATATTATTGACTAATTCATTGACAAATCCAAATACCCCTTTTATAGGTGGTCAGTGGACGAATAGTAATAATAATAATAATAATAGTATAAATATTTTTCGAAATACTAGTCCACTAGTTTCATACTCCTAGTAGAGCCTGTTATACAGAGCGACTGCAGTCCCGTGTATCATCACTGAAGATCATTTGCAAATGAAAAGAAGAAGAAGAAGAAGAAATTATTTTATGTTGTCAAATGTACAGTAATCTATAGCCGCAATAAATTGGCCCCGCCATATTCAAAATCTGTTCTTTCCAAAAAAAAGGCTAATTTTTTATCTCTATATCTTGTAAATGAACGATATTACAAATTCATCATTCAAAATCCCTTTGGGGATAATTTAGATAACTATAATTTAAAAGTAAATTACCTTCTAATCTTTAGTAGAGCATCACAAAAGTTTTCGTGCATAACAAAAAATGGCCTAATTAAAATGGGTATCTGAACTACAAATTTCTAAAAATTTACATCAGGGTTTTTCTTAGAATACTGTTTCTAATACTCTAAACTCCAGACTATCAGGAACATCACTTTGCCGCCGTTTTCCTGGGGGCCCAAAATGGATATTCTATTGTTCGTAACCTTTGAAACACCTAACTTTTGATCAAATGGTTAAATCTCACGGTTTAAACTTCTCAGCTCATTCATACATTACATTTTAAATTTGGCCTGAAATATGGAATTTCATTTCTGAGAGTACTTGTCATGTCTTTCCTGTACATACATATTGACTAGTCATGTGATTAAGAAGGTCTAACTTGGAAACGGCTATAGATAGAAATTTGGAATTGGTTTCAAATTGGAAATCATAGTTTTCCATTTGTCATATATGGATTCTTGAAAAACCAATAAACAAAACCACTTTGTAAAAGTCGATAAACTAGCACAATTTTCTACATTTTTCAGTTTTTCTGCGAAATATTGCTGGGTAGGGAAATGAGATTAATCTTACTGAGTTGTTTATGATTTGAAACCAGCCACATGTTTCTATCTTGCATCAATTCCAAGTTAGAATATTTCAAATATCAGTAAAATCACAAAAATATCCAAAATATCTCATTTTTGATTAATTTATTTATAAGTAATACAGTACTATTTTATGACTCGTCATAACTGAAAAGTGAAGTTAAAGAACACAATGTTGTGCACATGTTGACACTAATTTCATTCTTTTATCTCAAGTATTTTCCAGTTTGGAGCTATTTACAAATTCATCTATTAATTCCGATCTTTATTCGTGTTTTATATTCTTGTCAACCTCAACATAGTTGCAGCACGGCCGTTTTTTTAAGTGATAGCTAAGTTTGTGCTCAATCATCCATCCAGAAATTTCCATGAATTCCACCTTGGCCCAAAAATCCAAAATGGCGCCAATACTGGTGAGATTTATTAAAAAGTATTATTTCCTAAAATTGTGGTTATTATTGAGCTGAAGAATTTACAGATTAAAATTTTGTTTGTTAGACGTACAATACAGCCGCAATTGACAAGGACGTAATATAGCGGGGTCAATTGCGGCTATACTGTACGTCTAACAGATAACATTTCAATGTATAAATATTAATCAGCTTAAAAAAAGATTCTCGATTTTTTCTGATTGCACGCTAAAGTAGGAAAGTTACAAAAGTTATAAAATATAGCCTTATATGAATTCCAGTAATTACTTCAACGAAAAGCGATCGTAGAAGAATAGAAAAGGAGTTTCAACGTAGTTACAACACGATACAGAACTTTGCTCTTCGAACTTGGGGTTGGAATTTCTTCGGCTGCAAAGATACACGCAGGAGATCATCATTGAAGAGAGGGTGGGGTGGAGTGGAAATGGAAGGGGCAGAGAAATAAGTCCAAGATATGACGTCAGTTGGGGACGTGATGTCACATACAAATACGCGTATATAAAGAGGAGAGGCAAGACATTGCTTTGCCATCGTCCGTAACTATCTTCAGGGGGCAGTGCGGCTGGTTTGTGGGGTTGTGTCCGTGACTTGGGCGGCCTATGGAGAGGGGTGGGCACGTCCAAATCCCCTCATTTCAGAGCCGGAGCTAACTCGCCGTCGTCGTCGTCGTCGTCATCTCCTTTAATACTCGGCAATTTACTGGAATGGTCTCCTCCACCTCCTCTTTACCATCACCACCACCCTCTTCTTCTGTCGTGCGCATGTATTCCAAGCTTAAAGGGGCAAAAATCCCTCTTTGCTTGGCACTTGAATACAAATACCTTTGTTATCTAAAGAGTAGGTTTGAAAGCTGACAGAGAGCAACTACAGGCAGTCCATAAACAATGCGCGACTGTTGGAGCATTGCGCCACTGCTAAGACCCACTTTGGTCTGAGCCTTACAGACTCAATGACCTTGTTTGTTGAAGAGTGTTCCAAGACGAAGCTGGTCTTGCAGTCAGTCCCTCTGGATTGAATTCCGGACTCTGAGTCCAGATTTTACTGCTTATGTCGCAGGATGTGTGTCTCAATACCTTGTACAAAGCATTTTTGTACAGCAACATAATACAGTAAAATAATGTCTGAACTGAAATTCCCGTTCAGCCTGGCATAGTTCGAGTAATCAGTCAATCATCACTCACGCACAAGCCTCAAAGTCAAGAAAACATAAATAATAATGCAGTTTTTGTATCTGTTCACAGTTTAGTAAATGAGTACAGTACAGCCTTGATTAACAGAGTTAATGTGGACAGAGCTCGGATGACAGGGACTCTACCGCGATAAAATGGAAATAAGGATACAAACGTCGTCAGAGGTGTGAAGGCCTATCATTTAGTCAGCTCTGATGGCGAGGTCGCACTGCGACCCATGTCTAAGACACCAGTGTGTAGAGGCCCTAGACTAACTCAAATAAGTTTTTATGCACATTATTTTAATATTCTGATGACTAGTGCTCTTCTGTCTACGTTAATAAAACACACAATTTACTGCACTGCAGTAGCTTGGTTAGTCCGAAACTCAGGAGATCGGGGCTCGGAAAGCCGGAGCTTCACTGTAACTAGAAAGCAGCCTTTCTCTCTTTCAAAATTCTATTCATTTTTAATTAAGTTCTATAGAACTCCTTGTTTGTTCTCAATCAAAGATTTTAATTAGTCTATCATCAAAGCTGAACTATTTTCATTTCATGTTATCATTTTTTGCACTTCATAACAAGCAATAAATTGTACTCCGGTCGATGAATAAAACACTCGCAACCCTTTAAAACTAATTACTCTAAACTCTAAACTAATTAATTATAATCTAATCATAGATGAAATATAACAGCGATGCCTCAGCGTTTATCTCTTTTCAACTTCTTCCTTCTTCAAAGCAAGTACGGTATAGAAATTGGTAATGTAATTAAAAGATGAGCGCCAAGCCATTATCATTATCATCAAGAACAACAACAGCAACAACATAGGCCTTCGTCATCGGCTGCCATATTGCTTAGTGCGTCTCAAATTTCATTTGCCTCCTATAGCGTGCTATCGTGCTTCTTCAAATTTATTTAATACAATCCACTTATCCTGATTGGATAGTTTGTTATTTCTATCATAATTCATTACTACTTCCGTTTTGTAGTGCATAACGGAGAAAGGCATTTTGACTAGATTAGTATTTGACTGTTGAAACCTATTGACTAAATGAAAGCTCTAAAAATAATATAATTTTCTATAGAGTCATGCAACATCCAACCCAAGCTTTAAATTTATTAACCATCATAAAAATTAAAAGTATTGATATCAAATAATGATCCTTGCTCCATGAAGAAGCTCCTCTATCAGTAACCCGGTGTTTCGGAATCCACATAAAACTGCAGTCTAGTTCTAGTAGACTAGTGATCAAGATAAAGAAACATCAGCGAGTAGGCCTGCCACTATCAGTGGATGCAAAACAAGAATTGGTTGTTAGTGATAGTTGTGAAAGATACAATTAGCTATTTGTGTAACTAGAGTGCAAAATAGCGTTTTTATGCATCGAGAGAAACAGTTTCTCGAGTGCAGAAACAATACTTTGCGCTCGTATTACACATTAAATTTTTCCTACAGTAATGTATAAAGTAATTTAAACAGAACAAAACAGGACATACATAACCTGACAATTCCTCACACAACCTATCTTCGAATCAAATCTATTTCAACAACTACAACGACTATTTCGCAGCTGAAGCAGAGTAGCCAACCTATTTTTGAAGGCAGAATAGGGAACATGCTCACTATTTTATGTTGTTAGGTTGCAAATCTGGAGTGCGGAAAAGTACTTTTCCTACAACTGCTCGTAAAGTAGTTCTTTACGTACTGAAAACTAATTGTAAAATACCTCTTTACTGCTCCGCAAACGGTAAAGTACTTTTCGTCATACTTGTAGGTTATGGACAGTTTACCAGTCAAGCAATCAATGTGGTAAACAGCTGTTTACAGAAATCAAAAACAGCTGATGTAATTTGATGATTATTACTGTACACTGTGTGGTAAAAATCATCAAATGATTATTACCGCACTCTATGGGTGGTTGTGGCTACCACTTCACTGAAAAACCATTTGGTCGAAAGCTAGATCAGCTGATCTAGAACCATTATTGCCACATTTCACCTTGAGTTGGTGTGTTGAGGTTATGTTTGTATAACAATGATTTATAGTTTCTTATTTCAATTTATCTGCTATTTTAGACTTGTATGACGAAAAATATCGTATGTAACTCGTCCGGGAAGATGTTTACCATACTCGTATGATAATACCGCACTCGACTTCGTCTCGTGCGTTAACTTATCATACTCGTATGTTAAACACCATTTCCCGCACTTGTAACGTAATATACTATTACGCTGTTTTCTTTACGCTTCTGTTTTGATTTTGATGCCTTCTCATTGGTGGATCACGGAATCCGTGAAATTCACATAACCTCAACAATGGCGAACGCTAACCAAATCCACGCATGGTCTGTGATGTTACAAACTACAAGCTTTTATTGTGTTGGAATCCAGAACTGCAGTTTTAGGAAAAATATTGTATGTAATTCGCGCGTGAAGCTTCTTTATCGCTCTCGCAAAATTACTGCGCTCCGCTATGCGACGCGCAGTAAATGTTTTGGCTCGAGCAATAAAGCCGCGCTTCATGCTCTTAATACATAAATAACTATTCCCACACTGGAATTTACTTTCCTGCACTGGTGCAGGATTAGACTATTTTGCGTGCTACAGTTGGTGCAAAATAGGCACTTTTTCGGGTCACTGTGGGAAATAGCTATTTGTGTAACTAGAGTGCAAAATAGCGTTTTTCTGCATCGAGAGAAACAGTTTTTTTCACGAGCCAAAGGCGAGTGAAAAAAGTTTCTCGAGTGCAGAAACAATACTTTGCACTCGTATTACACATTAAATTTTTCCTACAGTAATGTATAAAGTAATTCAAACAGAACAAAACAGGGCATACATAACCTGAAAATTCCTCACATAACCTATCTTCGAATCAAATCGATTTCATCAACAACAACTACAACAACTATTCACAGCTGAAGCAGAGTAGCCAACCTATTTTTGAATGCAGAATAGGGAACCTGCGTATTACATGCTCACTATTTTGTGTTGTTAGGTTGCAAATTTGGAGTGCGGAAAAGTACATTCCCGCACTGCAATTTACTTTCCCGCACTGGTGCAGGAATAGACTATTTTGCGTGCTTCAGTTAGTGCAAAAATAGGCATTTTTTCGGGTCACTGTAGGAAAAATAAATTATTGCGAAAGTCACAGGGGATTGGGAATGAGAGATGAATGAAGAAATTAATTTATGTTCTAATTTTATACTGTTTGAAAAGATAAAGCACTTTTTTGTTTTGAGTCTCAATATTAATTTTTTTTCTTCTTTATAATAAATTCCTTCCTGCTCTGTTTTATACATGTATGTAAACAACGATATTTTACTTTTCATAGTTGAGGTCATAGGCCTTTGTTGAAATGCTGGTATGTGTTGTATAGGTTTCATCACCGTTATGTCTCATTTTCACATTTAGGGCTCTGTCAGACGAGGCTTCCTAGGTGGCGCGACCCGGGTCGCGCCACCTAATTTCAACGCCACTTGATGCGCGACCTGGGAAGCGCTACTCGCAAAAACAACTAAACAACTATGAGATCCCTACTAACAATGGGATCAGTCTTCACAGTTGAAATATGGAAGTTGACGAGTTAGCAGCAATAGCGTACATTCATTTTATGAGACGGAAAAAAGAAAAGAAAAGACGGTTTTGGGTCCATCCCTTATTATGAGATAAAGTGAAAACTAGTTTGTTTTATACATTGTATCCACAACTCCGAGAAAATCCTGATAAATTTTTCAATTTTCATTTTTTCAATTTTCCAATTATTTCATATCCAGAGCTCTCCTGGCAGTATGACATTATTTAGGACAAGTCTACATTAGAAACAGTTGGAAGAATTTTCATGTAGCCTTTCTCATTGAACAATATGATCTTATAAAATACTGTTGTGATCACGGAAAGAAGGATTTACAGCGTTATCTGCTGTGTCAATATTAACTTCTAAGCAATTAATTACTCTCCTCTTCGCCTTGTAGTATTTTTGACACTTTTATGATATTTATATGAAACTTTGTAGATTATTCTAGGTGTTTAATTAGAATTTAATGGAATCTTTTCGAATATTGTGGAAAATGCGAGAGTCCTTATCTGTTTTATTTAGAATTCGATAAAGAAATCTCCTTCTTTTAGTTCAAATAAAAACCTATATAAAGCGAGCGCTTGAGTAAATGTTTAGTTCAGTCTTCTTTGAAATTTGTCGCGATAAACAAGTAGTGACAGTTCTGTAGTGATAATTAATTACTGTATATCGTGCCTTAGTGAGAATTATTTTTAAATTTATACGAGTGGACTATAGTCATAGCACATAGCTATTATTGTATTACAGACTTGTGCTACGTAAGTTTAATTGCTCTTTTTCGACGTTCTTCTTGAATTATTGGACAGTTTATTAAACAGTTATTTTTTAATATTAGTTCGGCCTTTTAACATTTAGTGATTGATTTTTGTACAGTAATATTGAAAACTCTTTATCAGTTGAACAATATCGATTATCTGTTTTTTATTTTTTATTTTGTGTAAGACATGATCTGGATTATTTGTGTGTTGTAGATTATTTGTGTAAATAAAGTGCGAGTGATAAATTAAAGTATTGCCAGCGTTATTTCAGATATAGAACCCGTAACAATACTTTGCAGTAGACTATGTGTAGTATCTTAGTTTTTCATTGAGACATTTAAGAAATGTAGTAAGTTATTTTACATAGACATAGGTGGTACATATATTTCAATAAACAAAATTATATTTTTAATTACAAAATATCCTTTTTTCTTTAACTGTTGCATCTTCTTTACTAATAAAAATATTGGCAATTTCTTCCCAAGCATGATTTTTCTTCTCCCGACTCGAGTAATCACTGAAATTTATATCCCATATAGCAGGGCGACCTTGAATTTCAATGAAGAATGCTTCCACATCTAGCGAATCCATGTCTGATGTCAGCGCTTCTCGCTGCAGAGTGTGACAGACTGACAAGCGTTCTCATAACGTTACCACTGCCGACCGGGTGGCAACCACTCAGAGGTGGTCGGCTGAGTCGCTGATGGTCGACCGGGTGGCGCGACCTGAGAAATCGCGCCACGCCGTGTGAACTCTCAATCAGAAAATACTTGATGACTGGGAGGCGCGTCCTGGGTAGCGATGTCTGACACCGGCCTTAGAGTTAATTTTTTCATATAGGGTTTTGTTTAGTGGGTAGAACCAGCTTAAAATCAAACATTCCATTGACTTTTGTTTCAAGTTCAATCCAGCAGACTCATTCCTGTATAGATTTATTTTTAATCTAAGCCTCTTCTTTTTTGGAATATTCCGTTTGATGCCAATCGATGTTGATCGAAAAGGTTGCACGAAAAAGTTGCATAATGACAGTTTGTTTTTACCTAGCTCTTATAGCAGTGTTTGCAGAAGAGCTGCTTTCTCTGCCGTTTGCCGCTAGCAAGCAGCAGATATTGAGCCAGCCCTCACCGACAGACATCGAGATCTGGTAACTGGACGGATTTAGGGAAATTTGTTCAAACGCCAGGCCCCATTGTGGATTACACTGACTCGGAGGGTTTAATCGAGGCAGGGCTGGGGCCGCTGGCTGCTGTCTCTTGACCAGATTAACTATCAAGCACGGCTAAGAGGCTTACAAAATTCATTCTGCTTGGTGAAGGGCGGTGGGCGAACTTAGGGCGAAGGGCTGTCGGATCTCTGAAAAAGGGTTCGATAGGCCAATGTCGACTAATTACTCGTCTGTTTGTTTCTGTCAATGTCTCTGACTGGTGGATTGGAAGCAAAAAGTACCTGAACGGGAAAATATCCACTGTTGACCATGCCAAATCGGACACAGTTCTTCGCTATTCCGTCTACTCTGAATACAGCACTTGCCCCCGGTTACACAAACGTCCTATCATAATGATGACTCATTATCCGTTTCACTTCTATACCAGACTACTATCCATCAAAGTATGAAAGTGAGCCATTATGTGGTATAAAAGTGTTTTAGTATGTTTCGAACAAGGAACAACAGCAAAGATGGCGGCTTGATTATGATTCTGAAATCAGCTGAGAGTTTCACATTTAAAGATCAGAAGCATTTACAATGCGCAAATCGCAAATCAAAACGTCAAATGTTTCAGTGAATGTTTAGTGTTCAGCATTCCATACAAAGTAAATTTTTTTTATTGCTGATGATGCCCACATGAGTCCGAGACTTGTGCGTGGGTAATGAGGTGAATGATTACACATAAATGCCTGACGTTGGAGCGGGATTCGAACCCACGACCACTTAAACGACAGCAAGCTGAAGTTGCGACGCCCCAACCAACTGCGCTAAGCGGCCCGCCAAAAATAATAAAAAATTTAAAAAAAACTTGGAGAAAAGTCTGTAATCCAGTGGGGTTATAATTCATATTATGCAACCGATGTTGCATTTTGGGAAGTCTGAGCAGTAGTGAGCATGGGAGTGAATGACGGCCCCACTTTTATACATTTTCTACTAGGTATGTATAAAATGTATAAGTTTTTATTATTATTATTCATTTTATTCCATGTCTTCTTCTTCCCCTTTTTCCCTTGTTTTCTACTTTTTGGTCTTATTCTTCTTCTTCTTCTTCTTCTTCTTCTTTTTCTCTTTTTTCCCTTTCCTATAAGAATCGTCATTCTTGAAATGAAGGTGGTATTGATTAGGCCTATTACTAAACAAGATACCCGAAACCGGAGAAACATAATTTATCACAATATATGATTTGAAGATGTATCACCATTAGCTCATGGATACCATAACATTGGGGAGGTTCATGAATTAATAGTAAAGGGATCTGAAACAGTGTTCTCGAGTAGTTTTAAACCTTGTATTACTTTCAGTTTGTGAGTATATTGAGTCATCATTTTTGTTAAGAGGTTATTAATTTCACAAACGTTTTTGATATTTTTACGTCCCTGGTTGTAGATTTAATAACAAATTAATTTGATTTCACATTTCTCCTTTCAAAATTTTCACATTTTGTCGAATATCATTAACATTTTAATTTTGGTTCAAGGATTATCCTAAAGCTTCGCATAAAATGGTACAAACTGTACCTTACATTCAACAATAATTGTTATTATTCATTCTACTAATTCATCAAACAAATTTTATTATGAAGTAAAATTATTAAGACATTACACTTGCATTCTCGTCTATTCAGTTATGAGGTTTCCTTTGACCCATGTTTTTTTTTCTTGAGGATGAAGCCCACATAGGTCTCTGACCTGTGCGTGGGTAATGAGTTGGATGATGGAGATTGATGAGTTGGACCTACAGCTTTAGGTGGGATCCGAACCACCGGTATGTTAATGTTCATGTGAGCTAGCGGATAATCCCCTGTGAGGCTTTTCTATTCACCAAAACAAACCAATCTCTTGCTATGAATTACTTTTTTTATCTATGAATCTAAAAATTTCCGAATTAGTGTTATATGAAACTTAGAACTATTAATGTTAAACTCTCCCTTATGACATTATATTACAGCCTTTCCTAATGTTATATTCTTTGGCAAATCAGTAAGAGTCTTGCTCTCTATTTTGCTCTCTGGTGATGAATTTTTCTTTGAATAAGGATAACCAGAATCGAATGAAGTAAGAGAGGAGGCATGGAAATTGAATGTAGCTAAGTGGAATGAGTGAGGAGAGTAATTGCAAGGGACCGAACACGTGCTTGATGAGATGGTATTCAGAGGTCCCTCTGGGAGTTGCATATCAGCAATTCAAATGTTCCGCGATCTCGAACTGGATTCGTCTGTCTTCACGAACAAACAATTGGGCTCCGTCAAATATTCATTTCCACATAAGAATTTCGTACATCCTTTCCAAATATCTTTCCATAGTTGGGAAAACTTTCAAGAAGGCCAATTTTATTTGCATCCCAATTCCTCAGCTCGTTAATCCGACATATTTTTTCTTCCTCGCGCGTCGACAACTCTTCCGAATATTTTCCACTGACTCGTACGAATGTTGAATTCCAGTTTGAAACATTATTAAATTCTGAATATAACGGAATTTTAAATTAAGCGTGATAAGGTTCCCATTTGCATTGGATGTGCTGCTAAACGGCAGTAGAATTTAATATTTTCAGAAGATGTGACCTTCTCCTGATGCTTTATTACTCCAAAACGTTTCATCGCTCGTATCTCTGCTTTCCAAGTACCTAGATTGTACATTAAATTCCCAGGAGCAATAAAAATATGGACATTTTTCAAGAGCTTAAATGTTTGCAAAGGAAGTTTCTACCCTTAAAAATAATAATGGAGGCCAAATTGGATATAAAATGTTGAAATTAACATAACGTTTTTCCAAGGTTTTTAGTCTAATAGAGATTTCGGGGGCTAGTCTAGTAATTAATTGATAACAAGGATTGAACCTAAGACGTTTAATATTCACAGTCAATATTTTAATATTATTACAGGGTTCGATTTATAAAAACTCATTCAAATATTCAGAGTAATTCGTGAAATTTGATTGTGAACTTTTCTCTTATTTTAAATATTTGTTATCTTAAGTGCGCAAATCTATATGGATCAATAATGCGGAGTTTTATACAATAAAATAAAATTTATCGTGGACATACAATGTGGAATTCAATATTCTAGGGATGTATGCATGTATGATTGTATGGTACCGTACCATAGACGATTTCGACTGTACATGACTCTTCAAGCCTTCTGGTCTTAAGAGCGTAATACGCAAATGAGGAGTGAGTTAGATTGCCTTACTGAGCTAACAGACTTGTATTTAATCCAAGCCCGCCGAAACAATTTCTAAAGCTCTAAAAGGATGCTGAGTCAATATAATCTATTTTCCGACCATACACAGTCAATATGGAATCGCTATCCAGTATCCTGGGATATATCGAAATCCGTATTAGGTAGTATTAGGACAAATGAATGTAGCAAGGGACTCATGGACTTATGTTTCAAAATAAACCATCATTTAAGATTTCATGAAAGTTTTCTACTATTTGATATCTACTATATGATATCTATGTAGTATTTGAAATTGTTAAGACAAATGTGTAAGTGAATATTTCCTTTCGTTACATTTCAGCCGTACAATCGCCGAATCACGTACACGAGAAACGCTTTACATCAAGATAAAATCCCGGCTTTGAAAAGCTTTCCTGCAAGCTCCACCAGTAACAATATTTACTTTTTGCACTTTGTTAAAACGCTGGAAAAGCTTTTCCAAAATGGATTCCGGTGGTTAGGCAAAGGCCAGCACTCTGCCATAATATTGCCAGTGGAATTAATGCTATCGCGATTTCAACGGACAGCTTGAGAAAACATTTCTTCACTGTTATGATAATGAATCCATCTTTACACAGAATTAATAACTATGCACTGGATAATTTCAAATTGAGTGAAACGCGAATATTCAAATTACCTGACCAAAAACAATAATCATGGATAGGATTAATTTTCTCTTATGTTCTAGATTAGATTGTGCATATAAAGACAACGTAACAGTGAGTTATGCAAGTACTGTACACCTAAAAAGTGTGTTCTCGTGCTTTTAAAAGTCATACTTTCAAGTTAAAAAGTCTTTCTTTCAAATCTTTATGAGTCATCATCGCTAACTTTCTCTCGTTGTTACTGCCAAGCCATTTAAATAATGTATTGTTACGGGTTCTATGTCTAAAATAATGCTGGCAACACTTAAATTTATCACTCGCACTTTATTAAAACCAATAATTCACAACTCACACTGTTCAGTAATGTCTTACAGAAAAATAAGCAATTGAAAACAGATAAATCGATATTGTTCAACTAATAAAAAGATTTCAACAAACTGTACAAAAATCAATCACTAAAAGTTAAACGGCCGATCTAATATTAAATAATAACTGTAAAATGAACTGTCCAATAATATTCAAAAAGAAACGTCGAATAAGAATAATTAACTTACGTAGCACTAGTCCGTAACACAATAAACACTATTTAGTAGTTCACTGGTATGAATTTAATAGGAAAAAGAATTATCACTATAGGCATAAAGAAAGAATTATCACTATATAGGCACAATATATATACATACATACACACACACACACATATATATATATATATATATATATATATATATATATATATATATATATTGTCACGGTGCAATTTCACCAACCCCAAATCAACATTAATATCATAATTAATCTGAGAAACAAGGTTTAATTTGTAACATTAAATACTCACTCAGAATTATCAATTATATTATTTAATTTTACAGATGCACAATCATTTGCCTAATTTGTTAAAACAGCGTCCTACAATGGGCTGGAATACGAAAGTTGTTTACTTTATGTGAAAGGTTAGCTTGTCAATTGTCTTGATAAAACCGGCTTATCAAACAGCTGTTACCGGTTAGTAATGTCACTTTCCTTTTCGCTAAAATATTCGTATTGTTATTTATTTCTTGTATTTATGTTATTTGATCAACTTGGGAAATCTGCTTATGCTTGTCCTGCTAATTATTAACTTCTTTAATTTAATTATTATTTCCTCCAATTTTCAATTTGTTTAATTTTCTTGCATATGGTACACCGTACTTAAATCGGGTGTAAGCTCCTCATTGGAGGAAATTAATTTCTTGTACTGCGATTGGCGGATTTACCGCACGACGCAGCCCCTTCTTCAAGTACTGAACCGGAGCTTGAAGAAAGAGACACTTCACGAAAATCTAGGCTGGCTAAGGGAGAGGTCCCGTTTTTAAACCTCCCCTACACAATAATTTTAATTTT
Source organism: Conomelus anceps (assembly GCA_948455865.1). Taxonomy (NCBI): domain Eukaryota; kingdom Metazoa; phylum Arthropoda; class Insecta; order Hemiptera; family Delphacidae; genus Conomelus; species Conomelus anceps. Next base: position 60,636,607 of record OX418218.1, read on the forward strand.
AAAATAGTAATCCGACCTAGTCAAATTTTAATGTTTATAACTGTTTTAAAATCCCGCCGTTTGATTGCAACCCAAAGATTGCCGAATTTAAATAGTGAACCTGTTAAAATCTCAAAAATATTCGCGATCGACCACGAGGATCAATCAAAGATGTCTGTGGGTGACGCCAACTAGTGACGAGCCAAAGAAGAAAAATAATACTTCGACAAGTGCACGTAAATTGGGCCCAAATATCCGGTATGTGCGAAATATATTATTCATAAAAGGTTTATACAAATAATCGGCATATCTAATTGTAAATTGCCATCAAACCACTCTCTTGGAACTGAGATATCCTTAGGCTAAAGACCTAAACGCTCACGTGAACAATTTATTAATTGTATCATAGTTTAACTTCAATATATTAGTGGTACGATTTGAAGGCGAGAGTTGCACCTCCGCATATGAATTAATTGCTATCTTTCATCATTTTTTAAACTCAATAATTTCAATTTACGCTTATTAAAAATCCATTGTAATTTTAAAACCTTAGTTCTGATTTATGATCCTTGCTCGACCCTGGCTGCAGATTATAGTTATATATTATTTCAGCGGACCATCAAGCGGTATAGCCGAGAGGGATATATTGCCTCAGTAACATTCTGGTTTGTCTTTGTTGAAGGACACTTAGCATTAATTCTTTTGAGTATTTATTGGAAGGATATTTGTATCAGGATTATTTCTCATAGCTTTTCCACCTCGCTAGCGTGAATTGCGAGGAGAATGCAACAAGCAAGAGTTGCATGTTCCGCACTCGATCCTCGCTCGTGAGAGGGACTTAGCTGAATTATTTCTGATTTTTAGTATATCTCCCTTCGTTGGATTATAGTTGCGTGGGCGTAAATAACAGCTATTCTGTGTATCATCCCGCAACTGTATTCCGCAAGGACAGATATTATCTTATATGGGTTTGAGCTGGAGTGGTGTGTCCTCACAATTCTTCGGGAATTTGCCCGACTGCAGCTTCCGGCCATCAAAAATTATTTTAAGCGCATATAAGGTACACCCCCCCCCCCAAAATCGAATGCCATAATATATATATATATAGAACTGTCACTTCTTTCACAAACTTGTTTATCACGACGAATTTCAAAGACAACTGAACTAATTTACAAAAGTGTCCCTCTATTTATATGATTATATGATTTTTCATCATCTTCTAAATAAATAAAGAAAGAAACTAGCACTTTCTACAAAATTCGAAAAGATTCCATTAATGTCTAATCAAACAACTAGAACATTCTACAAATTACCAAGTAAAAAGCAAGTATAAAAGTGTCAAAAGCAGAGTTATTAATTGCTTAAAAGTAAACATTTACATAGCAGATAACGCCAAGAACCACTGTTTCTTCTTTCTTTCTATTCACTCCAATTTCATATTCGATACAGTATTCTCCTGGATTTCTTGTTCCATGACGAACTGCGTTGTTAATATTAACTTTTCAAGTGATTTCAACGACTTGCAGTCAAATTTGAACTGCTCTGATTGTTCAAATTTTAACTGCTCTGATTGTAACAAATTCTACATAAGACAAACAGGCCGCACATTCATACAACGTTATGTTATGTTATGTTATGAAGGGACGGATTCAAAGATCCAGAAGATTCAAAGATCCTCACACGTCAACCGAAGCTTATTGTGTGTCCCTAGTACGTTAGTTAGGCAAACCAATACCTGTGCCCTTTACAAGATCCAGGAGTTTTTTCCCTATGCTAACGTCCCATTCAACAAAATTACTTTACCTTCAACAACAAATTCTACTCACAACCTGATGGACTGCCAATGGGCTCACCAATCTCAAGCATATTTGCTGAAATCTATCTCCAACACTGCGAAAACACTCATATACTCTTTAATAATAAATTTTCACAGAACATAATATACTGGCACAGATACGTAGATGACGTTCTACTGATATATATACCGTACACAAAAACTTTCAATACACAGCAGAATATGAACACAACAAATCAATCAATTTCCTAGACCTCTCAATTTTACAAAGAACACAAACCAACAACACAGCTTCAACATCTACAGAAAACCAACAATGACAGATACCCTATTACACAGCACCTCCAATCATCCAACACAACACAAACACTCAGCATTCAGGTCAATGCTACACAGACTCAACAACACACCGCTTTCCACCGACAATTACCACACTGAACTAAATACAATAAAATACCTAGCACAAGAAAACGGCTACAAACACGACCTAATTGACAAACTCAATCATAAAATAAGAAACAAAACACCAACACCACTGACAAAAAATACATCACAATGACATACATTAATCCACAATCACACAGACTAGCAAAAATCTTCAAAAAAGCCGGCCACACCATCTCATTCAGAACAAAAAACAAAATAAAAAATGCACTTACACTCAAAACCACACTGAACACAAACAAATACGATCTCCCAGGGATCTACAAACTAAACTGCTCTGATTGTAACAAATTCTACATAGGACAAACAGGCCGCACATTCAAACAACGTTACAAGTAACATTTTCAAGCCTTGACAGCAAAAGCTGAATAGAATTTCGCCGACCATATCATTCAAACTGGACACACTTTTACTGACATCACTACCAACCTACACATTCTAAATATAAAATCTAAAGGATATGAACTCAACACCTTGGAACAATTTGAAATATACAAACACACCACACACAATAAACAAAACATCCTCAACGAACAACTAAATTTTAAATTACACAAACGTTTTGATCACATTCTACAAAAACCACAATTCTTCTAACCAAAAAACTGACATTGATGATCAAGAAGGACGCCTCTGAAAATGGATCTCCAAGATTCGAAAAAGTTCGGCCTACAGAGTAAGTAAATTCTACTTATTCTTAATAAAAATTTGACTGCAAGTCGTTGAATTCACTTGAAAAGTTAATAATTTAATCTATTGATGCAATGAATAATTTTTTATACAATTATTTTGTGAATGTGGGCGCATAGGGCGCACAAATTTGTTGGCTTTTGTTTGGGGGGGAGGAGAGGAAAGATGCAGGTTGTAACTTGTCCCCCCGTTCTGTACAAAAAATTTGAAAAATTATTTTTATCAATGTAAATTGCTGAAATATTTCCGAGCTCCAGAAGGTCTTTGAACATAATACTGTACCGGTAGTTGCTATTAAGCTATTTTTTCCAAGAAGCCCATAAAGCCTATTTGATTTTAATAAAGCTCTAGCTCTAGTTAGAATCAACACTGGTCTACACTGCTGTCAGCTAGTCGCTCTAGCTTTCGCTGATTTAGGCCTGAGGCTCGCGTTAGTCTATTCATTATTACAATTTTGGAAAATAAGCTTCATATTGGGTGTAATATTAAGATTCTATTTCATTTCGTACTCGTAATATTAATCACTCATCATTTCAATGAAAATAGCTGAGTATAGGCGATCGATCTATCCCAGAGTCGAATCTTCTTCTTCCTCTTCTTCTCGGTCCGTTGTTGACGTGTTCTTTTTCTTCAATTTTAAATTATTGTTCGCGCAAAGTTATCTGCAAGGAAGATTCTCTGATTCTATTCAACATATTGTCTTGAGTTGCACGCTAGTTATACACAGTTATCTCGGGAAGTAGAAGTAGCAGAGAATAGACGAGCTACTATACTGCATCCATCGTATAGCACGCCTTTCTACTGCTGACTGAGTTTATTAAAAATTCTATTTTCATTCGAAAAGGATGGGAGAAGAAAATTCCGAAAGCGTATTTTTCCGTTCTACCGCGATGCTTTTCTTTTCGCTTTGCATTATGAAGTTAGCTCTTGTAGCTTAATGAAATACACCCCATCCTCGGGCCCAGCATCGTTCGTCTGCTAGCTGCTTCCTCTTTTCTTTTATCATTAGTTTTTTCATACTTCTTCCTTGTAGTCACTCTCATTCTCTCTTCTTTTTCTTCAGTCACTCAGACGAATGTCAAAAACGGAATACAATAAACAATGAGACGCCCTCACTCCGGCGGAATTTGCTCTTCCAGCTGGCATTTTTTGCTTCCATTACCTTTCTAATGGTTTTCCCCGTCGCAAATTAAAAACGAAAGTGAAGTCAAAGATCTATGCCCTTGAAATATCATTTCACAGTTCATGTTTTCAGATTAAAAGAACAAGGCTTATTGCAATGAGAACTGGAGATACATTTTTAAGGTTACCTTGTTTTCATGCTTCATCTTCCATCCTCTTTCTTTTTATCATCATCATCATCATCATCTATCTCTTCCTTCTTCTTCAAAAAGTGAGACATTCTTCAATCTTCAAATTTGTTGATGGTTTTTAAATTTCCCTAAATAATTTTCTAGTTGTCCGATCGATCAGACGTATTGTCAAATTATTGATCCTTGTAGTCACACCTAGTAGCGCTGTTCCGTGTTCTATTGATACAAATAATTATTGTTCCAGAGGGGCAGTAATTCAAAGTGACGATTTCAATTCCTGTTCACAAGGAGTATTCGCACCATCTCTCTCACTCTCACTGTTCAAAAAGAGACTACATCATTGTACAAAATTTATTTCAAGAACCAAAATAAATTTAAAGTGCGAAATGAATTAGGTTTTCCTTTGAGATTTTTTTGTTGTCAGCTGTAATTGTGAAACATGTTTCCCCTTTTATTTCTTGATTTTATTTTTACATTATCTTGCACATAATTACAGAGGCATAAGTCTGCTCAATACAGCATACAAAATTTACAGCATGATGATCAAAGTTAGGATGCAGACCATTTCTGAAGTACTGCTACTAGAAGAACAATGTGGGTTTAGGAAAGGGAGATCGTGTACAGATAATGTGTTTGCCATTAACCAATTTATTGAAAAGAGAAGCGAATTCAACCTGGAGACTCACGTAGCTTTTGTCGATTTCCAAAAAGCGTTTGATTCAGTGGATAGGACAAAGTTATGGGATGTTCTGCATGAGTCTGGCTACCCCTCCCACTTCATCAAAGTAGTCAAGAGTTTATATACAGACACAAAGGTGATAATAAATACAGGCCATTCCAAATCTGATGAAATAGTGACCAATAAAGGAGTAAGACAAGGGTGTGGCTTATCACCTACTCTATTCAATATATATTTAGATGACGTGATCAGGAAATGGAAGTCTAAAATACATTCTGGTATCACCATAAGTGAAAATTGTGTTGTTAGCTGCTTGCTCTTTGCCGACGACCTGATAATAATGCAAAAGAGTGAGGATGACCTGCAGAGAGCTCTTTATAGGCTATCCAAACTCTGCCAAGAATACAAGCTGACAGTATCAGCAAAAAAGACAAGGGTGATGGCTTTCAAAGGGAAGGAACCAGTAAGGAGCAAGATAGTATTGGATAATTGTATCTTAGAACAGGTATCCCACTTCAATTACCTGGGTTGCGATATTTCTTACAGGAAAGGGAAAGACACCAGTAACAAAGTACATCGTTTCCAAAACATATGTGGTACCATTCAGAGAACCCTGAAAAATAACGCTAGCCAGAGTACCAGGTTGAAATTCTACAAAACCATAGCTGTGCCAACACTTCTATATGGATGTGAAACTTGGGTGTTATTTAGGCCAGATGAAAGCAGATTGCAGGCGTCGGAAATGAGATTTCTGTGGAAGACGTATGGTTGTAGTAGAGAAGTACGTTTGAGAAATACTGAGATCAGAAAGCAATTAAACATCTTCTCTATGAACGAGAGGGTATCTGATAGTAGATTGAAATGGTACGAACATGTAAACAGAATGGGAGAAGACAGGATACCGAAGCTGGTGCTAAACTATCACCCACAAGGCAAACGAGACCGAGGGCGTCCGAGAAAAAGATGGATGGATATGAGGTTTGGAACAGGCAGAGATGCCTAAACCGTGAAAGGAAGAAGAAGAAGAAGACATTATCTTATTGACTTGTTTACTTGAATTACATTTACATTAATATAATGCTTTTATCATCATTATATAATTTTTTTAAAAATTGTCATTAATGATCAAGTTTATAATCATTATGTTGCAGCTGCACAATAAGTGTGAATGTGTATAATTTTTTTCTTCTTCTTGTGTAAATGGGCTTTACCATTATTATTATTATCTTTTATTTTGGATTGCATTACTTTATATATTTATTGTAATTCATACTAACTTACTTCTTGGCGCTACAACCCATTAAGAGTCTTGGCCTCCCGCAATATTCCTCAAAATTCTTCTCTATTCTGTGCTTTTCTTCTCCATCCTCTGATCACCATTTGTCTCAAGTCACACTCCACGTCATCAATCCAGCGCATTCTCGGTCTTCCTTTTAGTCTTCATCCTCCTGGATTCATCCTGTGGACTTCTTTGCACTTCTGGAGTCACTCACAGATGCCCTAACCTGCTGAAACGTCTAACCTTTATCTCTGTTAATATGTATGGGTTATTGTAAAGCTCCCACAACTCTTGGTTAGTGCGTATCCTCCATTCTTCATCACTAGGCCCATAAATTTTACTCAGGATCTTTATTTCCCAGACATTGAGTAGAGTTTTGTCTTTTTGAGTCGTTTCTGCACCATATAGCAATACTGGTCCAATAACAGCTATGTGCACTTGTGTTTTCACCTTTCTAGAAATGAGCCAAGAGTTAAAAAGTTTCAGAGCATAATAGCATCGATTCCTTGCTGACAGTTTAGCTTTGATATCCACTTGTACTTCATTCTTATCTGTTATTACAGCTCCCAAGTATTTGAATTCACAACTTCTCCAAATACAAATAGTCTGTCATTTCTTTGAGCATTTCTCCTGCTATTGCACATGTATTTGTTTTTCATATTATTTATAGTGAGTCCTGTGTGTTCAGATGCATTTTTCAGCTGGTTAAATCATTCTTCCAATGCTCTTTTGTTCCTGACAATCAGAACCATATCATCCAGATATGCCATATACTACACATTCCTATTCATGATCATTCCATTTGGGTTGACTTAAATTCCACATAACTTTTTCCAAACTAATGTTGAATAGCATTGCTGATAATAAATCTCCTTGCCTTAGACCATTATATGCCATGAAACTGTTTGACAGTCTTCCTTGTACCTTTATTTTATACCTACTGCTTTTCAATGTCATTCTAACTAACCTTACCAGTTTACAAGGTATACCGAATTCTGTCGCATCTGTTAGGAGACTATCTCTTTTGATGCTATCAAATGCTTGCTTATAATCCATGTAAAGTTGATGTAGATCTATATCATATTCATAGCATTTCTCTAAGATTATGCAAATTGTGAATACATGATCTGTTCTGTCTAAATCCACATTGATAGTCCCCAGTCCCCTAGAATCTCACCCACATATGGTATCAATCTCTTAGCGATTATCTTTGTTGAACCTTATAAGAAACACTCAGCAAGGATTCTCCTCTGTAGTTTGTACAGTCAATCTTGCTTCCTTTTTTATGGATGGGATAAATTACTGCAGTGCGCCAATCTTCAGGCATTTCTTCTTCCTTCCAAATTTGAACAATCAAGCAATGCAATGTATTGAGGAGAACAGGGGTACACGCTTTTATCATTTTGGCAGTTATTGCATCTTTTCCTGGAGCCTTCTTGCTCTTCAGTGATCCAATAGCTTCTTCTACTTCATGCATCTGAGGGTCGTGACAGGATGGTTCTGGACCTATACAGTCTATTTCTCCCATTTCTCCATCCTCTTCTGCAATCTCTCCAGGCAATTCACTGAAATATTCTCTCCACCATTCAATGACTTGTTCTTCTCCTCCTATGAGATTGCCATCATTATCATTGCAGAAATTCGTTCAAGGTTGGAATCTGGCCTATTCTTCTCATACTCTCAAATACATATTCCTTATATCCTCAGGAAAGGCCATTTTCTCCTTCAGCCTACTTTTTTCAAAACCCATTTTCTTTCTGCAACAGTGTGGCAAGTGTTCTCTTTACTTGGAACAGGTTCATAGTTGCTCTTGTTCTCCTATTTAGCTTACTTATTCTTGCCTTATTTCTTTCTTCAAGCACTTGTACACATTTCGCATCCATCCATGGATTTCTTGTTTCTTTTTTCTTGTATCCAATGGCTCCTGAGAAATCTTCACAATAATATCTCTCATATTTTGCCACTTTTGCTCTACTGATGTGCTCTCCATATTCAGACATTCTTCTAGTGTTCTTCTTCCAGTCTTTGTTGATAATTGTCCCTTATACTTTGGCTTTTCAGTAATTTCTCACACTCAAACTTCAGTTGTTTCTTATGCTTGGAGAATTCAGTGTTATCTATTCTTTGTCTGTATCTCAATCTGACCATATCTGTCAATCATAACATGATCTATCTGATTCTTTGTCTTTCCATCTGGTTATGACCACATCATTTTGTGGTTTCTTTGTGTTTAAAATAGGTGCTGCTGATTGTCATGTTATTTCCTCCTGCAAAATCAATCAACATTCTTGCCATTCTCATTGCCCTCATTATGTAAGAGGTCCTATAGTTGGTCTGTAACACTGTTCTTTTTCAAGTTTGGCATTGACATCGCCAAGGATCATCTTCACATCATGCTCAGGAGTATCTTCATAAACATTTTCAAGTCTTTAATAGAACCGATCTGCTTCGTTTGTGGGTGCATGAACACATATCATACTTATATTAAAAATCTATCTTTAATTCTCTTTAATTCATTCATTAATTGCTTTTAACCCTATAATTCATGTGTACAATGAATCCTGTTCCAAATGTATTTTGCTCATGTCCACTGTAGAATATGGTGTGATTTGCCAGGTCCATTATTCCATTTTCTTTCCATCTTATTTCCTGTAGAGCCACAATTCCAATTCTATACTTTTCCAGTTCTTGCCAGTTCTTTCCAGTTCTAGTTATTATCAATTTCCAAATTAATCTGTTGATTCCTGTCCTGATCTGAAGCAATGTGTGCAAGTTACTTAATGTAGCGTTTTTGCAGGGTGGGATTGCTAGCTCTACGCCTAACCCCCAACCTGGAGGACCAGACTAGTTTTTTTCACAGGTGCTATTTAATTTCACTGCTACTCCCCGACGCTGCTGGAGATGCAGGGCTGGTGAGTTTCCCCCAATTCCAACGGGGATGCACCCAATAGAGGTAACTGGCAAATCCCCCATGGGATTGTAATTCATGGACGTGATTAGTGGGAGAGTGAACTTTTAGTCCAAACTTTGCCACATCAAGGAAAAATATATAAACTATTCTATTCTATTACATTTGGTATTATTTTCAATATTTTCTTCTCTGTTTTCAAATAAACAGAATGTGTACAGCATGCAGCAACATTTATATGTACAGCATATAGAATTGTGTAATGTTCGATCTTGAGAATAAATGCTTGTTATAGGTCTCATAAAACTTGGCATCATAGGAGATTATACAACCAATATCTCATCCTTCCAACTACACTACCCTTCATTCTTACTCGTCCTCCCCTTCATCGCTTCATTGCTCCCTTTAACTCACTCTACTATCTCTTTCTTTTTCTCCTGTTCCTCCTTTTATTCTTTCTGCTTCTTTTACTCCTCCTAATCATTTTCCACAACACACTCTTCTTCTTCTTCCAACAATATCTGAATATATTAGGGGGAAATTCAAATTCCTTATTCTGTGTAATTAAAATGAACATTAACAAGTAGCAGTCCAATAACTAAATCAAAAGAAACAAACATATGTCTACTCATTTTCCAAAATAAATGGAAAGCAATACAGATGCTGAGCATGGACGGCGGCTTTTTGACATTAAAAGGGCAACTCGTGCGTTTTAGTGCTGGCTATGACAGATAAGTCATTAAGCAAATGAAAGTAGGAAGCCTCTGTAGATTAGAGCTGAGCTGAGCTGAGCAGAGACTCTCATAGCAGAAACAGACCTCTTTGGTGGTCGTGGTCTCATAAAACCAGATGTTGACAACTTAATTATTACCAGCCGTCATCAGTAGGACCTCTCTTCAATCCTCTCTTCAGAGGATTTCAATGTGAATACGCCTTCACTAAACCTCACACCAATACATGGATTAATTACAGTACATTCATCACTTTTGAAAAACTAATATTTGCGAATATATTCTTAACGACTGATGATTCGAACGTAACTTAAATGCTGCTTCTTTATTATTGAATATTTCTTATATCTGCATTATGTGAATATTCTTTACGCAGTGTTTCACTGCCTTCCTTCTTTCAGTCTAATTCCACAAAATTCTACTAAAGGTAATTTTATTTCTATGATTCTACATCCCTCTCGGTCCTCCCATCTCCCATTCACTGTCTCTAGTGTGTTTCTAACTCTATTACATCACTGGCATTTCACGCGGTCTCGCCCAGAAATCCACAACAAGCAGTAAAACATACTATCAGGTAGAATTTATAGGTCAGGTGTAAAAGAGGGACACCTTCCCTTACTTCGCCTTTTCATGCAAATGTATCTTCAAGTTTTTTATATACAATATAATAATTTTCAGTCATATTTCATGTTTGTATATAGTTAAACTCTTTTTGTAATAAGTGACTGATAATAATTTTTTAATGTAATAATACTTGGCGATGCCTATATATTGTATTTAATACTTGTAACTGTCGAATTTGTATGAATAAAGTAATCATAATGAATCAATCAATCAATCTCACTCTCTCATATCAGGGTACAGGATTGTTCGGAGAGGAGTTCCTCAGGGACAGGGCTGGGTCCATTGCTGTTCAGCATCTACATTAATGACGTCGCGGAAATGTTCAGATTCACCTAACACCTGTATGCAGACGACCTTCAGGTTAACAAGTTCTTTGACTCAAATAATTTTACGGATGCTGTTGATAGAGTAACCAGAGGTCTTGTGGCTCTTTCTGAATGGACTGACAGACATGGACTCAAAATCAATGAAAATAAGTGCAAATCAATAGTAATTGGCTATACGCGACTTGTAACATGACATCTACCTGACTTCGCCAATGGACCGACCATCTATTAAAATCAATGATAAAAATCTGCCTTACAGTAACTCACTTGAAAACCTGGGACTGACTGATAACAGTACTCTTGACAGGACTGAACAGATCAATAACACTTGCAATAGGGTTTTCGATGGTATTCACTCACTGAAAAGATTAATGATTTTCTACCTTCTCATGTCGAAGTGATGCTAGTGAAGACACTGATTTTTCCATATTTCAACTACTGCGACATTGTTGTCAATGCCATGACTGCAAAGGTCACAAAATTATTGCATTCGCTTAATTTTTGGCCTGAGGAGGAACGACTTTGTCACTCCTTATTTTCAACAGCTTGGTTTACATAGGCTTAAACTTATGAGGGAATATCTAACTTTGTTGTGATGAAAACTAAAAGACCCAAATACCTAACTAATACGTTAGGGAGGCATGGATCTCAACTACTGGTCTACCTGAACCACCAGTATAACAAATCACACCATGTAACGGCTTGCCGAAGCTGGAATCTTTTACCCCCTGCAATTAAAGATATTGAAAGATGTGCCCTATTTGGCGTGGCAGTATTGAACTGGTTGGGAGCAGGTGACTGGCTTGAGCTAGAATGTAGAATCTTGAACAATTTACTGGATAGAAATTCTATATTATTATTACTTCTTACAAGACTGAGAATGTGTGTGGTTTTTTACTTTTACATGAATATTACTGTATATTCATAGATACGTTATTCTATTTTGTTTTATGAATATCATTCACATTGCCAAAATTGTATATGAAGTCTATTTGAAAAATTAAGTGTAACAGAGGACCAGGAGTCCTAACTTCGCCCTTAATAGAGGCAATTAATCAATCAATCAATCAATCTCTCACTCACCCTCTCTCTCTCTCTCTCTCTCATCTTCCCCTCTATTACTTTCTCCATTCCCACCCTATTTTATTATCTTTTTCTACCACCTCTCTTGCTCTACATACTCCTCACCCACTCTTTCCCTTTACTACTTATACCGACGACCATGCTCGGCCAATATTTTACACGATGTTCAATATTCACGATATTTAGCGAGTTGACGTTTATTGAAAGAGGGATGCATGGCCACTGCATCGTTGTGCTGGCGAGGAAACTTTTCCAATAAAATTACCAACACGGGACGGTCACTAACCCTCCCTCCCCCCCTCCACTATCCTTCAAGCACATCGCCCCCACCCACCTCCGACCATACAGACAGGTGTTCTGCTCTCGTGGTATTCGACCAATCATAGCCCACCAGATCATTGAAGTTAAAGAGAGTTCAAGAGAGCGAGAGGGTTTGGTGGAGAGTTTGGAGATAGCACTGTGATTTAGTAGAGCTCTCGTGGCTCACGATGATCAGAGTGAGATAGAGATAGCTGTAGAGACAGATGTGTCGATACTTCAGCAAACATTTTAATTTGATAGCAAATTTATAGCCCCAATTTGCCTCCACCGACATAGTCTTATAATAACACTAGCCAGCTGGATAAAATGGATCATGAAACTTAGCATCGAAACCTTTTTATAATGAAAAGCCTGTCTTCATGTCGAGGACTATCTATCTGGCATGTGTCGTCACTAACAGCACGCATGAGCTATTAATTTGTATATAATTTATTAGAAGATGAAAATAGGATTGAACCTCGGAATTGGAATCGGAACTTCAGTTGCACGCGTTTTGGTACTCGGCTATCAATAGCTATTTGTGTAACAAGTGTGCAAAGTGGGGTTTTCCTGCACCGAGAGAAACAGTTTACCAAAGTTTACTCAAAGTTTCTTGAGTTAGATTAGATTAGATCTTTATTCATCACATATGTTTGCATAAATACAATTGTTTACCAAACCGTGACATGTCAATAATAAAGATTATTAGTTTCAATTCAATAAAAACAATTAATCATAACTCATAGATCACGTCAAAAACTATGAAAAATTTCATAATAGGATTAAAGCTATAGTATTTAAAGGAAGAAACGGTTGAGAGTTGAAAAGTTAAGTTACAAAATCAAGAGAAATTTTATAATTGAAATAATTCTGAGTGCAGAAACAATACTTTGCACTCGAATTAAAACTGACTTCCAACTGTGTATACAACTGATGTTGAATCAAATTGTTCCTTGCATATAAGGTGTATCAGGTGCTAGATGAGATTCAACAATTTAAATGAGCTAGCCTGAACCTACATGCTTTAAAGTCGACATTTTTCATCATAATTATTATTTTTATATTTGACCCTCCAAGTTTATAATCAATATAGGGTTATAATACACGATAATAATCATAATAGGGTTCTTACTTGGACAAAGAGAAAGCTATAAACCATGTTCCACAGTTCTAAAAAGTTCCGTTCTGCTCTTTCGTATCCTCGTACATGGACGGATGGACAATAACGCTAATAGTAGATGGCACAATTTCAATAAGTTATAAGTTAAGGACTTTATTAGACAATTTTCTATGATATGGCATTACAATAAGATAAAACAAAAGATTGTAGGCTCTCCATGGAAAAGCGCCGTCCGGATTGGTTTAATAAATAAAAGTTAAATTTGTAATTAATTAATACAATTTGCATAACTTATATTACAATTTATTGATTATTATGACAATCACAATAGTTATCACTTGTTTTGGAAGGAAAATCCCATTGGAAGGAATGCGTTTTTACTTCTTTTTTGTTCTAGATGCCTGATACCTCTCTCAATCTTTTCATTCATTTCTCTCCATCTTTCCTCCAGAAAGGAGCACGGGTCTTTCTGCGCACGGATCATGTTAATTTGAATTGCTGATCTGTGTGACAAAAGAAGGCTGCTCGAATCCATCTTTGTCTGCCTTAGCTTGCGAATCGCGCGAGTCGGGAAGTCTCTGCCTCTCAAAAGCCTCTCTCTTATCGTAACAGCCGCTGCTTCAGCTCAAGAAAGAAGAAACACGATACCCGGCCGCCTTATTGAATTCTAGATTCTCTGCATCGCTGTTTATGCACAGAGACCTTTATTATTAACTTGCTTTGTGTGAGCGGGTGTGCTTGTTTAAAACGCACTGAACAAACTCATATAGTGTGCCAAGGTATGTTAAATTAAACTTGTGTTTCATTACAACCCTGTTGTGAATACTCATAGATATTCAATACAATACGTGATCATTCTATTATATGTCAAAGTTAACTTGAAGCTAAAACTTAGAATAGAATAATGTTCTAGGCTTATTGATTGGAAACCGACAGTGCTGTCACTTTTTAAGAAAATAATGAATTATAATTTAATATGCTCATACAAGATCCTTCGGTCTTTGGGCCATAATGGCGAAAGCGCTTGAGGAAATAAGCGTATAATACTGGTACGATATAAGAATATCACGGTCACTGTTAGTCTGTTACAATCTAGAGGCCTATTGGTAACATATATTGTTTACTTTTTATTGTACCTCGTATAGTTCTCATTCGAAGAACCATGCACCAAACTACAAATACTCCTGCCTTTGGCAGAAAGATAAGCAAAGGTACAAAATATGCTTACTTAGGTTACAGCCAAAACGTGTGACCAAAGTCTGCTTGAAACGGGTCTGAACACTAATCATAAATAGATGACAGCTGTGTCGGAGAGTCTCTGAGACTACTGCCAGAGCGGGCTCATTTATACACGTGGACACTCATTTCCAGCAGCAGAAACTGTCAGATCAAAAAACATCAGCTCTTATCAGTCAGTGCGTTCTTTTGCTGAATCTGAAACAAAACTTTTTTACCGTTGACTAACACAATGTACATATTGGATGGATGGATGGTTATCCAATAACCATGGTCATTCACGTACTATAGTTGGATGGTGAAAGTTATCGTAGCCTTCATTATTTTCATCATTGTTGGACATCGTCTCATGATAAAAGCAAGATTCGTGCCTAAAATGACAAAGACCATGATTTTATGATTCAATGTTTGTATTTATTGTCACCGCTCCTAATGCCATAAAACATCAGCATTTTCTAGCAAGTCTTTGTTCACTTTGTGGACACTGGGAGAAGAAAAAAGTTTTTGGCAGACTATCATGGCTGTTTAGCATTGCAGTGTTGAAGTACTTTCATAACATAATAGTAACAGATGGTGAAATGGTGGGGGGGAGTTGAAGCGGTTGATTAAGGGTGGGGAGGGGAAATGCCGTACGGCTGACTCTGACTCTCAGGACTGACGGAAGCAGCAGATAAGCGTTTACTGTTGCCAAGTTTATGATGTCATCAAGTATGACGTGGCAATACCGCAGCAGGATTTTGGATTTAGCAGCTTTATTCATCATGAAATCCTAATCCTAGTGCAGGTTCAATCAGTCCTCCATTCGTTATTGCTAGTGTTTGCGTTATTTGAACGTTATGAGACGAGTGTTTACTGCTCTTCTTGCATAAACAATACAATCAATAATACATTTGATAGAATTAAATTTCATTCGATTCAGTTTTTCATGCAACTTATCAAAATGAATTATCAATTTATATGAACTTTTTCTCTAATCACAATACCAAGACAAAAATGTTCACCCATTCAGAAGGGAAGAGTTTCTAAGCACCTGCCCTACTCAAATACGATTAACTGCCGAAAGCTACTTATTTTTCCCAAGACAATTTTACTTGTAATGAATCGTCATTGTTGTCAACATTTTTATTTTGAATTGCCATTAATAGCAATATGTCGCTTGAAAAAAGGGTCATCGTGGGAAATAATTAGTAACGCAACGCAATGTTTATGGGGTCTTACCTAAGTGATCCGAAACCAAAAAGTTGGTCTTCTATTCCTGGTGCGTTTGACAGAGTGCCCCCAAGACACTGAAATTCCGGCTCTGTTTTAGCTTTTTTTTTTTTTTTTTTTTTTTGAGGATGAAGCCCACATAGGTCTGAGACCTGTGCGTGGGTAATGAGTTGGATGATGGTGATTTATGAGTTGGACCTACAGTTTTAGGTGGATTCCGAACCACCGGGTAAAACTGACTATCGCACAAAAAACTATTCTTGTTTTTTTTTTTCAGTATACTGATTCTACAAGAGAATGATACCAATTTCATTTAAAACTAAGTGTTCCATGTTTTGATCCATGACAAACTGTGAGTAGAATAGTACATACTGTATTTTTATATTGACGATATGCAGAACATGAGATATTCTACTACCAATTTCATCCTCCTTGGCCGTATCGCCGTATGTGTCCCAATTTTCACCTTTTCTTGGTATAGGAAGGTAGATTTTACAAAAAATTGAAAATCTGAAGTTTTGATCCTTACTTGAGAATGATCGATCGTGCCTTCATAATTCAAAATATTTCTGGGGATAATTTAGTTCTCTACAAATTAAAACCAATTTCACCTTTCCATCTTCAGTAGTTATTCAAACAGAGCTGAAAAACAATTTTCGTGCAAACCAAAAAATGGTAAAATTAAAGTGAGAATCTGAACTACACATTATTTCTGAATATTTACATCACGATTTTTTCCTTGAAATACTGGTTTTGATAATATGATGCTATTCAGCAACCCCGAAATAAGAGCAATTTTTCCGGTGTCGTAGTACTTCGTCCGAGTAGTAGTTCGTCCGAGTATGCATTCGTCCATGGTCAGCTTTCAGGTAGTTTTGAGGTCAGGTAGTTTGGGGTCGTATACCTGAAGTAGTAGCATTTCGTCGGACAAAACTTTTGACAAATAACAACAACAAGATCTGTTGAAGGACACTGTCAACCCCTGTAATCAACCAACAGTATAATATACAGTATAAATTTATGTAATAGAATATGTATGTTCTAAGAGTATAAGTCTATATAGTATAGTTTCATTATATATAGTTCTATATCATTCTCGTATGTTTAGAGATCGTTATTGAAAACTAAAGAGCCCAGATTCATTTATTTCAGTATCTCCATTGAGAAACGATAATATCTGCATAATTCGCACCTTGGGAGGAAGACTGTTCCAACTCAAAAATTGTCAATTTTGAGCTAATGGTATATTTCGGTAGTTTTTTATGCACTTTATTCGGTGGAAGACTGCTCCAAGTCAAAACTTGTCACAATTATTCTATATTACAGAAGGTTTAGTATTCCTTTATTGAAAATTGCTACATTCATTAGCAAGAAGACTGTGCCATTTTGATTGGAACAGTCTCCTATTTTGGTTCAGCCATATGGTTTAATGGAAGACTGTGCCAATTCAAATGACACAGTCTTCCACCCAAACAGATGCCGGATGTGGTCATAATTTAACCTGTTGATTTTGAGAAGGCACATGTTCGTCTTGAGGTTATGTTGCCAAGCACATTTTCAGCGTGATTCTTGTTGATAAAATTTTCTTTTTTTAATTATAAAGTGTGGGTAAATTGAGTTTTAGTTCCATACTAGTGGTTCACACATGCGTTGCAACAGCATTTTAGTTATAATAGTGCTACCTGGCGAATTCCCAAGAGCCTAGCACAAACCGCACCTTCCTAAAAATGTTAATTTTTGTTTGGATAAATTGAAATAATTTTCTTTTTTCACCAAAGAAATAATAAAACATAAGCTGAGCTTTGATTTACCAGTCATATGTTTCCTACATGACTGCAATGCTCCGACTACACAAGTCTGCAGACAGCATAAATAACGCCACTAAGGGCCCACCATTTATGATTAAAAACAGTTGATTTCTATCAGCTGTTCCTTTAAGGATAGATTTCTTCTTTTTGTGTCCTTCAGCAAGGACTTTCAACTCCCAACCTTCATAGGAACCATCTCGGGACTGTTCTACATTATGCCTGAAAATTTCTATACTGTTAAATAACTTAAATCCCGATCGATGCTCTCGGTAATAAAACGTGGTAATAAAACTTTGAAGAAATGTATCCAAAATCGCACAATACTTGGTTTTTAAATGTTTATTATTCTGTTAAAAAAAAGTTAATCTATTTTTTTTATAGCTAAAGACATTGTCAAAATAGTTTTCTATATTGTTAAATAACTCAAATCCTGAGCGATGCTCTCGTTTTCAGGAGAAGGCCGCGCAAAATGCCTTTGGGGCCGTGACAGACAGACAAGACAGAAATTGAGATAAGACTTGTTTCGGCTTCTTTAATTTATAAAACATGAAAATAACCAAAAAAAATTAATTCTGATAAATGTACAGACAAAACTCTAATTTTATTGAAATAGATGAGTGAGTGTGGATCACATTCAAATAGATTTCATTGACTCCATACCTCGGGTAGAATCCCACTATTCAAGAAATCAAACATCGAGAGAGTATATAGATGGAAAACTCTTTCTGATATACATAGAGCCTTCAGAAAAGTGTTTATTGAACATTTCAACATGAGTTTCTTTGTACCCAAAAAGGATTTATGCTGCCTGTGTGAGCAATTCTAGAACTCACCCAATGATGAGAATTTGAAAGCACTTCATGAAACCCATATTAGGTTGAAGGAGTTAGCTAGGGAAGAAAAAAGAAAGATGCACTGAATGCAAAAAATAAAGAGTAAGTGATAGCAGTTTTTGACCTGCAAGCTGTCCCTCCCACACCTTGTGGGGATGCATCCCTTTTTTATTACAAGAGACGCCTCTCCACTTTAAATTTCACTATTTATGACATAGGAAATTCAAATGCTTATTGCTATGTGTGGAACGAGGCATAATTATGCTAAAAGGGGCTGTAATGAAATCGGTTCATGCCTGCTTTTGTTCCTAGAGAAGGTTTGCCAGGGGAAGGATGTTATATTTTATTCAGACATTTTATTCAAAACAAAAACCAGGCAATTGCAGCTGCATTCATTTATGCAGTTGAAAAGTTGAATGTTACATCAGTAACACATAAATTCTTACCAGTAGGTCACACCTGGAATGAAGGTGACATGATACACTCTTTAATTGAGAAACAAAAAATCAGTTTTAAGATCAGGTCCAGTATCTGCCCCTGCACAGTGGATAACTGTCATTCAGTCAGCAAAAAAAAGGGAAACCCATTCACAGTGATGGAGATCAACAGAGAGATGTGAAAGACATCAAATACCTCAAAACTACAGCGGGAAAAAGTGTTCCCAAAAATATGTCAGGGGAACAAGTCAAATGGAGGGACATTTCTTTTATTCATGTTAATAGGGAAACCCCATTCCAAATATTTCATAGAATAAATTTCGATGACGTTGATAAATTCATAAATATTAGAGAAAAAATGAGAGGTGTAACTCAAATGGTTCTAGGATTGGCCTACACAACGCCCCCGGGTATATCAAATCCCGAGAAAAGAGATTTGTTGTCTGTATGCACATCCAACGTAATAAATAAACAATGTAATTCATTTATGAATATCTACCAGTTGGTGAGTGTAATGACACAGAGAATTGATTCATCAATGTTATTGATCAAAAACTATTATTCATTATTGCATTGTCTTTTTCCATGATAATAACTTTTATTTTGTCTGTTCAATTCTATTTAAATTGTTGATTCATTGCTCAGTAGATTATAATTATTAGGTCTCAATTTGAATGATAAACATAAATCCTTTCTTAAACTATTTTTTCAATTTGTAAATAACAATTTTATTTCCCATGAAATTCATTTTTTGTTTAGTTATTATAGCTTGAAGAACTAGTTCATTGGTGGTGTAAATTGACAAGGATTATCGATTTGTAGCTCTTAGGATCCATTTAATACGTGAATAGAATTTAGTGTTTGTTGAATGAAGTAAATTAGGCTATCAAAATTTTTTGTTTCTAACAATTTCTAATTTTCACAATAATTTGATTTTTAATTTTTGTTAGTGTATAAATTGTTGATGATGTGCTTATTAACATTTTAAAATGCATTATTCAATTATTAGTAGTGTTTGAAAAAAAACTATTGTTAAATTTGTAGCTATGTATACCTAGTACTTCATAAATTGGACAATACTTGAGAAATAATCATAGTGCATGAATTTCTTGCATATCCAACAAAATACCAACATATTTCTTGAATTTATTTCAAATATATTGTATTTTGGATTAATTTCAACCTATTATCATTGTTAGAAATTTTTCAATCATAAAATAATATTAAGTACCTTTTTGAAGATCATTCCAAAAAGTATGTAACTTTTTGGAGCAAGACTGTCCCAATTCGAAAAAATGATTATAACTTATTTATTTTCTCATCTTAATGAAAACATCAATACAGGTCGGTTTTAAGAAGTAATAAGTAAACTAAAACAGTTGGAATAATAGAAATTGAGTTATTCTAAGAGCAGAAAATCGAGTTTGAATATCCATGAAAACGTTAAAACCTCTTTCCTGAAAAAAGGACTTTTTTGAGATGGAACAGTCTTCCTCCCAAGGTATATACATGTGTTTGGGGGCGGTAGTATTTTAGCAATGTTATATTCACTTGATCTATGTTGTTCAATGGCAAATTAGCTTGATCTATGCTGTTTTATACATCAAAGTACTGAATGTAATGAGGTGGTTCAGTCACATCTAGCCTTGTTAGCCACCCAGCGAAGGTTTGTTTAGGCGCGCAGAGCGGGCACTGTGTTTGGGGCGGTAGTGTTTTGGAAAAGTTGTGTTCACTTGATTTATATCATTTTATAGTTTTTAGAAAGTACGAAAACCTGGTCAATGAACAAATAATAGAAGGGTTTCTGTAGTCGGGTAGAAGACGCAAGGATCGGACGAATTGCTACTCGTTAGTAAATGCTCATAGAAGCGTAAAAACCCATCTGACGAAATGCTACTTTTTTCCAGGAATTTGGGTATCGGACGAATTAATACTCCGACGAACTACTACAGAACCATTTTTTCCAGGGGGGTCTAAAATGGACCGTTTATGGTTCAATATGTTCGAAGCGCCGCACTAGTGAATGGATGATTGAATCTCATCAAGCAATAGTCATTCTTTTCAGCTCATTGAGGTGGTCTAAATTCATATATCACATGTCGAATGCAGCCCAAAATTTGAATTTTCATTTCTATGAGCTCTTTACCATGTTTATTCATAGGCCTACCTACAAAATGCATATTTTTGTGTTCACAAGGTCTAAATTGAAAACAGCAGAAAATAGAGGTAACTTAGTGCCCAGCACTTAGATAGCCGAATCGGAAAAAGTTAAAAAAAGCGGAAAAGTATGACAATTTATCGACTTATAGCCTACCGAGTAATTTTGTTAGCCTGATATTAATTTTTGACAAATTTGTATACAAAAAATGAAAGACAAAATTATGATCTTCAATCTTAAACCAATTTCAAATTTTTATCTATAGCAGTTTCCATGTTATACCGTTTTAATAACAAAGATTGCCATTTTGTACGTATAGGCATAATATGACAAGTAGCCTACCCTCAGAATTGAAATTCCACAACTAAACCAAATGTTGAATTTTATATATGAATTTGGATCGCCGCAATGAGCTGAGAAGAATAATAATAAGCTATCATTTGTCAGTCTGCGTCATAGCCCCCCCCCCCCCCTGTGGGCACCCCTGCTTATGATAATTCTGCACTCGACTTCGTCTCGTGCATAAACTCGTACATTAAACACCGTCTTACCACACTTCTTATGTTATATGTAATATACTATTATCACTCTCGCAAAATATTACCGCACAACGCTTGTTTAGCTCGAGTGATAAAGTCGCTCTTTACACCTTTAATACATACAGGTAATTACTATTTTAAGCGTGTGCTTCAACTCGCAATCTAAAAAATTGCGACTATGGATATGAAAGTATTATATTTTAAATTGACACCAAAAAAAGGGACTTCGTCCCTTCCCATCACAATTCGCTCAAAGTAAAGTAGAAGGGCTGCAGGAATTATTGTTGGCTGCTCTGAAATGATGCCAAATGGATTAAGAAATCCTGGAAGAACTTTGCAGCGGCTTAGAAGCTTAGCAGATTGCGACTTCGTGACTTGAATTCCAGTTGCTTATTCAGGGGAATAGATGGCTTTTGAGAAAAAATAGCGATGGACTCGATTTTTGTGCTATTTAGGTAGCCTATGCCAATTAAATATATTGTTGAGAAATGGGGTTTAATTATTAATTATGCTTTGATATTTTTAAGTGCCAGAACGGAAATGGAAAGGTATAATATAAGGTTCTCTCTCAAGCTCTTATAATAGTCCAATTCATTGGTTCCTTTTAGGAAGATGAATGCATGAATAAGTTAATTTCGAGAGATTTGATCATTCGATGCATTACATCGCTTATGCCTTTCTTTAGCTAATATCTTTTCTGCCACCTCAGACCCTCTAATCTTTAGAGGAGAAATAAGGTCTCATATACTAGGACTGGCGGAAAGACTTGAACGATACCAAATCACCGCACAACCGCCTTAAGCAAATCATTTATTGTAAGTGCCTGCCGTGCCTGGAATAATCTCCCTGATTGAATAAAGTCCTGAGAGTCGGGCAGGCTTCATTTCATAATAACTGAGAAGGTATTTTCTGTAGAGATTGGCCGCGTCCGTCTGGCCTTAGAACTCAAATCAATCTACTTTATTCTATTTTAAATTATTTCTATTCTCATCTTTTCCATTTTGTAAGTAAGTCACAATCAGTTATACTTTCCTTCCATTCACTACTTCTATTCTAAAATTATTCGCATATCATTACAATTATTATTATTTAGATTCCTCATTATTTCATTTCCTATTTTAGTTTTCCATTTCCATGACTTATAATCCTTGAAAGCTTTAAATACTCCATAGGCTGGTGGGGGGGAGGGGTTAGAGGACAAATGTTCTTAACTTCGCCAATTTGTGTGTCATCACTCTGATCCATGAAATAAAATTATAAATAATAAACTTGTAGTTCTGTGAACTGTGTGAACAGTAGACCCCACATACCCAACACTACTCACTCAAAAGGCTAAGTAATTTTCGAAAAAAGTTAGAGCACTTTCGATACAATTTTCATTGCTTACACTCTCAATCTTGATAGAATCTTCATAGTAATTTTTGACACCCTCTAGAAATCACCCCTTATACCCAATAGAGGGCTACTATGCATTTTTGGCAGAACATGTAAATGAAATAATAGACATTCTAAATTCATCACTCAACAAAATTACTTCACATTCATCAACAAATTTTACTCACAACCTGATGGATTGCCAATGGGCTCACCAATATCCAGCAAATTTGCTGAGATCTAACTCCAACACTGCGAAAACACCCACATACTCTTTAACAACAAATTCTCACAGAACATAATACACTGGCACAGATATGTAGATGACGTTCTACTGATATACAGAGGAAACAAAAGACAATGTGAACATCTCCGATCTTACATAAACAAAATACCGTACACAAAAACTTTAAATACACAGCAGAATATGAACACAACAAATCAATCAATTTCCTAGACCTCTCAATTTTACAAAGAACACAAACCAACAACACAGCTTCAACATCTACAGAAAACCAACAATGACAGATACTCTATTACACAGCACCTCCAATCATCCAACACAACACAAACACTCAGCATTCAAGTCAATGCTACACAGACTGAACAACACACCACTATTCACCGAAAATTATAACACTGAAATAAACACAATAAAATACCTAGCACAAGTAAACGGCTACAAAGACGACCTAGTTGACAAACTCAATCATAAAATAACAAGAAAAAACAAAACACCAACGCCACCGAAAAAAAAACATCACAATGACATAAATTAATCCACAATCGAACAGACTAGCCAAAATCCTCAAAAAAGCCGGCCACACCATCGCATTCTGAACAAAAAACAAAATTTAAAAAAAATGCTCTTGCACCCAAAACCACACTGAACACAAACAAATACGATCTCCCAGGGATCTACAAACTAAACTGCTCTGATTGTAACAAATTTTACATAAGACAAACAGGCTGCGCATTGAAACAACGTTACAAAGAACATTTACGAGCCTTACATACAAAACCGAATCGACTTTTGCAGACCATATGCAAACTGGACACACTTTTACTGACATCACTACCAACCTCACATTCTACATATAAAATCTAAAGGACATGAACTCAACACCTTGGAACAATTTGAAATTTACAAACACACCACACACAATAAACAAATAACAAAACATTCTCAATGAACAATTAAATTTTAAATCACACAAACTTTTTGACTATATTATACAAAAACCACAATAATTCCTCTAATCAACAAACCAACATCGCATGATCTTGGTTGCCTTGAAGATGAGTTTCATTACCTCGAAAACGTTCGGCCGAATTTGAGTACATTTATTATATATTCACAATATAAAACTGACTACAAGTCGTTAAATTTACAACAAAAAGTTAACATTAACAACGCAGATCGTTATGGAACAAGAAATTCAGATTTTTGCCCCTATAGCTTCAAAGGGGATTATTTTTGTAAATTTTTCGAATGGAAGTCTCTTGAGTATGCTCTACCTGTTGAGAAGAAGAATTTCCCCATTATCTCAATATCAGATTTGTTTGCCCTCCTCCCACCAATATTCAAACAGTAGTTCAGTTCGAAAAGGACCTGCAGTAATTCTTCAGTTCCAAAAGTAGTAGTTCAGTGTCAACTTTCTTATTGAGTTATCTTGCACTTCTAATCTAAAAAAACCAGAAATTATCCACAAGATGCGTTTTTTTGAAAAAGTCAATTTTTCCCACTTCCACCTCAAAATTCTCAATTTATCAAATGTTTAGTATGTACCATTCTACTCAGTTCAAAAACCCTACCAAAACAAAAAAAAATCTCAATATTTAACATTTTTAAGATCCCCCCTTGGATTTATTGAATTTTTGTCAGGGATTACACCCCCTTTAAAATCATAAAATCTTAATTCTAATTTAAATCCAGCCACACCCAAATCAGACAATCCAATAATCGAGGGTAAATTGGCCACCCGATTGTGATTCTGTGGTTACAGCTGCATTAATTGTCAGTTAGCAAATGATTCTTTTGTACTTGTACAAATTTTTAGTTGAATTCAACAAATATATTCTTGTAATTTTCAAAATCCCCCCCCCCCCCCCCCCCCATTTGTTTTGACGGCGCTCTGAGCGCCATGTCCCCTCCAGTTTGGAATTGCATAAAACGACATACAAATGAAAATAGAGGAAGATATATTCTCCAAATGTGCCTAATCATGAGTCTGAAGAATATTCAGGATTCAGGACTGTACAAACCTTTTACCATAAACTTTAAAAAGAAAAACAAAACATATTGTAAATTTTAAAAAAGAAAATAGAGAACAACAGATTATCATATATATCTACATCAAGCTGTAAGTATATTAGTATTTTGTTAGAGAGTATAATTTATTGCAAAGGACCCGACAGGGCCTTATTGAAATCGAGTCCATTCGTCCGTCTGTTCGTAGCTCTTGAAAAAAAGATTCTAGACTCTTGAAACTTACAAGAGTGCATGTTTAGTTTACTGCACTTAGTACCTAGCTCCCTACTAGTCCAAGTGAGATCACTATTGATTTTGGAATTTGGCGGTCGACGGTCTAATATAAAAACAAGTACGATGTAAAACAGATGTCCACTAGGCTCTAGGCTCTAGGTTGGGTTAGGCTAGTGAAAATCAAAACATTGGCAGCTGTTGCTGTTTGAATTTGAAAATCAAAACATTGGAAATTACGAAGGCTGATACTTATAGCCCAATTATCAACTTTATTTTTTACAGTGCAAGCGTTGATGTTTTCATTTTTGATTGTTGAAATCTTTATTTCGTTTAAAAAATATAAATAATAGGCTAATAATAAATAACGTCTCGGTCGTTAATTACAAGCACATTATAAAATCTGTTGGACAAAAAGAAGAAATTAACTCTTTTTCAAGAACTGCCAATGGGCATTTTTTGTGAATTAGGAAGCATAATAATATGATGTTTATAGAAACCGAAGCAGTTGAATAGCAAGGTTATAGTAGAGTGGTTAGCATGCACCTTGGTTGAGTGTTGCATATACCTATCAGCAAAATTCATAATAATTATTTAATTCGTTGGTTCCTTGCATGCTCCATTGGATCGGATTAATTCTTCCTTGAACTTGTTTAGTACTCAATCTTATCCTACACTAGCTCATGCATTGTTATTGTGTCATCAACAGATCAGCATTTTTGCTTTTCCATTTGGTGAATAAAACTTTGAATCTTGGTACATCATATGAAAATGCACTCTCGGCCTTTTTCCTCTATGATATATCATGGACTTACAATGAATGTCATACTATAAGACATTATTCTATGCATAGACAAGAAGGAAAAGATATGTCAATTTGTCAAGGCCACCCTTCAATACGGGCTACTTGCTGCCAACAGTAGAGGTTTTTTTTGTAGATTACGTTGCTGCATGGTACATTAACAACACCGTTCGAATGTGTTTATTTTACTGAATTTCACTATATAAATTACATAAAAAGGCTGGAGCTGTTTTCTATGGACAGGGGACCATGCAAGTTATTTTTAGAAACTGTGTGATGGATTGTATTGAAAAGAAGTTAAAGGTCATAAAATTAGGCATAGAATACCAAACCTTCCGAGCGGAGCTCGGCCCCCTAATACTAATATATTTTGATTCAGCTTTGTTAATTCCCTGTAAGCTATTGTAATATTCATGGTTTTGTAATTTAATTTCTTCTGTTGAGAATTAATATTTTACTTGATACTAGAGATGTGAAAAAAATCTCTTTCAAAATTTGGTGAAGGAACATTTTTGAACTCATAAGAATATTTTTCTATCAAATTTCTAATAAAATCTATCAAAATAATAATTGTTAGCCTATTTTCAACGCATTGGTATACCGGTACCTATAACATAGGCTATGCAGCGTTGACTGAAATAGCCTAGAGTTCTTCAATATATAGGCTACAAAGTTTACACAACATACAAAAGCTCTATTTCCTCATGTGCTTACTATCAACTTTCTGTATATTACTGTATATATTTATCAAGAAATAGAATAAAACAAAAACGAAAGACATTGTTTATGAATAAAAGAGAATATATGAAAACCTGGATGTATGCTCAAGAGCTCATGTTGCATATTTCATTTCAAAAAAACGAAACAAGGCAATGAAAGTACCTAACATTATTTAGTACGGTACCGTACCTTGCACTTTGTATCTGTTTAATAATATGGCATTTGAGGGGTGAGCTGTTGTCCCCAACCAGAGGATAAACAAATTCAGAATTAAGATAAAAAGAATAGAACGTATTAGGCTGTTTCAAATTTAACAAGTTGTATTGAGTATGTTCTCAGGAGTAAATAGGAAAAGAACCGACACAATTCTAATTTTAACTATCCGCTTCATAGGCTAGTTTCACCGAACTCAATAACAATAAAACAATGACACAAATAGATCCAATAAGTTTGCAGGCTTCAAGAATTGAATTTCAGTTCGCAGTAGCAAGACGAGAGTTTGAGTTTGCCAGTGCTCAAATTCAAACTTAGTCTCAGGTCGGGAATGTTGGAGTGGGGTGTGGCAGCGGCCTGAATTTGGAGGCGCTTAGCTCTGGAAACACGTGCTCTATACTTGCTAGGCATTGAACAAGCAATCTAAGCAGCGTTTGCAATTCAACTCCGGCGACTCCAGTGACGGCAAGCGGATAAGTGCAAGGGCAAGGGAGGGCTGAGGTTAGGTTAGGAATATTCTGTTGCCGATGATTTGTTGTCTCCTGAGTTGATGCTTGTGCCTGTAGGTTGGCAAACTTGGCCGATATTACTTGCCTCCGACTTCTGCTCCAGCTGAGAAGTTGTCTAGCATTAGTGGTCTTGGGTCTTGCTACCACCCCAACTATAATTAGGTCCACTATAAGAGTAAGTCAATGGTAAAGTGGGGTATTTGAAAGTTGGAACACATTTGAATTCAAAGTATCGTATGCTACAAGTTCGAGTTTCTATTGTTTAAAATGTTTGCTATTGATTTTGGGAGTGTTCTGGTGAGATGAAAATTATAAATTTGATATTAAAATATTTTCGTATTAAAAAAATATATTATTGAAAACTATTATTCATTCCTCGTAACATAGAACTAGTAGTTCTATGAACAGTGGACCTCACTCGCACAACACTACTAACTCAAAAAGCGATAACTCTCTAAAAGGTTGAAGAGCACTTTCGACTTAGATTTCATAGTTTATTCATTCATTGATAATAGAAACTGCAAAAAAATATTAAAAATTTAAAAATAAATAAGTCCAAAAATATTTATGCCCCCTAGAAATCACCTAATAAAGTGAAATTTACATTTTTGCCTTTAGCTTCAAAGGGTACTATTTTTACAAATTTTTCGAATGGAAATCTCCAGTTTTTATGCTCTACTCTTAGAAGAAAAATTTCCCAATTATCTCAACATTGAGTTTTTTAATTTCCCCCTCCCCTCCCCCCCCCCCCTCCATTATTCTGATATTTGAAGAGTAGTTCAGGTTCAACATTCTTCTTACAGTTATTTTCCACGTCCACTCGGAAAAAGCATAAATCATCCACAAAATGCTATTTTTGAAAACGTTATTTAACCTGAAGAAGAATTGCAGAAATGACGCTGTGCAGTTCATATGACAACGGCAGGTCATTGGTTGAGATCATGTGAGCCGTACCGGTGGCGTCTAATTGGTCTATTCAAATACGTAGAAGTTAAAAAATTGAATAGACCAATCAGACGCCACCATTACTGGTTACCATGCTCTCCTGAACTTAATCAATGTTGATATATTACAAACACTGTAATTAATTTACGTTCTTTATTTTTATCTTCTTTTTCAATGGCCTGAAATAAAAATGGCTATTACATGACAATAAACACTATAATTTACGGCATCAAATTGGGCGCCTTGGACAAATTGAGGTGATGCCAGGTATGGCACGATGCCAGCACCGGATCGTCGAGAATTAAAAGCCTCAATGCACGAATTGGCAACACTAGCTGTGCCTTGTTGCCCGGTCTACAAGTATGACACTAGCAGTCAGTTGGTTCATCACCACAGTCCGGTTTTGCAACACTGCAACTTATTTTAGCCGGCTAAATCAATTCAATTCTTTATTTCCACAACTTTACAACACAATAAATTGAAGGTTACAAAAGGAAATAAATAACATAAAGGAATGGCACCTGCTTAAAAACCCACAAGGTTTAGCAGGACCTTTATTTGGAACTTGTAAATAAATAAATTATTGATTGAAAAAAATAAAAGAAACCTAACTAACCAGAAATAAAAAACTAAAATTTTGGTTCAGGCACCACCAGCAAAAGAAAAGTCTTTGACCGCCGGTGGAAGTCGCAAAAAGTACGATTCAAATGAAATTCAAAATAACATTTTTTTGGTATTGGAAATTTAGCCATTGAACTTACAGAATTAAATAGAGGACGAACCAATCCTATTTTATTCCACTGTATAGATACAAAAAACAAATTCTTTTTGATAGAAAAAACAAATCTCTCTCTCTTTCGAAAGGAAAAACATAAATAAAATAGACATACCAATATTAGCGTGCTCAATCAACAAAGAGAGAATAGAGAGTAAGGTATAAACAGCCAAAAATATATTACCACCATTCAGCTTCCAGAGAAAAAAATACTTTTCATTAATCCAAGTTTCTATTGCTTTCATATCAATTCTTTGTTGAATATCAAAAGGAATTATATTTATGAAACTAGTGCTCATATACATCAACTGTCTTCTTATCAAGCTCAACTTAGAATCGTGAACAACATATCCTAGCAAAGTGTCTGGTCCAAAATTGTAAAAGGGATTATCAATCCTACAGAATTTATCTCTATTTTTAAATATATGTTTGAAAATAGAGAGTTTATTTATTTAGAAAAGTCTTTTGAAAAAGAGTTGCCTTACTGTCACAAAGTTGAAATCAACAAATAGAGATTCACTCGGATATAACCTAGGTTTATTTAATAACAAACGTTGACTTTTACAAATCGGACCGATCCAAGTTTCCAATACCAATACCAATATTACCAATAATACCAGCTCTTGTTTGGTAGACAGAGAAAATTTTCCAAATTTGTTTGTTATAGTGCTTTTTGAGTAGCAGGTTTCAATAGAAGTCACACGAAATTACGAAAATACAACGTCGTTTATGAGTTATAAAAATACAACATACATACTTTTTAATACCTACATACAAACTTATATTACAAAGAAAATTCAAAATTTATAAAAGGTTATATAAAATGGTAGAAGATAAGTTTGGCCTTCAACCTAAAAAACCTGGAGATTAATAAAAGATGAAGCAGTTCAAATTCCAAGTCATTATAAAAAAGTCAGGGTCATTGAAAAAGGTGGCCTCGATTGTTATTTTTAATAGCTCAGACTGTAATAGATAATTTAATTATTTTCACACCAAAAGATAGAGAAACCCATAAAGTTTTGATTGCACATTTAATAGGTTTCGATGTGAGCTCCCTCTGTGGCACGACACAAATCCAAGCAATAGTCCACTCCTTCCAGGTCCGCCAAATCATGTCAGGGATCACAGATGCATCGGTGATTGGTTACTTCAGGTGTTGCAGGCTCTGGATAATTTGAGTATAGACAATGTTTTTGATTCAACCCCAAAAGAAAAAATCTAAAGGAGTCAAGTCAGGGCTCCTTGGCGGCCACACAAGAGGACCACCTCTACCAATCCACTGATCAGGGAATTTTCTGTTGAGAGCTCACGCACAATAAGACTAGTGCGGTGGTGCTTCACCTTGATGGAAAATAACAGTCATTCCTTTTTTACTTTCAATATCATCCATTTATGGTAAGACATAGAGTTCTAACGTGTCCGCGTAGTCAGTTCCCCTGATTGTGTCTTCACCTTGGGTGAATCACGAATGTACTCAAACACTTCATTGGATTGTTGAGAACCCCAGTTATGTCGGTTCACACAGCTATTAATGTGGAAAGTTGCCTCATCACTGGAAAAAATTCCGATGCAATAGCAACTGTGACTCCTGGCATGATTCGGCGGACCTGGACGAAGGTGGACTATCGCTTGGATGTGTCGTGCCACAGGGGGAGCTCACATCGGAACCTACTAAATATGTAAACAAAACTGATTTTCACTATCTTTTGATGAAAAAATAATTATCTTTATTACAGCCTGAGCTATTAAAAATAACATTGGAGGCCACCGTTTTCGATGTCCCTGTATAATTATATAATACTCTACTCAATCATTTTTATAACTTGGTTGACTATTTTGTAATATCCTAAACATGTCAAAAATACTATTCTTATTGCACATCTTGACTGGGATACCGCTGGAGCAAATAACAACTTTAGTCATTTACCTCAAGATTGTGAACATTGTAAAATATATAAGTAGAATCGATGTGACCAGTTTTATTTTTGAAAGCGTTCACTTTTAATACAACCATGAATTGTGTGGGAAATGTCGTGCTTCAAGAATCTGAAAAATGTAATATAATATAAGTTAGATATTGGAAGACGTCATTAACTAATTCTCTTTAATGATAGAATAAAGTTCCAATAATTTTACAATCGTTAATTTTCTTTATGAGGTCAATTCTGCGCATGTGCCAACTACCATTGATCTCAAAAAAATATGACGGCCAAGTAACTAACTCGACTGTTGGTTTTGTTGAAATATTTGAACAAGATAAAGAAAGTTATTGTAAGATGATTGCTGCAAATCTCATTAAAAATACGGAATAATCACAGAAAAGTACAGGAAAAAGTGATAACACTATTTTCTTCAAAAAGGAAACAATATTTTCCCAAAATTAGGCTTCAAGTTTACAAAATTAAAAAGGCCTAATTTATTGTTGGCATTGTTGAATTTATTGTTTAGTCGGATGATGCCCCCATGAGTCTTGAGACTTCAGCTAATGAGGTGAATGGGTAAATTATGAGAATCATCCATTTCTAAAAGAGATTCAAACTCCAGACTGCAGGAATACGAAGCCAGTCAGAGTCTTATCTAATCACAGACAGGTGCTTCAACCAACTGCGCTACCAGAGCTGCCTCTAACGAGCTAACTGACTAACACAGAAAAACGCAAGATGGATCGCCAGCAAAGTGAATAAATTATTATCTATTGACTATGATAAACACAATTTTACAAATAATTGATTGCTTCATAATGATTCTTTTCCAAGATTAGATAGTGATATCCATTTCTAAATATATAATTATTAGAAAACAGGGAAGTACTCATGTGCTATCAAGCATTAATTATACAATATTCACACTTTAGCTTATACAGAGACTCAAGAAGATAATATGCAAAAACGTTAAAGAGATCATGCTACATGAAAAATAATATAACAGTTTTTTATAAACATGAATCCGGAAATGCTTCGTTAGCGAGTTAATGCTAACGAAAGATTTCGCTAGTGTTACAGATCAACAGGTGAAACGGAGTCTTCCTAAAATCCTGGTAAGGTAAACTAAGGAACAAATTCAATCGTTTATCATGATTTTTGGCCTGATAAATTGAATAAACTAGATGTAAGTTGAGTAGCTTTTGAGAAAACTAGTGACAAATTAGGAAAATGTAACAAAAAACTCAGCTCACTAGCTGTCACTCGCTAACGAATTATTTCTGGGTCCAAGTTTATAAAATAAACATTTTAAATTATTTTTTCCTGTAGAATAAGCTACCAAAATTTCTGCATAACTTCGTGAATCACCCTCTAAACTAGATTACTGATATCAATTCCATCCTTATTTTAGCTGAATAACCTCTTTCAAAATGAGTAAATACTTACTATCAAAATAGTCCTTTTTTATAACTAAGTCGGTGAGTGCTGAGCCAACAGATTTTATATGGAGTGTTTTCTCGTTGGCCAAATGCAATATGGCGAGGAAAGCCAACGCCGGACTCATGTCTTTCCTCATTTCTCCCATCAACTGTTCGGGAAGCCGTTTATAGATATTGCTAAACGTCCGCTCATCATCCTTTTTGAAATCACTGTCTTTTGATTTTCGAGATCTTATGTTTTCCTGGAAGAACAATTCAAAACTCGTTTATTACACAGGCTTGTTCAGGATGAATCTGTGCCACATTACACCAGTATATTCCTCCAATCAAAATAAAGAAAAAATTACATATAAACAACGGCCCGGAAACGCTCCGTTTCAGCGATAAAGGTGGCTGAAGTTGGCAGCTATCCTTTGCTTTTTACTCAATGAAAAATCTCTAGAGCCAACATTAGATAATATAAGCTACAAACTCCTGGGTTCTCTTAGTAAGGATGGCCGATTAGATTGGCCAGCAGAAAGACTCTGTTGTACATCCAACTCATCAAACAGCATCATCCAAATCATGCAAAGGTCTCAGACATACGTCGGTTTCATCCTCCGAAAAAAATTAGGTAATAAATTGATTACCGTATGTTTTATGTAAAATCGAAAACAAGTCGTTAAAAGCCTGTAACTGCTTTAGCTATTGAAATATTTTATAAATTCTGCAAAAATAGCTGAAAACAGTTTTTTCAAGTTTAAATAAGATTAACTACATTATTTCTAAAGAAACCAATACTTTTTTACAATATAACTTGTAGAGAATTCAATTCTGGAAAAAAAATGACCAATCACCCAATAGCCTAAAATGAACCCAAAGTTCATAAAACCGGATTTTATCGGTCGAAACCACTGATTTTGCACGGTTGCTATCAGCTTGAAATACTTGTGTGATTTGATCCAATGAAAACCGATTTCATGAATTTGTGGAACATTTTAAACTATTGGATGAATTCGATTGCTTTAGAATTGAGTTAGCAACAAATTTATTGTGAAAAGTATTGGTTTATTGAGAAATAATCAATTTAATCTGATTCATTCTTGAATAAACCTGTTTTTGCGTAAAATATCTATAAAAATATCTCATTAACTATGGTAGAGACAGACTTTCAAAATGTTTTATGCGATTTTTTAGCTCATTTTGCATGGAACTATATGAGTTTACCATCTAAATGAAGGCTGTAGAGGGTTTTCATTGAGTAAAATGATAGGGATAGCTGCCAACTTTAGCCACCTTTATCTCTGTAACGAAACATTTCCGGGTCTTTATTATGAACTCTTTTCTTTATTTTGATGAGGGGAATGTGTTGGCGCAGATTGGTTGGCAGATTCCTCCAGAAACACTCTTTAAAACATATAGTAGAGTCATATATTATAGAGTATATGTGATAGTTATATTATAGTGTCATATTATAGTCATAGATATAGTAGAGTCATATTATTAGGGTCAGTATTTATGAGTCTACCTTCAGAATTACAAAATTATCTACCTTGATACTTGAAAACAAAATAAGTTTTCTTCTCTCAAGGGAGACTTAAAAAGCAGTCCTCCAAGGGTGCTGCACAGTGGAGCATCGATGATAAACACCATCGCCAAATCAAACACATGCTGTGGAACGGCGGTATTCACGCTGCTCTAATCTGTTATAAATACACCACTCCACCGCATGTGTTCGATTTTGCGATGGTGTTTATCATCGAGTAATGGGTGTTCCACTGTGCAGAGGCACCCGACAGGCTTTTCAAGTAACCCTTGAGTTGATTAATCATCATAAATATACGTCCAAGAAATTCATTATACATTAAAATATAAACAAGATAAAAATATTCTTCACAGAAGTCTCAAGTTAATGTTTGAGAAACTCCTGAATTTAAAAAGTATTTTAAAAGGAATATGAATGCTTAAATGTTGTTCAATAGAAAATTGATATTTATGAAGACATAAATAGGTAAAACAAGCTTTACGGTGTGCAGAGAAGATCTCCCGACCTCTGAATAAGCACAAAACACAGCAATGAAAAAACTCCCGATGATAATACTTAGCATCATAAATATATGCCCAAGAAATTCATGATACATTAAAATATAAGCAAGAGAAAGATATTCTTCACAGAAGTCTCAAGTTAATGTTTGAGAAACTCCTGAATTTAAAAAGTATTCCTGGATTTCTTGTTCCATGACGAACTGCGTTGTTAATATTAACTTTTCATGTGAAATTTAACGATTTGCAGTCATTTTGCCGACCATATCATTCAAACTGGACACACTTTTACTGACATCAGTACCAACCTACACATTCTACATATAAAATCTAAAGGACACGAACTCAACACCTTGGAACAATTTGAAATATACAAACACACCACACACAATAAACAAAACATTCTCAATGAACAACTACATTTTAAATCTCACAAACTTTTTGATCACATTTTACAAAAACCACAACACTTCTAACCAAAACACTGACATGATGATCTAGGAACCCACGCCTCTGAAGATGGATCTCATAGATTCGAAAGCGCTCGGCCAGATCAAGTGAGTTATTATACTTATTCTTAACAAATATTTGACTGCAAGTCGTTAAATTTCACATGAAAAGTTAATAATTAAAAAGTATTTTAAAAGGAATATGAATGCTTAAACGTTGTTTAATAGAAAATTAATATTTATGAAGACATAAAATAATCCATAAATAGGTAAAACAAGCTTTACGGTATGCAGAAAAGATCTCCTGACCGTTGAACAAGCACAAAAAACAGTAATGAAAAAACTCCTGATGATAATAGACTTGGTGGCCTATGGAGATCGCAGCAATTATTTCAGCCTAAGATTCTAAAGCTTCCATCGCCACCGTTCGTAATTCATTACATTAATTTATTGTACAAGTGGCAACAAGTAATATTCAAAATAAATTTAAAAGGGTTTTGTAGTCAGGATGATCATTATTGGTGTCAAGTTTTGTTAAGTCAGTATTTTTCGGCTCAAAAGTTTCTATCAAAATGTAATATTATAAACTCTTTTAATAACTGTTTTCAGTGTTCCATTTCGAGTTGACTTTCAAATTAAGTGATAAAAATCTTTTCTTTTTTTTTGGAAGTGAAGTTTTCAGTAAATACACATTTTTAGTGAAAATTGACCTCAATGTTTTGGACAATATAGCACAGTCAAAATTTGTGAAGACAGTAGTTCTGGACTTTGTTGCATCTTCATTTCATTACTATTCTATCTCACAAGTTAGTTCGAAGTTACTGACAATTGTACAAACTGACAAATTTACTTAAACAGAATTTATTAATTTCGAATTCCTTTAAGTGCTATTACTGAATCGAACCACGGACCTCCCAATTGCCGGTCGGGCGCCTTAACCACTAGACCATGGAGACCCACTATTCTATCTATAAAGAAATGACTATTACAATAAACATGAAATAGACCTTTAAAGGGAAGGATTGTGAAAATTGCGTATATTGACAACAAAAAAAGATTGTAAATACCAATAAATTTTTGTACTAATTAAAAAATCCAATTTCATATACTTTCAAGAGCATAATACACGCAATAAAGAACTGACTACTACAATACAATAAGGTGGTGATTGTTCACACGGTAAACGTGGTTTGCGGGTGATCGTGATGTTGAGTCAAGAGCACTAAAAACTGCTCTTGGATGGGCGACTGAGCTGCTGTGTCTTGATGTTATCAGCCTTATTTTCATTTACCTGGTAGTTCGGAACTTACATGAATTTTTTTTTTAGAACCCCATACCATGCAGCATGCCTCAAACGGTGAGGTGGAACAATCCGTAAAAATTTCTCCACCAATAAAAGCCATACGCTCAATATTATTACCAATTCAAAGGTCTCACGACTAGTTTTAGTAATAATATTAACAAATCAACAGTCAAATGAGTGAAACTCAATAATCAACGCTGTGAACCATAGCAATCAGATAAAGATAAGCTACTAACTCGTGTGCCCTCTTTGTAAGGGTGACCGATTGGATTGGACAGCTGAAAAGACTGTTCTCTGCTGTAAAATCACTTTCCGTTGAAGTGAACCTACCTAGGTCCAACTCATCAATCACCATCATCCAGCTCATTACCCACGCACAGGTCTCAAGTTACATTCGGTAACAAGTACCTTCCTATTCATAATGTGCTGACTCAGTATACTCTTTGTCTGTGCCATCTTTTTTTGATTTAGTCAGTCTGTTGCCAGATCTCGTGAATAGCACTTCGCTCTCACATTATAAATGTATTCTTTTTCTTTAAAAATAAAAGTTTGATTTTTAAAAAGGCTAACGGTTACTCTAGTTCCTTAACTGGCGCCCGAATCAGCCCTTACGGAAGTTCTCAATGTTGTCCGTTTAAAAACTAATTTTTTTTTCGAATCGCGATCGTATATTTCGACTTCGAAAAATTACAAGAGGACTCGTGAGGTGAACCTTGTGATAAGTGAACTTCAACTGTAACCAAGCCACCAAACTTCTTCAACTGGCAGACACGGCAGACTCCTTCCGTTTGAGAAATTACAAATTGACTGTTTTCAATACGACAAAATCAAGTTTTTGACAATGATTGATTGTTTTTCCAAACGATTAACAGTTCATGCTCTGAAAAGTCTTGACCAAATAGACATTCAAGAATGCTTAAATGATTATTTCTCGGCATTCCCCCTACCAAAGATCGTACAAATGGATAACGGCCGTGAGTTTGATAATGCAGGTTTACGTGACTTTCTAAGATTTTACGGTGTTGAACCATACTATGTCACTCCTGGACACCCTGATTCTCAAGGTTTAATAGAAAGAGCCCATTAAACACTTATTGAAATTCTTAATGCGATACAACTGGAAAATAAAAACAATACTACTGAAACGAACATGAAATTAGCAGTTATAGTATTCAATAACACATTAAACTCTACTTTGAAAATGACTCCTATGGAAATAACTTATGGTATATCAAACAATCCTTTTGTCACCGGAGTTACAGAAAAAATAATAACCGAACAACAATCTCATCAATACCTAGAACGGGTGAACTTAGTGCACAAAATGATAAAGAATAAAATCGAATCGGAAAAACAAAAACGCACTGAAAATCTCAACGTTAATCGCGAAAAGGATGTGGAAATTGATAAAGAACCCTATATAAAAACGACATTCAATAAGAAAACTAAACCAAAATTCCTCAAAGTCAATTACAATAAGAATGAACAAGTAGCTACGAATCCTAGAGCAATCCAAAAACGCGCATTCAAAATACATCCCAATAGAATGAAACGTCCCAAAAAACCAGTGAAACAAAAGAAATTATTTGTTACAGGACATGATGATGATGGCACTGCTCCTCGTTCTCCTATTGCTGGCCCCAGCAACGCCCTATAAAATGATAGATTTGAGCAAAACGTCAGGCATTGCCCCGATTAAGATACAAGATTCTCGTATTATTAATCAAACATATACTTATGTTCATAATATTAATACTAGTTATTTAAGATTAGAATTAAGTAATATTGAAAAATTTGTTGATTTTTTAGCACATAAGAATATTGATAAGAATCGCCTCAATTTGATGAAATTAAATTTGAAATATGCAAAAAATAAACTGAATCAGATTCGGTCAGTGAATTATAGACAAAAGAGAGGTATTTTTAATGGTTTGGGATCTGCAATTTCGTGGATCACTGGTAATATGGATGCTAATGATAAGGAAAGATATGATACAATTTTGCAGACAGTTCAATCAAACGAGTATCATCTGAGTAATAACGTTGAAAAACAATTTGCTGTAAATCATAAATTGGTTGAGGAATTTAATAATGAAATGAAAATAATACGAGCGAATAATCTGAAAATTAGCAACTACTTTAATTCATTGTCTAACGAATCCGACAGAATTGAAGTGAATCAGCAATCCTCTTTGTTATTTGACTCGCTCATGCTTTTGAACAATAAAATATCCGATATTGCCATGAGTATAGAATTTTGTAAAATTAATGTACTTCACTCAACTATAATTTCTCACGACGAAATTTCTCTCATGTACAAAAATTCAAATGTAAGTTTTATTTCAAACGATGTAAGTGTATTGTGGAAACTCAGCAAAGTCCATTGTGGCATGTTTAAAGACCACATTTCCTATTTCATTGAGATACCGCTACATTCATCAATTTATGAAACATTTTTTCTATTGTCTTATCCTGTTGTTCAAGAAAATGAGATTGTAACAACTCTTGCACATCCGTCTTTTGTAATCCGAAATGAACAAGTGTTTTCAGGAAATTGCGAACTTATTAATGATAATTATTATTGTAGTAATATAAGTAGTATTGATGATCTATGTATTGACCAATTGTTAAATGATAGAAAATTAAATGGATGTAGTAAGTTAGTCTTGAAAAGTGGGATTTCTCTGGTAAAAAATATAGATATAGTTGATAGTTTTATATTGTTTAATGTTAGTACATGTACTATTCGAAATATTGACAAGAACAAGAATATTACTCTTTTTCCAAACAAGAAGACTCTATTGTTAAAAATTAATAATTCAGAAATGTTGATTGGATATTATCGACCAAATGTATTCTGGGAGAATGAAATTTTAATTCCAACCGAATAGAAAATAAGAAATTGTCTACTTTTAACTTTGATCAAGTTCATGAGGCAAATATAAACTTTCAACAACTTGATATCCTTGATGAATTGCCTCTGAAGGACAATCGAAATACTTATATTGTTATACTTCTACTCATAATTGTATTTTTATTAATAGTTATTGTTTTTCTCAAAAGAACATGTGTTTGGCACAAAATCTATAATTCAATTAATTGTAAAACTAAGGTTGATAACGACATTGTACAAAATGAACCACAAGAAATGTACCCAAGATTACCTTGTA
This sequence comes from Conomelus anceps, assembly GCA_948455865.1. Taxonomy (NCBI): domain Eukaryota; kingdom Metazoa; phylum Arthropoda; class Insecta; order Hemiptera; family Delphacidae; genus Conomelus; species Conomelus anceps. Next base: position 60,676,223 of record OX418218.1, read on the forward strand.
CTTAGTACTTAATTGAAGCTGAGGGCAGCTTCACACTTAGGGGGGGGGGGGAGTTACATTCGGTAACAAGTACCTTCCTATTCATAATGTGCTGACTCAGTATACTCTTTGTCTGTGCCATCTTTTTTTGATTTAGTCAGTCTGTTGCCAGATCTCGTGAATAGCACTTCGCTCTCACATTATAAATGTATTCTTTTTCTTTAAAAATAAAAGTTTGATTTTTAAAAAGGCTAACGGTTACTCTAGTTCCTTAACTTCAGACATATGTGGGTCTACATGTTTAATCCTAAAAAACCACTCACCTTGTCATTGTCCAAATCCAAGAGGCTCCAAATGGTCGTCTTGAGCTTTTTCATGTCAAGCCTCTTAGGCACAGTGGCGTACTTAATCGAATCACACTGCACCAGCTTCGGCTTGGGCACCAGATTTTCGGCACTGAAAACATTCGCCACTTCAGCAACATCAACAACATCGGCAACATCGTCATCTTCCTCAGGCGACATGGCATCAACATAATCATCGCAATCTGAGTGATTGTTATCAAGCACCACACCACACCCATCCCCGTCAATGTCGCCCATTTTGTTTGCCTCGCTAAACGTATTTTCATCAGCATATTCAAAGTGGATTGTAACTTTCGTGGAATCTTTTTCCGGTTTTAAAAACGGTTTATAAATCAAGGTTTTACGTAAAAACGACCGGTAGACATCCTCCATTTTACAATTCTTCCTCCCAGGTATGGTCAACTTTTTCTCGGACCATTTAGCAATCATACGCGACTGTACAGTAGATTCCAATTTCTTATTAAACACTGCATCAACATTCGTGAAATCCTCATACGATATCAAATCTGTTCGTTTTGTTTTTCGTCTAGTTTTCTTTTCGGCTGCATTTTCCGGAGCCGCCTGACAAGCAGCTGGTTTTCCACGTTTGAATTTCGGTTTCCAATAGTCCGGCCCCACCCACAAATCCGGAAGTAAATTGCTATCAATATATGAGTAACAACAAGCACCTTCGGCTAGTAACGCCTTTCCACTAACCAAACTCAATGTGTCATGACGCTTTTTCTGACTTTCTGACACATTTCCCACAATTTTCCTCGATTCATCACCGCTATCATCATCATTATCATAAGGACCACCCAACGAATCATTAATCTGATCTCCTCCATCATCATTATCATTATTGATTATGTCACCATTATTGATGACATCATCAAAACTAACAAACTTATCAACTACAGCGCTTTTTGTTAATACATCCACTACTTGTTCTTGATTTGTTGAGTTCCTATGCGATGCGGCACTTATCACAGTGTTGTTGTGAACATTGAAACTAAAGTCTTCCATTGTACAATCATGATGATTATCGGCATCATCATCGTTGTCTGATCCATCATCTCCCTCTGTCCAAGAAAATTCGTAGTCGTAATCGTAATTCTCGTTTGGCAACTCTGTAAAAGAAAGATAGAAAATCAGAATTTGGGTTGTTTTTAGCTAAATAAATCGATACAATAAAATAATAAATCGTATCCAAAGACACGACAAATTTACACAAAATAATAAACCAGATATGATAACCGAATAATAATACAACGGAGTATCCATGAGGAGGATGATAATGAGGATGAGGAAGAGGAAGATGAGGAGGAGGAAGAGGAAGATGAGGAGGTGGAGGAGCAGAAGGATTAGAAACCGAGGAATTCACATAAAATAAGTAATGCCAGTTGTGCTGATCAGCCTAAGCACCATTCAACTTCTTTGATTTCTATAAACATAATACATGCTTCCCAATGCACATCGGCAGTTCTTGAAACGCCTTTTGTTTCTTCCTCTTCTCTTTTTGATCAAAAGATCTTATAATATATCAGGCCACTATATTTTCTGTCTTTTTTTTAATTTGACGATTCAAAATAATTAAAGAAAATATTTCAAAAATAAAGTAGATAATATTGAGCCTTCATAATATTTAAAAAAAAATTCAAAACGAACGAGCTGTCCAATGTTTTGATTTCCAGTAGCTTAAACTAACCGAGAGCCTATAGTGGAAATCTGTTTTACATCATAATTATTTTTATATTCTACTCCAAAGGGTTTTATAAGTCTAATAAATCATCCTTTCAAGAGCTAGAGCACGGACGGATGGACAACAGCTCAATTTGTATATTAGGGAAAAAAATGTAACAAACACATATCAATTCTGCTTATTTGCACATCTTTAAATAACTATCTTGCCCGAATTTAAAAACGAATCTCTCTAGTCCCCCATGTTTCACAGAAATAACAACGTTATTATAACGTTCACTTCGAAAAAATACTCCATCTGCAAGGATATAGAATATTGAAAAATATGATCATCCCTCATCGCAATCCAATAATACATTCTATCTACGGCTACGTTATAGAGTAGATATAAAAGGTTAGAAAGTGACGTCTTATCGAACCACTTGCAAAATAAAGCTATTTCAACACTGCAGTCAGTTTTCAGTAAAGGAGTCTTCAATACAGTCAAATTTTTAATTTCAATTCAGAACCAAACAACATCAAACACGCATTCTAGGTATGTTAGTGTGGGTAAGTTACACTACTGATTGGTGCGATAAATTTAACATAATCTATTTAAATTGAAAGTGATTCATTTTCTAGCAATTTCACTTTCATGAACTCACCGATTGGCGCAGAGACCACTTGCTTGCTTTGTGCGACCTGTTTGTTTCGTCGCTGTGGCACAAAGTACACGTCATCTTGCAGCAGTGACAGACAGCTGTTCTCGTTCTGTGTGATGCTGGCCTGGTTCAGGAGATTGGTGAAGTCCGGCTGAATTGACGGTCGATGCATCCACGACGCTGTTTCTATTACAGTCCGACAGAGCGCGTCCAGAGATGAGGCGATCACCGCCTAGAAAATTTAGATGGTGAAGTAGAATCAAATAAAATTAAGACATCTAGCATATGCGACCTGATTGTGTTATAAACATCTTGTTGCTGTGCTCTGTCCAGAAAACTAGCGCTTAAGAAAAATAAGAAGAGAAGAAAAAAGAGAAAGGTGAAGAACGAAGAGGAGAAGGAGATGGCAAAGAAAGAGTAGAAAAAAGAGTAGGAAGATAAGAAAATAGAGAGGGAAGAGAAGGACAAAGTGGAGAAAGCAAAGGAAAAGAGAAGAATGAAGAAGATACGAAAGAACCTCCAGACTGAAGGTTAATTGGATCGGGTAAACACTCTTTATATTCTGATTTAATTGGATCGGGCAATCTACTATAATATGTGTAAACCTTAGAATGCAACAGAGTCTTATGACCATTAAATTTTTTCGTTTACATCTTGTCACTCACACGCTGTTGTATGAAAACAACTGCTTGACTGGGCTTCTTCGGCTACTGTACAACTTCTTTTTCTTCTTTTTTTTTTGAGGATGAAGCCCACATAGGTCTGATACCTGTGCGTGGGTAATGAGTTGGATGATGGTGATTGATGAGTTGGACCCACATTTTTAGGTGAGTTCCGAACCACCGGGAAGTGATTTTACAGCAGAGAACAGTGTATTTTTTGCTGGCCAATCTAATTGGTCACCGTTACAAACATGACCTACGAGAACACAGCTTATCTCTATCTGATTGAACAGATACCTGCTACGGCTCGCGGCTATCACTTCCCTTGGCAGCACTGTACGCCATAAGCGTAATACTACCAACTAAGGTTTGCACAGACTGTAATACATAATTACATGTGAAAGAAATAAGTATTAAAAAACAAATCCTGAGAATAAGGAGGTGTCAAAACAAATCTGAGTTCAAACTGATTTAAATCGAATCTTAGTTTAAACTAGATGACAGTTCATCTCCTTATCTGTATGTTTACACTGAAATAAGTTCATGTATAGATGTTGTAACAAAAGTATTAAACATTTAAACATTATAATATGTTTAAAAATCTGATGCTAATCACACTATGAATGATTAAGAAATTAATTTCTTCACAAAAAATCGTAATGGAGTATGCTTTCTTTCTTTATTTCTTAACGCCCAGACCGAATTCAGGATACGCTACTGGTATATAGGTATAATCTATATTCATTCTGCAGTATAATCTGGAATGGGATGAATACCTGCATAAATTACAACAAAGACTCAGTCAAGCTGTTTATGTCATTCGTACAGTTTTAGAAATAACTATCATTAAGACAGGGCTGCTAATATACCATGGATACTTTCTTTCCATTATAAGGTATGGCTTAGTGCTCTGGGGCTCCTCCAATGGTGCAATGGAAATATTTAAAATTCAGAAAAGAGCTGTAAGATCCCCAACCAATTCGGGGAGAAGAGACACATGCAGACTATTTCACAAGCTTAACCTTCTAACCCTCTCGGCCTTATATATAGCTGAGATACTGATGTTTATGAAAAGAAATGATAGGCTAATTATTCATAATCATCCCATGCACAGATATCCTCAGCGTCACAACAACCTCTACTTGCCAAAACACAGACTCACAACATATGAAAAAGGCCAAAAATAGACCTATTTTTTTCATTCGGGTATAAAAATTTATAATGCATTAAAAAATGAACTAAAAATAGAAAGCGATTTAAAGATATTAAAGAATAAAGTTTTAGAAATCCTACTTAAGAGCTGTCCTTATAGTGTTGAGGAAGGAATTGTATCATTATCAGGTGGCAATAACTGAGTGGGTGTGTACCAGACAGATGCTTCATCCATTTCATTCCTCCTCCAGTTCCCGAACTTCCAGTGGTTGACTCCCTGGGTTGGTTGACTGCTCGTGAAATATGTGAGTGAGTTGTTAATCAGCCTGTGGATTAATCTGGACAAAGTTGCGCTTTCCCTGGGGTGCAACATATAAACTTAATGAATATTCATCTATTTTCTGTATTGACATATGGCATGTTGTTTGGGCACGGCCCAAAAATGCAGCTTAACGCCATGAATTTTAATAATAATAATATGCAGCATTGATGGGCTGTATCACTGAATGATAGTACATCATAACAATAGGCCGAATAGCGGGTGACCATTGGTTGAGTTCACAGAAGCTTTACCGTTTACCGGTAAAGGGACTGATTAGTTTATTCATCAAATTCATTGACATTCAAAAATATGAATACACCAATGAGACACCTTAGTTTTACCGGTAAACGGTAAGACTCCCATTAACTCAATCATTGTAGTAGGACTAAGTTTATAGTAGGACTATAGTTTGTGCAACCGGGGGATAGCGTTTCCTATATAACTCAAGAATTACTAATCATGACTTATATCAAAATATCGATTAGAACTCAATTTACGGAAATATTTCTTATAGTCAAAGTGGTTTCTATTCTCTCAATGTTGTTGAAATTAAATATTTCTATTTTCTAACAATTTCGCTTTCATGAATATTTATCAATCATGCTTTCTTACCTTTCGTTTCCTCGCTTTAGTTTGCTGCTGTTCGTTAGCTCCTTCGTCTGAGTGCTCCCCTCCAGAATCATCGCCATCTTTTGAAATTTTCTTCTTATTCTTATCGGTGGCTCTTGAAAGACCGGTAACAATTTCCATGATTCCTGCATGCACACTATCAACACGACATGCGTATATCCGTGTACTCGCATCCAGACTGCAACTCATGGTCTACAAAAAAAAAATACAAGAAATAAATAGTTATAAATAGATGAATAGAATGAAATCTGTATTATATAAAAAGCGATATGTGTGTATGTATGTATGTATGTTCCCAATAAACTCCGAAACCGCTGAACCGATTTTTATTAAATTTTCAGGCACAATGTAGAATAGTCCCGAGAAGGTTCCTGTGAAGTTTGGGAGTTCAAAAGTCC